>CM076609.1:57372372-57762372 GCA_038502775.1 Hippodamia convergens | reverse complement strand
GAAAAGATTGTAAAAATTGAATTTAGGATTATTAATGAAGGAAAAATTAAATGAAACAGACTTAAATTGATAAAAAATTAAGTGTTACACCTATTGAGTGAGTGCAATTATTATACGAATGGAAATATAATTAATGGTAAAAGAAGATTTCAACTCACGAAGAAAGAAAGCCGATAGAACCAGTTATTTCAGAAATATTCATTGAAGAATAATTTCAAGAGACTATTTAGAAATATTGTAGCAGATTTTGATGATTGAAAGTGAGTGACTTATTAACATTAACCAATTTTCGACATAACCTTATAGGAACATTGAACTGATTTGAAAACCATAGAATTAGTGATAGTGTTTATTTTTCTTGTTTATTGATAGATTAATATAGAAATTAAATTGAATATTTAGTAGTTAATAAGATTTCATTAAATTCAAAGAATTATCAATTATAATATTTTAAAATCGAAATCTTTCAAGTTTTATTGAACCCTCAATTGAGATAAGAATCAAGGCCAGGTAAATTTTTCAAAATTCAAAATTCTATATTTTTTTAAAATTTTGGTTCCTTAAAATTCAAATTAAATTCAAAAATTTCAAAGATAAATAAAAGGAACCATAACAATATATATATATATATATATATATATATATATATATATATATATATAATATATTGACTTGAAAGCAACGCATTAATGGCTTCTCAGAGGAAATATATTTTCAGAGACCGAGGGGTTCATGTTTGCAATTCAAGACCGTGTGGTGCCCACTAGGAGTTACATGCGACACGTAACGAAACAAAACACCACAGATGATAGCTGTCGATTATGTAACGCCGCACAAAAAACTATCAAACACGTAATAAGTGGGTGTCGAGCATTAGCTGCAAACATGTATACCCACAGACATGACAACTTTGCTAAAATCATCCATCAATATATAGCCTTGTCAATACAACGACAAAATGAAGAGGTCCCATATTATCAATACACACCACAATGTGATAGAGACCAATTCACATACCCTGTATTGGAACAGAACGGTATTGACAGATCATTCCATACGGCACAACAAACCAGATATTCTATTCTGGCATAAATCAAATAAACAGGTCACCATAATCGATATTGCAATTCCACATGTTTCCAATGTTGAGTCCACGAGAAGAGAAAAAATCTCAAAATACTTTGAGCTAGCCAGAGAACTAAAACATATCTGGAATATTGATGATGCGAGTATTATACCAGTGGTTATGGGTGCAACTGGTAAAATCCTCATTCATACTCACACTGCTTCACGAAATTTGAAAATGCCGCAAACACAATATTTTATCTACAGAAAAGTGTTATCCTGGCTACGTGTAGAATCGCGAGGAACAAAATAACAGATAACTGAAAGGCAAATCACACATCAACACACAAAAAACACTGTTAGTAGAAACAATGGGATAACCATTGAATCAATGATATACTGTGTTCCCTATTCCTGAATGATTAGTATATTTAATTCAATGCTTATCTTGTTCTTCCATTGCCAATGCTTCCTATTTTCGATTCAATTATAGGACTTATTGATTTTATTTAAACAGTGAAAGTATTCAATAAAATGCTATGATTGAGCCAAGATAAGCTATACTTAGATTCAATGAAAGAATATAATTGAAACAAACCTATCTTTTTTTCTATCGAAAGGTAATTTATCATGACAAGGATGAATGCTTGATTTTGATTTAAATAAACTTCATATTGAAAAAAAAAACAGCAACAGTTGATTTAATATGATGCAGTTGTTAGAAATATTTCACTATACTATTGATTTAATTCTTTAATTTATTTATTGATTGAATGATAAGATAAAATGAAACAACTTTAATGTCTTGAATTTTTTTATTATTGTTTCAACAAAATCAAATATGCTATAAATTCAAGAACACAATGAGTATCAGCAATAAGTAAACAGAAACATACTGAGGTAAAAAACAAAACAAAAACTTATTTTCTCTAATTTGAACATATTGTGGCACTGTAATAAGCCACAATGATGAATACACTCCATATCTTAAGGGATATTTTTCTTCTCAATCCTCGATTTTTCTAAACCCCAAAAAACTAAATAGGCAAAACCTTCTTATTAGTATATGTCAATCGTTCATACTACTCAGATGGGTGTGTTTGAAAGTACAGTCCCTGGCCAAATTATTAGACGCACCATGGATTTGATGCAGAATCTGAATCATGAATGTCGTTGGCTAAAAATAAAATATAATGCTGATCGATATATTCAGTCGAAGATTCAACAATTATTTATAAGTTGAACCAAAAAAAAAGAGGAAAAATTTGAATTATTCAGTGGGAATACAAATAGCTCTTATTATATAGATTGTTATTCTAATACCCTTTCAATACGTATACCTAATAGGATTAAATAGAGAAATACTAAAAATACTAGCCTCTATCGGTAAAAAAATTTCATTATTAGATGTTTACATTCTTATATGTATCTGAAAGTACTTACCCTGAAAATGTTGAATTAGGGATTCCATTCCCCACCTAGTTAAGAATTCTTCCATCTTTTAACAATTTTTTTTCATTGACAGTAGTTCACTCACGCAAATCACATGCAACTGAATCAAAACCTGTTGGGACTCGAGGGCTGAGACAGTTGTCTCCCTTGTTTTTCGCTCGCAACGCTGGTTCCTATATTTGATTCAAAGATAGGCTTCATTGGATTAAATCTAGTTGTTATTCCGTTAAAATGTTTAGCTATTGAATGAAATGAATCAATTCATTCAAATATAGGTTATATTCAAAGCAAATATAGTTCTTTTTTATTTCAATATTATTCTGATCAACTCATTCAAATACAAGTCTCATCAAACGAATATGTGGTTCTTCCTTATTTCAATAATAGTCGGACTAGAATTGAAGGACTACCATATTATTCAATGAATTATGTGAATTTAATTACTTCAAGAATAATTTATTGATATAAGAAGAAGTTTTATTGGGCCGATTGAAACGATATCAATTAAATAACTACTATTGACGTTAGCACAGTATTTTTTGTGTGAACAGACCTAATAATTACACTCTCTTGCTACATGCTATATCAAAGGCAACTGTGGCCGTGGTGTAATATATACCTGAAAAAAGTGAAACAGTGAACAGAACACAATAATAATAATAATAATAATTATAATAATAATACTAATAATAGTGAAAGTGAAAACAATTTACCAACTAGACGAGGTCACCATACATCCACTGGTAATATCATCAAATAGTCTTGTCGAGCGCCACCTGAAAGACGAATTGATAAAGATATAAATAAAGGAAACAAAAAATTGGATGCTCACCGCCCAGAAAGCCGCAATATTAGGAACATGTAGAACTGTCCGAAGGGTACTCACACTTGATTGAGCCGTTGATAAATATCCCGACTTAGTTATGCCCAACCAGGAAATTCCTGTGAAAAAAAAAATAATAATAATAATAACCATAATAATGATAATGATAATAATTGCCACTTTGCTGAGTAAAAAAAAAATAATAATAATAATAAGAAGAAACCATATCCTTGCAACAATAAAAGCAGCAGATAAGAACCTTTCCCCATTAAATCTAGCAGGACCGCGAATGCCGGTGACATTCTCTAGTCGGGAAACATCTATCTCTCAGTGGAGATC
Organism: Hippodamia convergens; assembly: GCA_038502775.1. Taxonomy (NCBI): domain Eukaryota; kingdom Metazoa; phylum Arthropoda; class Insecta; order Coleoptera; family Coccinellidae; genus Hippodamia; species Hippodamia convergens. The sequence continues at coordinate 57,758,693 of CM076609.1, read as the reverse complement.
GAAACCCTTACCGCAGATACCCGTCCAATCTGAATGGGCCAGATGTGGACAAGGAGCAATCACTTTCCTTCCTAAGGAACGGAGAGCTTAGGGCTGAAACTGAGGGATTCATGATTGCGATACAGGATCAGCAGATACCAACCAGAAACTTCCTGAAAATAATAGTGAAAGATGTTGTATTTTTCCAATGTCTTCAGTATTTTATGTCTCCAGACTGTGTCATAGGCTCTAGTTATGTCAAAAAATATAGCTGTACAGTGTTGATTGTTGGCGAAGGCTTCATGAACTTCGGATTGAACCTCATGACAGCTATAACAAGTAAGGACTGGGGAGCAGATTTCACTATGCTTATAAGAATTTATAAAGTACTCATAAGGTCAGAATCGATTACGGGGCCATCGTCTACGACTCAGCCAAAAAAACTGTAATGAAAGATTTGGGAATAATACAGAATGACTCACTCAGAATCTCCTTAGGAGCATACCGCACAAGCCCAGTCAGCAGCCTCCAATGTGAGGCTGGAGAACCATCCTTGTCGTCACGAAGACAGTTCCTCACCATCAAATACGCAATGTCAGTTCCAGCGAACCCGACCAATCCAGTACTCCATAATGTAGTTGCTAATCGTTTCAAAAGTACATACCTTGGAAATCCCAGGACCGATCCACCATTTTATGAAAGACTGAACAAATATCTAATAAAATACAACACTTCAATACCAACTATGATCAAGACATCGAATCCCTACAATCCACCACCCTGGGTAGTTCCTCTGCCTGAATGCGATTATAACCTCACATACTTGAAAAAAACAGAAATTAACCATGATGCGATTAGAAGAATCTTCAATGATCACCTACAAACATACCAAGATTACAAACATTTATACACAGATGCATCTAAGACAAGTCAAGGAGTTGGCGCTGCATTCATCACGAACGACCACGTAAGCACTTTTAGGCTACCCCAAACGACTACAGAGTTCACAGGTGAACTATATGCTATATCGAAAGCTCTAAAGTTCTGCAATGATAAAAACCACCGACAATGCGTCATCATTACTGACTCTCTCAGCTCATTACACGCCACGCAAGAGGTATACACTAACCACCCAATTCTTACAAGGATTAAAAAAGAACTGAGTATAGCAAATACCAACAGAAGGAAAATTAAATTTATGTGGATTCCATCACACATAGGGGTTAGGGGTAATGAGCGAGCCGACTATCTAGCTAAGACCTCCATCACCAACACAGACGCTGAAAGTGTTCCATATAACATACACAATGATCTGACAAGTGATCCTTATACAAAGTGTCAAACATATCCTGTGTGAATGTCCAACATACCAAGAGGAAAGAAAAAGACATCTCATAACTGGGACTTTGAAAGACATTTTGATGGAAAAGTGTGAAGTTAAAAATATTATGAACTTTCTCAACAGCGATCATTTGACAAAAATAATTTAATTCATAGTGTTAATATATAATGAATCATTATTGTTCCATCGCTAATAACCCTTATGGTTGAAGTGAATTTTATAAATAAATAAAAAAGTGAAAGCAAACCTGCCAGACGATCTATACAGCACATCTCTTCGGCCTGTACTTACCTTGCTCCGCGTCATTATCTAGCCCGACACAATCGTGTAGCTGGGATTCTCCATCAGGAAATCTGTAAGAAAGAGAGCCTTTTGGATGAGATTGTTGCATACTATAAATACTTACCTGAGACCATTGTGCAGATGATGGGACTCGGACATAATTACCGACCGAAACGTTGAACATAACCGACCGGACATCGTGGTTTTTTCAAACAAACTAAACTATATAATATATATATATATATATATATATATATATATATATAATATATATATATATATATATATATATATATATATTAGACTGATTCAAAATAATCGACTTTTTTTGTTTTCACGAAACCCCCCCTAATTATCTTCAGGGTATCGAAAAGAGACCTCTATGAAAATATCAGCTTCAAATAGTAATATTTAAAGGTCGCTCATCAATTATTTCTATTTTCCCTACTAATAGCAGGGAAAAAATTTCTTTTTTCAATAAAAAATTCCTAGAGCAGAAACCAATAGACGGATTTCATTGTGTGGTACATTTTCGTATAGACAATCAGATACTCTACAAATATGTCCCTTACGATATTTCAATAAAATGGCCGCTTCAAAAGTTATTCGTTTCGATGCTAATATTGAGGTAATTTTGAAGAAAAAAATTATTCAAAAAAATCGATTCTGTTTGTTTTCACGAAACTCTATTTCTAATTATCTTCAGGGTATCGAAAAAAGGCGTCTGTAAAGATATTAGCTTTGAATATTGATATTTAGAGGTCGCTCAGCGATGATTTCTATTTCCGCTGTTGGTAGCAGGAAAATATTTTCTTTTTTCAATAAAAAATTTTCTCCTCACGAACCAATTTACGGATTCCACTGTGTAATACATTATCGTGAAGGGAACTAGGTGCTCTACGAAAATGTCTTATACGATATTCCGATAAAACTGCTCGTTCAAAAGTTATTCGAACTTTTTCTTCAAAAATACCCCTATATTAATACCTTATATTGAGGTATTTTGGAAAAAAAGTTCAAATACCTTTTGAACGGGTTATTTTATCGAGATATCGTATGGAACATTTCCGTAGAGTATCTAGTTCTCTACACCAAAATGTATCATACAGTGGAATCCATCTATTGGATCGTGAACAAAAAATTTTTAATTGAAAAAAGAATTTTTTTTCCTGCCATCAGCAGCGAAAATAGAAACCATCGATGAGCGACCTCTGAATATTAATATTCAAAGCTAATATTTTCACAGACGCTTTTTGTCGATGCCCTGAAGATGATTAGAAGGCGGGTTGCGTGAAAACAACTAAAGTCGATTTTTTTGAATAATTTTTTTCTTCAAAAATACCTCAATATTAGCATCGAATCGAATAACTTTAGATGAGGCCATTTTATGGAAATATCGTAGAGGACATATTTGTAGTGTATCTGATTGCCTACACGAAAATGTATCTTACAAAGAAATCCGCCAATTGGTTTGTGTTCTAGGAATTTTTTATTGAAAAAAGAAATTTTTCCCCTGCTATTAGTAGGCAAAACAGAAATAATTGATGAGCGACCTCTAAACGTTATTATTTGGAGATGATATTTTCACCGAGGTCTTTTTTCGATACCCTGAAGATAATTAGGGGGGGGTTTCGTGAAAACAAAAGAAGTCGATTTTTTTGAATCAGTCTAATATATATATATAAACGAAATTGATGAGCTAGTGGACTGTAGTTTGTAGAATTAAAATAAGGAAACAATGTCCCAACACAATACGAAGTGGATAAATCTTACTTGCTCCAGCAGAGGGTAGTTGTTACGGATCTTGATGTATTAACCACTACAATGAACAGATTGATTGGGCTCAACAACCGAACACTGGGCGTCTGATCCTGAACCCGTCGTGCTGAGAAAAGACTTCTTCACTAATCCTTGTGACCGTTTGTTAGTCGCTCCACTGATCTCTGGAATACGCAGTACACAGTGAATTGAATTGTTCAAAGGTTGCACTAAATTGCAATTTGATGTTCTCGGATTGAGATCGCGAGATTGAATTATGTTTATGGAGACTTTGAGTTATGAATTTAAAAACTTCGAATTGAATCGAAATTATCAGGAACGAAATAAACTCGTTGAAAATGGTAGCAGATGCTTCGTGAGTCGAATTTTCTCTCTTACTGACGAAGAAGGAATAAAAATGTGTTGATGAAAATGAAATATGCGTTGACTCAAGAAAACCTACAGCATATGGTGCATATTACGAATTTGAATTCGTGCGGGCGAATTAATTTATTTTCGATTTTCTGAATTATGAAAGGAAATCTTATGAAATTATTTTTCGTTCTCTTGGTGTGAACCTTAATAATAATAATAATGTTTATTGACCATTTCTAAAATACAAAACATGGACACAAATAATCCTGATTAAAAAACATAGGGAAACTCAATGAATGCTTCTAGCGTAGATCTTTTTAATGTCCATTACTCCCGCATCCACAAATAATTCGTTCACTCGAATATGTAAGAGGGACCCCCAATATAACCTTCAAGATTCTCTTCTGTAAAATCTCAAGTGGAAGAACATGGCATCGTCGCACTTCCCCCCCCATGCGATAAATCCGCACTGGAGTAGGAATTCCACAAGGGCATGGTATGATATTTTGAATAATATATATAGGGAATGTAAGGAAGTTCCGGAACTGGCAATATATATATATATATGAGGTACTACCCACTGTTGCCAGGTGTAACATCATTATAAGATGGCAACATAATTTTTCAGAAAAATAGGGTCGAAAATGAAGTGTAACATAATCGATGATTGAAACATAATTTTGGTACTTTCATGAATAATGTTTTGTTATATTTGTCCTGAACGTCCTTGAGAGTTCTGAATTTTGGATTCAGAATGTTTTTTTGATTATTTGAACAGTTTTGTGATATTCATTATGTGAAATATTTTCAAATGATTTCATGAGAACTTTGACTACCATTTACAAAATACAAACCCCCCCACACTATAAAACTTCATGTTCCAGATTCAATGGTTGATTACACTATCGAAAAACTTTTTTCTGCCTCCTCAACTTTTTTTGTATGTTCTGTTTTTCATTGCTTTCTGGAGCCACATACGTTTTTAGAAGAAGTTTGGGAAAGTACTGTATTCCTCTTCAATATCCTTCTTTTTGAATCCTCTACAAAATCACGATAAAATATCCAAGCCCGTCGTCGGTCTTCAAGTTCTTTCAATCCTAGAATACTCTGAACCAGAACTTTTCGTTCATCACAACGAGATCTTTCAAGCCCAAGAATTCCATTGCGGGACTCAACAATAATGTTTTTATCTACTATAACCGCTCATTTTTCACTGAATAAAATGTATTATTTAAGAGAATTTTGAATAAATTCACGAATTACAATGATTTTCAATTGAAAAAATCGACAAAGTAAAAAAACCTTCGATATATGTCAAATCGAACTGATGTACTCATCTCTAATTTCAAAAAACGACACCAGAGGGAGTACCGCTTATCTTGAATCCCCAATATTGTTGATAAAATTGTTCGTTTTGGAGAAAAATCCAAAATTCAGAAAACGAAAATTGTGTGCTAGGTGGCGTCATTGTGACTTTTGTCATTTTATAGCTACCGATAATACCAATGTTTCAATCAAAATCAAACATTATTATTTAATTGAGCTATTCTAATGAATAGAATACTGTTTTGGTATGGTGTCCACTCTAATATGGATAATTTTCGAAAACAAGCACATATTACTTTTTAATTGAAATTTATCTATCATTCTAGTTCGTCCTAATGAATCAGAAATCTAATAACCTCCTTCAATGAATTTCTTGCTCTTTCTTCAACAGAACGTTTTGGTCTTCGGTTAAATCACTAGCAAATGTACACCACCGTAGTCAGGATAAAAACTCATTCCAATTGCAGAAGCAGAATGCTATGCAGATTGTGGATACAAAGAACGATTTCTGTACCTATATAGAAGAAGGCATTGGTAACATATGGTGAAAGATAGAAAAGAAAGATACATCATTCGGTGTTCGGTCACACACTGTATATCGCTCGACACAATGGGAAAACCCCTGGCAAGAATAGGTGCCTATTAAGGCTTAGGTCGGGCGCTCTCCGAGAGAAAACTATTGTTTGCCATCTAGACAAAACGTAATAAATTAGTTATATTTTTACCGTATCATTCACTTTATAAGATCTAAACTCTTTCCATATACAATATGGTAATAAACCAGAACAGGCTAACTAAGACCGGAGCAGATGAATATCGAAATATTTTTTCATTGGGGAATCGTTCCTATTGTTTCGCTGTTTCTGCTTCTGGTTTGTCCTTAACTCTGTGCGATGCTAATGTTTAATTGGGGATGTTCGTTAGTGAAGTTCGCTCTATGGTCTGATTTTAGAAATGAACTGTGGGAAATGATGTGTATAATAGAAACCAATATCATTAGACGGCTATCTTTCATTCACATATTTGTATAATTTATATTTTCTGTATGTTTGATAAGTATTTGTCAACGTAGGTATCGCTTTGATGAAATTTTCAAATCATTCAAGACTCAAGCTTTCTGGTTTATCTATGGGAAAAGATTTCTCTTCATTATTATTCTGTAGCGATCTTTTACTATCTGATGTGTGGAAAAATCATCGCTTCGCCGAAAAATCATTGCTTGGATGGCCGAACCTATAGTTGAAAAGAATTATCTCCGTCCAGAGGAAATTCATTATAGAATCTCCAAGGAGAAAACTGATTATATTTCAAAATTATTTTACGAGTATAGTGTAGAAGCCATTCACCTTCGAGACATTCATTCGGCAACGAAGGAAAATTTCCGTGGAAGGGGATATAAATAATATAAGGTTATGTACTGGTTGATTTTCTGCTTAGTGTAAATTACTTCTGCTTCTTGAAACCATTGTCCTCTTTGTTATGTTAGTAAGAGAACTCAACAGTTGCAAATTCATACTACACTTGATATGAATACAGGGTACTGCTGCAATCATATCAATTTTCTCTGAATTTACGGAGGCTACACCGGAATCATTTTTAAAACATAAATTATTTCAAAATACTTATCATCGAAATGAATACCATTTCTTGGAGTGAAAAAAAAATGGACGCAGTTCTCTTTACCATGTGATTCGAATTTCCTTTTGACGCTATTAGATGTCACTACTTTGTAATATTTTACTCAGTACTTCACAACTAATTGCTTCAAATATCGAAGTTTTTTATGAAGATTTTGTACCTGTGATGTTTGGGATACTGTTGATGCCAAATAAGGCTGAAACTGATATATCCCTCATCTTACTGATAAAATCATCATTTCTCCAACATGGGCGCCCGCAGAATTTTTTCTCAGGGGGGGCCAAATAAAAATTTGTTGTGGAGCAAGCAACATCAGTATCTGATGAAGTGCTAAAATTACTAACAATAAGCACTGCTTTGGGCGTTGGGGCACTACCTCTAGTTTTTCGAAGAGCTGCGTCTTATTTTCGAACCCTGATAACTTGAGTTTGGAACATACCAGAGGACCGACTATAGCGTTCCAAGTCATCCACTCTAACAGCCAAAAAAAAGCATGTGCGACAAAACCAAAGTATTGTTGGTTAGACAATTTCTACACATCTCGAAGTTGAAGTCATCCACTCTAACAGCTGAGCTACACCACGTGTTTGTTTATCATAATAATTTTGCAAATTGTTATCTGGGGCATTCAGATACTTCCTGAAGCTTCCTGAGCTTGAAATAATTAGATGGCGCTGACGTAAGTGCAGTCGATTGGTTTCCAATCTTTATACTGTATAATCTTTAATTGCATTTGTACGGATACACGCCTAATGTGTACCCAGTCTATTTCTCCATTTCACACGTTATTGATTTTCAACATGAATTGTGAACTACTTTCACTTGGAGTGCATCATTGAATAATTATTCTTTGCTTATATATTATTGAATAAAAAAGGAAAAAAATAAAATAATATAGTGCTTACAAAAAGGAGAATTTCAACCAAAAATACCTAGCAAACACGGCGATGCAACTATGACTCTTATGCGATGTACTGTTTACCTCTCCACGCGCTCGCATTTACATCCAAATGTCCCCCACATCAAGTATGCATTTCGGAAAAATGAGTAGTTGAATATGCGATCGCAAAACTGGTCAAAAATGATAATCCATTTCTTGTCACATTTGTGACGCTCATGCGAGCCATTTCTCATCACATTTGAGACATATTTTGTTACACTCATTGCGTTCATACATATTATACCATTTTTAATGCGGGTGATTAAGTCATTGATTGTAGGAGTATACTAAAAAAAATTATTCGAACAAAAAGTATAATGATCAGTTAAGTCAAGATAGAATACATTAGAAAATTAGAATACAAAAAAAAGGAAAAAAGGAAAAAAGGAAACAAATACATGTACAGGGTGGGCATATTTCGATGTTTTAGCACTACAACTTTCGAACCAGACGAGATAGACAAAATCTGATACCCCATTCTCGATCTCTTTTTCGGAGAAACTAATAGAAGTTGTATTCATTTTTGGCTACCTTCTTTTGTTTTCAAGTTATAAGCAAAAATTTGAAAAATGGCGATATCGAAAAAAATTTATATCTCCGCTAATACTGAAGATAGAGCTCTGAAATAAAAACATTCTACAATCACTTTTTCAAGTAGAGTCCAGTGGCATGCTCATCTTTTTTGCACCATTTTTAATTACAAAGCTATGACCCAAAGTTATGTTTTTTTAAAAAGAAACACTATATTTCTGTGCCATTTTCTGAAAGCTTAATTTTTTCTGATTTCAAAAATATATAACATCGTGAGGTTTGTACCAATATGAGTATAGAAATTGGTCAAAAACCTATTTTCATGTGAGTCTCAATACTTTCTCTATGGTTTCGACTGTTGATGAGCACAGAAAAATATAGGTTCCTATAACAAGAGCATAGAAATGAAAACACTACTAGAAAAAAATTGTATTAATTATACGATACTAAATTTTTCTGTGCTTATCGACAATTGAAACCACATAAAGTATTGAGGCTCCGATGAATATAGGTTCTTGACTAATTTCTATACTCAAATTGATTTATTGATACGAACCATAGGACGATGTTATATATTTTAGAAAACAGAAAAAATTAAGGTTTCAGGAAATGGCACAGAAATCTAGTGTTCCTATTCAAAATAACATAACTTTTGGTCATACCTTCGTAATTATAAATGCTGCAAAAAAGGCGAGCATGGTACTGGATTCTACGTGAAAATGTGCCTGTATAATGTTTTAATTTCAGAGCTCTATCATCAGTATTGGCGGAGATATAAATTTTTTCCGATATCACTATTTTTCCAATTTTCGCTTATAACTGGAAAACAAAAGAAGGTAGCCAAAAATGAAAACTACTCTTGTTAGTTTCTCCGAAAAAGAGATCGAGAATGGGGTATCAGATTTTCTCTATCTCCTCTGGTTCAAAAGTTGTAGTGCTAAAACATCGAAATATGCACACCCTGTACAATATAAGTGTGGGAATTAATTATGTAGTTATAGTTTTTCAATCTGCCTTTCCTTCCTCTGTCTGGCATGTCGCAACTATTCCTTCACATAGAGTTCGAAGTCCTTCTCCGAAATTCCACTGTTCTTCCTCACCACATCTGAAAGGAATGAAAGTATAAGTACAAATTTTTTTTTTTTATTAGCAATATAGTAAGAAGTTCGATTATTCGAGAAACAATAGTGTATCAAAGAAGTATTGTACATTTCTGTTCTCCATCCTTCGATAAGAGATTAAGGAACAGTAATGCCTAACTTGAGCGAGTTTAACAATTTTGTTCAACTATTCAATTTATTAGTTCAACTTATTCAATTAATGAGAAGATAAAGATATAACTACGAACGTTTTTTATTTTCATTCGTAAAGGTGTCAAAATCATTGAAAATTTCTAGACAACAAATTTACAAGAAATAGTCGTTGTGTTTGACAGTATCCCGGCTACACCTCAAATCAAATACTCACTCAATAAAATCTTCATAACGGGACTTTCAGCTATTTTGTAATTGGACCCTTGGCATGTCCGTGAACAATGTTCAGCCGTTTGATCGGTGAGAGTCCTTTTGGGACATCTCACCACGAAATCCTTGCTGCTGTTACCCCCAACGGCTTCATATGTTTTGTACTCAAAAAGATTCAATTTCGTATAAGGTTAGAAATTTAGTTTTTGAAATTATAAGACATAAAAATTCCAAATGAGATCGGATTTGATAGCAGTTTCACTAAAGAAATATGTAATTAGTTCAAATATCGGCTTTCCAAATATGATGATATAAAAAAGATATGAATCACTAAGAAATCTATACCTATATTATATAATTTCTCAAACATTAGACCAGTGGAACACTGGTAGTAGTTTCTCTCAAGTTTACTCACTTTCTAAATAACAAAACTTTAATTTCATTCGAATGCTTCAACTGTGTTATTGTCAACTTCGCATTGAGAAAACATCACCAATTTTGCCAACCGTGTACGTTACAAACTGTTTCGGACACATTGATTAAAACCCAATTTCTTGAAAAGTGCTGAGATTGCCTATTTTATGGTTTTTTGAAATATCTCTAGAACTTAATGAATGAAATTAAAAATATTCAACGGCAAAAATCAAGACAATTCTCGGACTAAAATCAAAATTTTCTGCGCCAACACACATATTATAAAACTTCATCATACGATGATTATATGTAGCTAGAATGAAATATCAAAATATTTGGTTTACAACAATAACTTAAAAAATTTACTTACCAATGAACGCACTCAAATTGCAGAAAACCAAAAAATTCAAATATCGGAAAGAACGAAGAGCCAATTCTCGAATCGAACACTAGTCACAAAATGATGATGGATCCAAAAGAAAAAACTCAACTCTAAAAATTTTTATACGTTGCATCTGTCAGACGCAAACCCACCCCCTGTCTTCTCACCACTGCGAATTCCATAGTCCAAACCAGGGTTGTTGCGAATATTCGCTTCCGCATAAGTTTGGACTTCCGCATCCGCAAGAATCTATGAGGATTTTCATGCGGATGCGGATGTGATATAATTTGCGAGTTGCGGCAAGAAAAATGGGCGTGGCCGACGATTGGCACGTGCCGTTCGCACGAGACGATGACCAATGGGGGCGAAAAAATTGGTGGAAGAGATCCGAAGCATTTCTTGTGATGAATCCTATGTTTATTGTAAATGAACATATATTTTTGTGTTTTGGATTATTTATCGTACAGTAAAGTATAGATATATTTTGAATAATATTGTGAATATTGGTGTACTCAAAATATTGTTTATTGGGATATAATCAGGTAAATGTCATTATGTTTCACCGATAGTACGTTTTATTGTAGGTGACGTTTATCGTTTTGAAACAATATTTTTCATTTTTCCAGCAAGGTTTTCGTTTATTGTTGAATGAGGTATCTAAAGTTACCTTATTAAAAATGTCACCACCGACACAAAATAATATATGGAAAAATTTCGAACCAAATGAAGAGGACAATGATGAGGGTAATTGTAAAATATGCAATCAAAGCTACTCTCGAAAGGGCTGTTAATAATTACTTTATCATTGTTTTAAGTCTTTACTCATATTCTATATTTATAAAAGGTCTTAAACATCCGCATCCGCGGATGTGAGTCTCCAAAAATCCGCATCCGCATTCACATCCGCGGATCTGAAAAAATCGACATCCGCAACATCCCTGGTCCAAACCGGGTTCTCGAGAGAAAAATATCCCGGCCGAATGTGATTAGGGACAATAAAACCCAGATGCCGTCGTTTCTCCACAGTTAAAGATCGAAGAAATCCTTACTCAACACTCTTTGGCTATGCGTCACATTACACATTACGAACGAATATTCACATCGTATGGGAATCACATTTGAGATATCTTTATTCATCGTCAAAATGTTGAGAATTTTTCTTCCACATTTCGTTAACAAAGCGATATCACAAAATTACTAGATTTTGGAGGCATATGCGACATCTCAATGAAGATTTTATTTCATGTTGAAAATGTAACTCCACAAAAGTGTCAGGCGATGTAATGTGTTTGGTGGGCATTGTCATGTAAATTTTGTCAAGACGAGATAGCATTTCTCATATGTAGAGCCAAACTTCTAACTCTACCCTCTTTAACTCTAGAAGTAGGTACTTATTTCGCAAACTCAACAATTCGGTCAAAATAAGTGACAGGGCCGTTTTTCCACCACCATATGAGCGTAGGTAAGGTGAAAAAAAACGTTGTTCTTTACTTTTCTGTTATACAATAACTCGTTTAGTAACGAAACGACCAGGTCACATATATTTACTAAAAATAATTACTTTTTCTTGAACTTTCAGAATATAATGTGAACGTTGACGTTATAAAATTTTCCAAAATTTTCAATAGTTATGTGAGTAGGGATTAAATTTTCGCAATAAGTCTATTGACTCATTTCATAACTGAACTCAGTTGCTTGAAAATAGTAATAATAATAATAGTTTTATTTCAGGGAATGTCACAGACATTGGTAAGTGCACATTAAATGAAACGACGTCAAAACAAAACAAAAAAATTGGGTACACAATTTCCTATCTATCTATCCAGATAATCACTAATAGAATACGGTTCAAGTATATAAACTTTTTTTTAAACTCTTTTTGAAAATCTCAACATTTGTAATTTTCTCAATTCTTCAGGAAGTCTATTGAACATTCTGATACGGGTATAACTGGCGCTCCCCCTTTCACTAATCTTTGATCGCTCATTCGAGACTTCTTTCTTCCCTTCTTCTTGGCGAAGTGCACGTGTTACGCCTCTTTTCAAAAAAGGAGATAAGCGTTGAGCCGACAACTACCGCCCCATCAGCTAAGTCCCGGTCATTGCTAAGGTCTTTGAAAGGATCATTCTGGATTAAGTTATCCACTTCTCGCTTGCTCAAGGCATAATTCCTGATTGTCAACATGGCTTTTTTCCGAGGCGCTCTGTCATCACAAACCTCCTTAAATGCGTCAAATTCTGGTCGTCGTCCCATGACAAAAGTAACCCGGTTGATGTCATCTACCTTGACTTCTCTCGAGCCTTTGACCGTGTGCCTCATAGACGTCTCATCTTCAAGCTCGATCATGTCGGGATTCGTGGCCGCCTCCTCTCATGGATAGAGGCATTTCTTTCGCATCGCTCCTTCCAGGTTCGTGTTGGAGATTTTCTCTCTTCGCCGAGAGCCGTTATGAGTGGAGTACCTCAGGGCTGGGTAGTAGGCCCGGTTCTGTTTCTACTTTTCGTTTCTGACTTGCCAAGACATGTCAGCTCCCACTGTTCGCAGTTCGCCGATGACACCAAGATATTTAGCCCCATCGGTGCTTCCTCTGGTTTACAAGATGAACTCGACTCCATTTCACGGTGGTGTAAGGACTGGCAGCTGCCGTTCAACGGTGAGAAGTGCGTCGTTGTTCACATGGGTGCCCGCAATCCGCGCCGGAGGTACTTTCTCAATGGATGTGTCATCCAGCAGCCATTGTGACTTGGGTGTTATAATGACGGATAATCTGAGTTGGTCCGATCATATTTTCCTTGCGGTCGGCAAGGCCAAAAGATCCTTATTTCTGATTCAGAAAGCATTTGGCAGGTGTGACCCCTCAACGTGCGCGGCTCTATATCGAAACTGTGTGCGGCCTATCATAGAGTTCGCTGGCCCTGTTTGGCATCCGACGTTGTGCCGCGATTTATCTTTGCTAGAAGGTCTTCAGCGTCGCGCAACGCGTTTACCATACGGTATCTCACGCTCGTCATATAGTGAAAGACTTTCCATAATGAACCTACCTTGTATTGTGGACCGCAGGACACGTAGCGACCTTATAATAACTTTTAGAGCTCTGAATGATATGTTTAGTGTTGATCTGCGCAACTTTTCACGTTGAATACCGATAGCCGTTTGTATGGCCATGCTTTTAAGCTCCGCAAGAAGGACTTCAAGACAGTGCAAAGACAACACTTTTTGACGAACCGCGTATTCGGGGTGTGGAATGCTTTACCTTCTGTTGTGGTTGAGTCAGTGTCAGTGAACTCATTCAAAAACAATTATGACAGTTGGCGTCTACGTGGATGTGAGGAATCACTCTTCACTTGGTGGATTTGTAGGGAACTTTAACTTGATTAAGCACTTCTACTACTTTTACTTTTCTTTATTACCCTTTTTTTTTGTGTTTATATATATTTTGTTCAGTGAGTTTATAGGCACTGCCTAAACTCTCATCATTGTAATAATAATAATTATAACTTGGAGTTTTCTCAGTGATAGAAAGTCTATGTTTGGGATGAAAAATGTTCAAACTTCGTGTGTGATAGTTATGCATTTTACCATATATTTCATATTTGTCTAAACTTCTCAACAAATAAACCAGCAATTCGTTAATATAAAGAGAATATACAGTAGATATTTTGTTCATCTTAAAAACTCTCCTGCATGATTTCCGCTAATCAAGCCCAAAGATGATTCTGATAACTCTTTTCTGAATGTGAAAAATCTCTTGTATGTCAGAACATGCCCCATAGAAAATCAAACCAAATCGCATCAAACTCTCAAAGTTGGAAAAATAAAATATTCTAAGAGAATCAATGTTTAAAAATATAAGCTGATCATTCTCAAGTTATATACGACCAAATTTAATTTCTTCCCCAGATTGATGATATGGGCTTCCCATTTAAGGTTTCATCTAAGTGGACTTCTAAGAATTTTGTTCGTTTTCAGGTTTTCCACATTGGAAGAAGTTGGTGTTTCTATCCGTTGTTGTGAGGTTCTGAATAGTATGACATTGGTCTGGTCTTATCAGGATTAAGGAATAATCAATTCTTCTTGAACCAATTCTTAATCCTATTGAATGGAAACGAACTGGTTCTGAGTAGCTGGAGATAATCTGAGCCTGGTACTAGCATATTTGTGTCGTGTGCATAGTTTGTGAGAAGTCAATCAGTCAGATTTTTTCCTGTAGGCATTACCTTCTCGTCCCAGGTATACTCAAGGATACTTGAAACGTCATTCATAAAAATAACGAATAGAATGGGGCCTAAAATGCTTTCTTGTCCTACTCCGGTCAGGTTCTCTTGGATTTCAGATTTTGAAATGTTGCCAAACACAAGGAAACCGAATGCTCAGTGGTGTTTTCATGAAGGAACTCAAATAATTTATGAAATAATTGTCAGATTTATGAGTTGAATTCAATAACGATTGGTATTTATTCTATAAGAATATTTTACGGACAAATTATAAGGTCAATAACTTCATAAAAGTGAAAGACATTTATGAAAGAAATTGAATGAAAATGAATTCAATCCACGAAGGTACCCTAAATTTGTTCTTTCACCATTTTCAATTCATCGATAAGTTATACTTAATAGAAATTAGAAATGAATTGTCACAATTCATATTTGCTTCCTATAGAAATAATTTCATTTCCTAAACAAGAACAAAATACCTCATGCTTGATTCTATTATAAATAATAGTCAAAGTGGTTATTAGGTGGATAGTTGTTGTCTCCCCTAAGAGCATTTTTACAACCATTGGAGATATAAAATTTCGAGTTAGAAATTTATGGGCCACTTGGGAAATCCATCGAAAATCCAACTCTACATTGAATTAACAAGAAACCCATTATGGTATAATTTTTTTTCTCGGTAAAAAAATTCAAAAGGATGAGTTTCAACAGAGTGAGGAGTAAGTAACTTTTTTTTTCCATCTTCCGAACATTCAATTAAGAAGATTTTATGGACTGTGTTTTATTTTCATGAGGAGTATCTTGATGTTGCTTGAAACTTTGAGTAACCCTACTTGTTTGTTTCTTCAGTTTTGTACCTTTTCTTTATTTCAAGGAGTCTAGAAGCGAAGCCACGGCTCATTCTCATCACAGAAAATATTTTTTTCTGAAAAATCTATTCTTTTTATTCTGTGAGGACTATTTATTGGGAATCATAGTGATGAGAAATTACCTTTGATTTTCCAATAATCCAATATTCAATAATGTGAGGTTTTTCATTTCATGGAATCGTTTTTTTGTGAGGAGTACTTTGAAGTATGTTTGAAACTTTGAGACACACTTTTTGTTTCATCATAAAACAAGATATTTTTCAATAAAGAAATATACATGATTTAACGTTGAGTAGATGTAAGATCACTTGAGAAGTTAATTATTAACCACTTTGATGAGATTCGTAATAATTAAACTGCTCATCCCTATCATAGGTCCATTTCATAGAATAATAGGAACAAAATTTGCAGAAAATATATTTGGTTTGATGAAGAATAAGCCTTTATTTTGCTTACAGATTCCTTTAAATGAAAAAAAGCAACATAACTAAGCAATAAAACAGAAAATGTGTGTCACACTGTGTGTCATAAATCAAAATAATTAAAAAAAAAGCAGATTCCCAATTTAGTAGGGAAACGGTTTTGCCCTAAATCAGTAATATTGAGTTGGGGATTTCGAACTCTCTGCAGCGTTTATTGCATTTTGTTTTTGGAATTGAGGATATATTTAGGGTCGGTTTCACAAAACTTTGATTGCACCGTTAGATTAATTGGAGTCACCGTGATTCGTTGAAATTCCAAAACGAGTTATTCCATTGGTTCGAATTCACGTAAGGTTTTTTAATCGTACAATTAAGGCTTTGTGAAAGCCGCCCTTAGTGTTTTGAATGATTTTTGTTGTGTTGGATTCGTGTTTCGTAGCTACTTTCATTTTTTATTGTTGGAAAAAATAAAACAAATTGCCTGCCGATATTCTGTGGTCATTGCCCATAATTTTCTTTCAACCTTGTTGTCGTGAATTTTCTGTTCATAAATTTTTGTCTATAATTTTTTTTTAAGCACAAACTAACTCAAACTTCACTTTGAATATTTTTCCAGACATTTTTTAAATTTATTTACACATATTGTTTATTCGCAAAACTATAACTTAATGATGATTCCGCCTATCTGATAGTAACAGCTTAAATTTATGATACCAGATGGTGTTTTTATGACATAGTCCATGTGACGTAACTGAAAAATTTACAACTAAGTACCTACTTCTTGAGGCTGCATCTTTTCAAACACTTGATGGTAAACATTTTGTGTTAGATACCATTTATTGCCGGCGATACATATATTGTCAAGTACTGATTGCAAACATTTTTTTTCCTATGTTACCTGTTCTTTCGAGCATTCCGGCCGTCATCGTGGATTAGTTCTCGACGTTTCGCCAGTTCGAGTGTCTGGCATCTTCAGGAGTTATATTTCAGGAGATCTTCTCACTGGACTGAACTGCCTGAATGAGAACGATAGCCGCGAAAGGCCCAACCAATTCATTGTTTGTTCTAATTCAGATTCCTTCGTATTTCATAACTGTCTCAGAATTATGTATTCCAACTGCTTTGAAATTTTACAAACTGCATTGGACTTTTTCCAACTGCTCAGGAGGTTTTTCTGCTTCAAAATTTTGCCCACTACTTTGGAATTTTTTCAACCCTTTTGACATTTTTTTCAAACAGCTTTGAAATTTTTCCAACTGCATTGAAATTTTTCGAACTCCTTTGAGAATCTTCCGACTGGATTGAAAATTTGCGAACTTAGTCCAACTTTAGGGGGCGATGATCCCCTCCGTTGGGTCCGTCCCTGCGTAAAATGCTCAAACTTTAATTTTTTTACTATTCAGAGGAATAATAGATTCTGTACCAGCATATACAGGGTGTTTCCTTAACATGCGGCAAAAATTCAGGGGGCTGTTCCTTGGACTATTCTAAGAATATTTTGTCCTTTGATGATTTTTGAAAAACCTCTTTGTTTCGAAGATACAGGGCAAACAAAATTTTAGATAATAACATTTTATTATGAAAAATTACATGAAAATTTAACTTAACCTACAAAACCTGTTGAAAATGACCACCTCCAGCCAGCATACAAGCATCTAATCTTCTCCTCATTGACTGCCGAATAGTGAAAGATAAAATGTTAATTGCTAATACATCACAAAACGAATTCAAAGAAAAACCGTGTTTAATCTGTATTCCTTTACCATCTGAACTTATCAATTTTAAGTCAAAAAACTGGCCGTTTTTTATAGTTGTCAAACACATTTAAAAATAAATTGTACCTACTTAGTAAACACAGTGCGGTACGCATTTTTATTTATACTATTATCAATTTTAAAAATATGAAAAATGTTGTTCGCCCTGTATCTTCGAAACAAAGAGGTTTTTCCAAAAATATCAAAGGACAAAATATTCTTAGAATAGTCCAAGTAACAGCTCCCTGAATTTTTGCCGCATGTTTAGGAAACACCCTGTATAATGAAAAATTAATTTTCTGGGATATAATTACTCACACGTACGAAGCACCTACACTTACAGCTGTAACCGATCTCGGTGACAGATAAGGTAACAGGTATAGTGATCGACACCTTAAGCGCATAGAAACTTTCAATTAATGATTTCAGTTTGTAATTTTTTTACAACAAGGTGAAGACCCCAACAATATAACAGTTCAATTATGCTTGTTCGGTAAACACTCAGAATTTTGGTATATGTTGTTTGAAAACTGAAAGAGAATGATTTTTATTCGAAGTGTCAGATTTGATAGTGATTGACATACTTCGACAATCATTGACATACAAATTGATAGTCATTGACATCCTTCATATAATTCACTTAAACTCTTGTACATGGGGTAGAACGAACGATTAATGAAAATGTTATTCACTATATTCAATAATAAAGATAGAAACATAGATACACATTCACAGGAGCTGTGTATTTTCATGTTGTTTTTTCCATGTAGAACAAGTAACAAATTTTTCATTCGAGTAAGTTTCCATCAGGTATGTTATATCGTCGGTACAATGCCCAAGTCACGAATGTGCTTTTCGCATAATAATAATAATATAATAATATAAGCGGGGGTCCTACAGCCTATGCCGCATCCCGCATTTCGTTCGCCATTTCTCTCTATCATTCCATTCATCTTCATCAATCGCTCTATCTCTCATACTCTGCTTTTCGCATATGTGCGCTATATCGCGATCATGGTCATGGTGTCAATGCCATAATCGCGAAAGAGTTTGCTTATCCCCCTCTCCTACTTCTAGCCTAGTAGAACGAAAAGAAATCTATGTTTATAGCACTGTCTTCAATTTTTGAAACGTTTTTCCTGGAACATCAAAAAAGCACATTCGTGACTTTGGCATTGGACCAACGATATGGTATTCTCTATAACATGATGGTACACATCATTTGCAACTATAATTTTGATAGTCTTGTTGCAGCAGATGAAGCAACATCAGCAAAATACAGAAATGTTCTTTATAAAAGCTTATTTTTCACGATACAAATTTACAGCAAACGATTATTCTGTATTTTCTTCCAATTCCACTCCGTCATTTTCATAATTCTTCACACTTGCAGTATCTGTGGATGTGTTTGATAAATCACTGATGAAATAATGTTGACTTCACAAATCGATTTATTTTCAGGTTGCTTTCTTTATCTTCAGTCAATTTTTTCATTTTTTTCTTCTCTTCGGCGTCAGTTCTGGCTTCGAGCCTTGCTCTTATTTCCCCTCTGCAGCTGGCTATTTTTCTTTCTTTTCTATATTTTTTCGTCATTTCTTTCTAGGTGAAGATATTTTCTCGAATAGCAGTTTCCTAGAACTTGTTGTTCTCTCTGGGGTCTCCGGCCATTGTAATATATTGTGGAGTAAATTGGAATCAAGTTGATGATTTAGGATATTTCTATAATCATTGTTGTTAGCTGAAGAAACAGGTTAAACAGATCAAACGACACAATGTGCTCAACTTCGGTAATAATATATGAAGTTATGAGAATTTATAATATTCTCCTCTTTCGGACGACGAAAAGAACAAAATCAATCACTTCTTCTTCTTCGTGAGGTGCCTTCTCCAGACTGATTCGAGGCCTAGTGGCCTAGTGTTCAACCGTATACAGGATAAGAAAGTCAAACCTCAAAACAAGCTGTCAAAAATGTCGCGAGTAGACAAGGAAGTCCCTCGCGCCATCTGAATGGAGGAAGTGGGTATTGGGTTTTCCAGATGTGTTATCTTCAGCTCGTAAAGGGGTTCCACAGGTAAACAGGGTATGTTCAACAGCAACATTTGTGTTCCTTCACCAACGGTATAAAGGCAAGCGAGAGACTAGCGATTTTAATGTTTATTAAACAGGTGATCACCCAAAATACCACTCACCAGTCACAGCTGTTTCCCCTCAAGGAAAAACTTCCAATGAGAAGCCTTGACTGCCTAAGAAAATTTTCTGTCTAGCCATCTCCTGAAGAACTCCTGAAAGTTGTACGGTAGATGTGTAGCGTCGACTCCCAATCAATGAAAGCTGATTGTGTCCCTGCTCATCCATACATCTGCCCTCTCATAGCCAGATCTCAGCGTGAGCCGGAAACCAAATAACTTTCAAAAAGTTTCAGGAGCCCAGCTCACATAAAGATTTCCTGCATTTTCTAGTAAGTAGTATTTGACCTCTGTCATAGCGAGGGATTTTAGAGTTCACTGACTGTCACAACATGAGTTTCTCGGAGTACCATCGACGGATATTTGGATATTCGATATTCTCCATCCACAAGAACAACATACAGTTCAACCTGTACTACAAAAAAGTTCTTCTCTAGAGGGTTTGAAAACAGGCCCCACAATCCTGACAGTAGTCCCTTGGACTCCACATAGTCGTCAGTGAACCACGTAAAGCCTTTAGGAACAAATAGCCGATTTTGACCATAGACCTCTATCAGGAACACTCTGTAAGGTAGTTTACTAGGGATATTTAGTGATTAACACCCTCCTAGAAAATAGTTATTGACACGGTGTGAACCAATGTTTATCAGATCCGGAAGAAAGAGAATACAATAAAAAGATAATCAGTTATATTCCAACTTTTCGAATACGCGATGAACTCGAATATCAAAATGTGATACATTCAGACAGTGATAGACACCCTATGTCAATCACTGTTCCGACGTAATATAAACAAGACAGTCATTGACATGCGATTTATTCTGAAAGTAAACATCAATGAAGGGTACGTTTATATCAATATCCAATCTTTGAAATCTTTCAAACACTGAAAAATTTCTTTCATATATCTCAGATACCCCAATCTCAAGAAATTCACGCATATGTGCAGGTCACTTTCCTTAACAAAACGTCAACGATTGAACCGATTGACATTACTACACAACTTCGCGACAGATATCTCATTGCGATCTGAGCAGGGGGCCAAATTACTGAACTAAAACATTCATCGAATGAGTGTTGAACCTTCTAGCATACGTGTGTAGAAGAAAAAAGTCGCTGGTAAATACCAATATGTTATTACGACGGATTAAGTGTGTAGAGTGTCAATCACTATCGGGGTGTCAACGACTATACCCCTTACGCTATCTGTACTGATATCTATCAGGTTTCTATCAATCTGAATTAACAATAAACATTCAGTTGATTCATAGATTGCCTCAAAATTGAAAAACTCATTCAAATTCTTGGAATCCCTCTGAGATGTTTCGAGGGACTATCATAAAAAGCTACAGAAAAGTCTAAAATGTAACAACATACATCGTTCTTCAATTGAATTATATATAGTTGTTGCAAAAAATCATTGATATTTTTTGAGGACTCCAAAATTAAAAAATCGAGCCTCGAAGATGAGTTTCTGAATGGACAAGTGTTAGAATCAGCCTTCCGTATGGACATTTTCTTTATTATCTCTAAACAATTTTCTTTCGAATTAATGAAACATTTCCATGAATATCGGTCACTGATTTCTGCATAGAAGAATGTTGGTTTGCGGCAAATTTCCTGTATCTTAAATTTGACAGTGACAATAAATAAATCACTGACAGGCTACCAACATGAAATGATTAAATTTAACCCAGAAAACTGTGCAAAACTGAGATATTCTCGAGAAATTTTGTTCTACAAGTTATAGCAGAATGACCTTATTTGTCACAGAATAACAGAAATATGTTTATACTTTTTGGTGAGAGCAGTGACAGCGCTGCTTTGAAAATTTTTCTGCTCGATAAAGCAAAAGGTATAGCCCAAGAATCCAAGATTTCAACGTGATCGTACGACCCTGATTTCCTCAACCGGCTAAAGTACTATTGGCCGCTACTGATTCTGTATTGTTCATAAAATATTCTATGACGCTACGCAGAGAAACATTATGTAGGACCACCGTCATCGAAGTTAGAGTAGGACATTAATGTTCAGTTTTTTCATCAGTTGGTACCTCCCCTTAAGATGAGTTCTCGAACTGAGTCCCTGAAAACCCGAATGATATCATACATATAGTTAAAAATTCAAATCAATCGATTTCTATTCACTCTTATCCAAAACACGACTGCGACCTGTGAAAAAGAACAAGAAGATGTATAACAATTGACAATGATGTCTAATCTGAAATCAAAAGAGATATTTCCATTGAAGGCAATATGTATATAGGAAAATATATAGGTGGCAGGAATTATTAGTGGAATACCACAGGTTCACGATAAAATGACGATAACAACTTATTACTCACATCGGAATTGAGTGAACTGGTAATTTAATCTTCCAATAGAGATGTCGAGAAACAGCTTGTGTAGTCATTAATAAACACTAATTGATTCCTCAGTCGCATCACAAGCGATCTCCTGCTGAATCATTCCTTCATAAATTACGGAAGCTTGTTATGCTAGTTTCTTTACAGTAGTGCTTTAGCTCTCCACGTGACAAATTCAATAATATCATGCGGAGTCTCACCTCGAGATAACATCGAACAAAATGTTGCGATGAAAGCTCGAAGATGAAATGCTTTTTCTAAACACTTTATAGTAATTCTGCTGGACATCTGAAATGCGAGGTTGTTTATAGATATTTAATCTTCATTTTCTATAGATTTTTTGAATGAATTATGCATCTGTAGTTTATAGTGAGTTCGTAAAATATTGGAAGAGTCAAGAGAAATACAAATCGGAGTTGATTTCACAACACTTTATGAGTAGATATCAAAATCTAGATATTAGAAATTGTTACTTGAAATAAAACACAATCAGGGAAAGAAATAAAATCATATCCGAAGCATAAACTCAACAGGACCTAGAAACCGAGATAATACAGAATCAAAATAATATCAAGTATTTTTCGTTTCTCTCTTCAACAGGACCTAGAAACCAGGATAATAAAAAATCATAATGCCAAATCAATATCAATTATCATTGAGTTCTACCACTAACAGGACCTTGAAACCGAGATAATTCAAAATAAAAATAACATCAATTATTATTCGGTTCTACCTTTAGCAGGACATAGAAACATAGACTATTACAATATTTTCCTTTTTTCTTAATATTCTTGATTTCATCATCCAGCATGCTTTCTAGTACAGCTTGTATCAATTGAAACTGAACCTTGGAGTACCAACAATATCTTGAAAG
Source organism: Hippodamia convergens (assembly GCA_038502775.1). Lineage (NCBI taxonomy): Eukaryota > Metazoa > Arthropoda > Insecta > Coleoptera > Coccinellidae > Hippodamia > Hippodamia convergens. Next base: position 57,735,578 of record CM076609.1, on the reverse strand, counting down.
AAGTCATCTTCGTTGACTTCTGCACAGTTATATTGACAAACAGTTGAATTTTTCACAGACCGCTTGGCCACCCTGACTTTATTTAAGTTTTAATTCTAATGAAATTTCTTGTGGTCTTCATATACCTTTCCACTTATCCATTGCCTCTGTGAATTGCTGGCGTCATGAAGTGATTCTATTTGCCAACTTTTTTGCTGTACTGAATGAAGATAAAGAGTTCTGCAATTTCCCAAGACATTCTGTAGCAGTTGTAGTAACTGATCTCATAGGGGTGAGCAAACAATACTTTGTAAAAACACCAAATGAATATGCTCAAAACCTTTCTTGAGAGGTTGTGATGGTCCTGAGCAGTCCATGTGAAGAGTATGAAACGGTTCCTTGTGAACCTTAACGTTGTCTATAGATCCATGTAACGATGCATTCCTTGTCTCTTTAAAACGCAATGTTTTATGTAATACTTTATGAGGCTTCCCAAATGAGGGAACCAACAATGTCGTGAAATAGACTCCTAGGTCTTTTCTTAACCAACGTGGCATAAATAATTCGTGAAAACCCTAGACATCTCCGCTTAAAAAACAAACCATTGGAGATTGACTGTGCCATCTGTGTTGAAGTGGCGATGAAACAACATTCTATTCCAGGTATCGCTTCGAGTCAAGCTTGGCCTCCCTCGATCCGTTAAGAAGATTCTGTATTTCTTGATTTCCTTCTGCTCTGTGCATGTCCAGTTCTGGACATAAATTTGAAACCTTCACAATGGTTTTCATTGAATTCCAGAATGAAGACATTCAAGGGATTGGGTCATTTTTGGTGGATGTTGTTTTCATCACAGTCAGTTACTATTACAAATTCAATTCCAAGCACATAGGTTCGTTCGAAAGTGTTTGAAGGCCAAGGTCTCCAATTTATATAAGTAATATTTAATATTTACTTTCCACATCGGTAGTGCCCCTACTATAATATGCGACTACGTTATTCCCATTTCCGTATTGCTGCAAACAAAGCTGCTCAAAAGCCAACATTACTGTGTGCAACACAGTTTTCAAGTCAGGGTTATATACAGCAAGTTGTGGTCGAGAAGTCAAATAATCTAATGCCAAGTATACAGCTTTTCTAAATACACCGAATATGGCCGAAATCGTTGATGCAGTGCTGGAGGCGTTCTTGGAAGTCGCACCAAACCGTTACTTTTGGGCTGTGCAGCGGTCTTTGGTGTAACTGTTGTGGATTTTCATTAGCCCAATGAAGGAAATTCTGCTTGTTAACCATGTTGTTTAGGTGTTTAGGTTTAGGGCTAATGAAAATCCACAACAGTTACACGAAAGACCGCTGCACAGCCCAAAAGTAACGGTTTGGTGCGAACTTCCAAGAACGCCTCCAGCACTGCATCAACGATTTCGGCCACCACATGCCTGATGTGATTCTCCACACTTGACGGTCTGAAATTCTTTTTTCTGGCGAACCTGATTCCATAAATAAATTTGTTTTTGAGTAAAAATTAATTATTTTATGATATTTTAAAAACCGTCCGTCCTCTCTGCCGCACTCTGTACTATCGATAAAAGTAAAACCAATCAGTTTTCATTTATTCAGCAGATTGAGTATTCTACTCAGATGATTATTCACGTAATCTGAACGTTCTCGTTTCAAATTGAAAAGAAATGAATTAATTTTCGAATAAAACTTCATGTTCATTCCAAAACACCTTGACAATGGTGATAAACATATTTTCTCTCATGCCGTAATGGAAACAGAAGAATTGAATTCATTTTACGTCATCTAGGTATGAAGATTAAACAAGGTGGGGAAAGTGAGGAGGATTAACATTATTGTGATATTCACTTGCTACGAATGAATATTATAGGTATTGTTGAGAACGAGAATGAAGTCGAAGGTGAAATGAAAGAACTAAATTCTTGCCGACGTTTCGTCTGTATCATCTGCTGTATCATAATTTGATACTATTGATGGAAGTGAAACTCTAATCAGTTGTGATTAATTCAGCAGATTGAAATGGCAGTAGTAGGAGAGAGTTGGATAATACCGCGGGGTTGATAATTCCGGGCGTCAGCGTTATTCAAGAATAATCAACTAGTTCTGCGATTGAGTGCTTATACATCGAAGTCGGACATTCCTAAACCCTTCCGCACTGTCCGCACGACGAAGGAGAGAGCATGCGCTGTAGATGATTTTGACGTCACTACTACAATTACATTTAGAATAAATGTCAGGTTACGTTTTTACGTACTTTAATATCTTTCATATATTTCTGGGATTGAAAGTTTGATCCCGGGGGCGGGGAATTATTATCAAGATATCAGATATCATATTTAATTGATATTAGGTATCTTTGAGACTTGTCCATATATAAATCAAAGATTAAGATATTAAGACTTCTAGTTATTAAAGAATATTTACGTTTTGTTGTCATAAAGAATTTAAATTTCTGTTAATACTTCTTGTTAGTATAGGTACTAATTAAATTTCTGGAAAAAGATCTCCCCATTTTCACGTAAGAAAATTACTGGTAATTCAATTCATTTCCTTTATTTTAACGTTTATCACTTACTCATTTATGTGCAAATAATGTGGACACAATATTATCAGACCAGTTTGACCATACCACCCCTTCATAGTTTTTCGAAATTTGAGAATAAATACTTTTTGTTCAAATTTTTGAAGCTTTTGTTGAACGGTATGCGTGCCTGAATAAATGACCCTCAATAAATCAATTTTGTTTCTTTTAATATTAAAAAGTTTTCTAAATATAGGTCCAAGTCCTTAGGGGCTCGGTATTATCCCCTAAATCCGGTCATTTCGATCATTTTGATATTGACACAAATATGTTCATATTTCAAATTCAAAAACATTTCGATTATGTGGTGTGAAGCCTTCTAGAATTTCGTTGGTTGATGCGATCAGAACTGAAATATAGTGTACGAAGACGATATTTCTTACATATATGATGATATCAATTGCGTTAAACATCAATATTGAAGTCCGTCAGGAAAGTATTCTTGTACTTTTTATATTTTTAATATGCCATCAATAATTCCAACCTGATAATAGTTCAAAATCTCGGCAGAAAAAAAAATTAATATCATCACCGAAGGGATAAAAACAGGACCGCATAAAGCATGAATTCGTCCAGTTCCTATTCTCTTGTAACAAGTGTGCCATGTAAAGTAAAAATTGAATTCTTTAGAGTAACTTATGTAATTTCTCATGGCAATAACGAAATTCCTGTGAGGAATGTGAAAAATATAGATTTTTGGGTTTGAAAAAAAATCAAGATATTCTGAGTACTGCCCTGAAATTATGCATAATTCATGACCTGTTTGAAAGGGCTTCCTGAAGTGAACAAACCCATGAAATTTGCTCGAAATCGGACGTTGCATGTCAAAGTTATAGCTATCGCATATTTAGGCCAATGTTCATGAAACCCCCCGTATCTCAGAAACTAATGTTTTAAGGATACAAAACAACATTTTTTCTGAAAGGCCTGGATGTCCTGCTTTCACCATGAGGCTATGGCCAACGACTCGTTAAACACCCTGAATAATGATTACAGAGTACGATCAATGGATTAGTAAATACGCTGTGTACTTCACTCTGAGGAGACGGCTTGAATGGAATGAACCTTCCTTATTCCTTTTTCCAAGTTATCGTAACGGACAATTTTGATCCTTCCTCTGCTCATTGTCCATTGTTTCCCATAAACACAATGTAAAATTTGTTGCTTTTTCTGTGGATGCTGCTGTAGTTTTTAATTAAGTTGATTTCTAGGATTACTGAAACGTTTCTTCCCTTTCCGACTTTTGATTTGCTCTTATAACGAAAACAAAGGTTTAATAGACATTTGAAAATGAATGCTGGCAATTTTCTGATAGAATTTCGCAGGGTGTAAGTTGCGTCGGTTTCAAAACGTGGAAAAAATTCTTTCGATCCAGAGATGTACCAACCCATTAGTGTTTTTTCTTTAAAATTGTAGAACGATTGACTCTTTTCAGAATTGAAATGACTAAATGAAAATATGCAATCAGTTGCCAGGGGGTTTCAGAAAATTGTTGTGATCGAGTGTTCAGTAGGGGAGAACGAAGAAGTGAGGCCACCTTAAGGGATTTCTCTAATAACAATTTTATCAAAACCAATTTGAAAACAGTTATAAGTAGGGCCAACTAAAATTAGTTTTTAATGTGCACCCTAAAAAATGTGAACCCTGCAGATGGCCTCATTACCCCAGGTCTGGGGTAATCAGGCCACCCATGGCCAGATTACTTCACAAGCTACGAAACCAAGTATAATTAATAATATTACTAATATGTTAGTAACAAAAATCAGAAATGTGGTCCTTGGGAATGTTGACACCACTACATTCCTTATTTGCCGATTTTCTACAAATGTTGGGCCTGTACCATGTTTCTCGACTTTTTCCATAAGTTCCACACTCGGTTCCATATATAAGACAAATTTCGTCATCATCTGAAGTTTCTGGATCTTTCAACCCTTCATCGTCAAGCTCCACTTCAGTTGATGAGGCCACCCCTGACCTCATTGCCTCGTTAGTCTTTGATTTATAAACAACACAAAAACATGAACTAGTCTGTCGGATTTAATAACGATTTACACAATAATTTATGTTATGTTCGTGTTTATTATGCATAAAAATTTTCGTTTCGATATTGCAGAGTAACTTAATTTTATACCTACTTCTGTATACAACAAAAATTAGATCAAAATCAACGATTTTCGTTCACAAATAATTAACAAATTAATGCTCATACGTCCGTAATCTTTACAATCCTGAACGGGAAGCATTAGTAGATTTATTTTCGCATATGACATGGTATGGATAGATGATTTGATTTTCGAACTGTTTACCTATCTGGAATGTGAAAAATTGGTTGGATTACCAGAGATATATACTATCAGATGAAATATCTCGAGTTGTTGATGACAATAGCAGTAAATTCAAAACTTCGAATAATGGTCTAGAACATTGTCGTTTTAAGCTTCTCTTTCAAGTTATATCTGTGTGATATCCATGCCACGTCTTCTGAAGAATTCATATACGCCCACGATATCTTTCTGTGATACTGATTTTTCCACCAAAGGAAGCAATCTTTCTGAAGACATCGAAAATCTGAGAACCAACTTTGTTAAGAGACGTTTCTTCTCAAACCGAAATGAAACCGAAGTGTCATGTTTCCATTTCAGTAATCTTTATTGATATAGAAATTTCAGGATTTATTCTGGCGATTTCTTCTTGAAACACAATTCAATCCTGAATATATTGGAGTTCGATTAAATTTCAAGACAAATATTGAAAATTTATTTTGAAAACTACAAATAATATTCTGCAGACACAATCTCATACTTCATAAACAGCTGATGAAAAAAATAGTTCGTTCGGCAGCTTTAGATTTGGTTGTCGGCTGTTGAATATTGCTGGCCTGTTTTGCTCAACAGTGCTCATATTCAAAGAATCAATGCAAGAACTAAATTTCTCTATGAGAATTATTGATAGGTCCATCAGATATTTTCCGACTCCTCGGTTACCAGTTTTCTAAGAGAGACAGTTTATTGGCGTCAGTGCAATAGAAATTGCTTGCCTAAAGCATATTAGAGTATAACAGAACAAACACTCAATGTATAAATAAAATAAAAAAATATAGAAAATACACTAAAACGACCAATATGACAGATGGTAGGGAAAAACACAACTGTAGTGTCTCAAAGAAAGTAGCTAGAAAAGAAAGATGACCTTCAATATTAGAATGTTTCCGGAAAAAGTCCAACACTTCTCTTTACCGGGAGTTACAATTTTCTTTTTGCTGTGGTTTTTCTTTATTCCTTATATCATGTACAAACGGAATTGTATGGATGTACGGGTCAATTACCTCAGCTAATCCTTTTCAAAATACATGCTTCATTATTGGATATTTTATCATATCAGGTTTGGTTCTGTAAAAAAAAGAATATAAATGTTGGAATGCCGAATTTCCACACCTCATCTCATTGCTTAGATTGCTATATCTTTGAATTTCCCACAGATTCCGTCGACGTTTTCCCTATCATATTTTGTGTGGACTACACGAGTTACATTCTCCGGCCCATGAGCGAATTACACATCTTCAGAACAGACAAGGACTAAATTTGGATCGCTAGTGGGATAGCAGTCGGACCACAAATCGGAACGTTAATGGCCTGCATTAGTTATGCAGCATATGTTATTTGGTCATATTATCTTCTTATAATCAATAACATAAGGTACTTTCAGTTGCTTATCACTGAATCTGCTTTCAACAAAGAGATTTTTCTCGTGATGTCAAGACGAGACAACGGAAGGGATGATTGTTATTCATTATATTTTTCTCATATTTAATCGATACTTCATTGGAATAATCGGTACGTTTAATAAAAGTTGGTCTTTGAATTTGAAATTCTAAAATAGTTTTGTTGCTTGAACCATAATTGTGTGTGTATCTCTGATTGGAGCTACTTTGTTGGATGATTTCCTTCAAGACTCGGCCTACTTCAGTTTTTCTCACAAGTGTATGACAATTGTAGTAACATGGTAAATAAAACCCTCTCTGTGAAACGACAGAGCGTAATGAAGTTAACAATTGAGAATGCCACTACAAAAATACATCGCTAATTGGTAATTATGAACACCTTCGAGAATGAGAAAAGCCATAATATTATCTAGAATTTTCCGCTCCACAACTTTTGTTTGAAAATTTTTTCGAGAAACCTTCTCGTTTTAGAGAAATAATACTGTTTTCGACATTTTCACTAAGTTTCCTGAAAATTTTGAAACCCACATTTTTGACCATGAGTTCCTACTTTAGCCATATCATGTAAAAAATTCACCTTTTTCCGTAAAAAAGTAATTTCAGACCTTCCTTCACTGGACTATACATCAACTTACAAAAAGTAGCACAGCTGACTTTATGGTCCCATAAATAAATGTCACGGTATTCGTCAGAAATCACAAAGAACCCTGAACATTTCAGTTCATTTAATGAATTTTAATTTGAAGCGGGCGTCGCTGCAGCTTTACTAAGGAGAAAAATACTGAACATTCTCCGATATTTATAATAATTCGTGCTATTAAAACCATTAAACTATTATGAACGCATGATTGAGAACGAGTACGAACGTCTAAATGGTGGGGTCTCAATGCCAGACCGCATCTCAACGCTTCTTTGCCTCCGGGTGGTGTGAATCGATTCGTTTTAGCGTTTGTCAGGTGTATATGATGCGGAATGAGTTCCCTGCTTGATGGACAGAAAGCAACATACTCGTTTAATTCTAATTGCTAGGTAGTATCGAATCATTCAACTTCAGATCACACAGCAGATGAGAAATATCGTACGCACTTTTCTCTCTAATTGTAGAGACATTCAAGTCCAAATATGACCGTTATGAATTTTGAGGAGATAAGGAAATAGTTGCTTCATTAGGAGAAAGTAGGAATATTTGAATATGGAATATATTGAATACATTATTTCTTTATATCATTGTTATAATTGACTTGTCCTTCACTATACCTACAGGGTATCAAAAATTGCTTGATTTTAGCTGTTTTTGGTACTTCCAGATTAGATAGGTAAAAACATTGAAAGGAGTCCTGGAATCGATTTTCGTGAAAACACCAGTAGTGAAATCTGTTTCACGATATCTTCTTTTCATTTGAAGATATAAAAAAAATTTGATATTTTATCGTTTTCTAAGATATGCCATAACTTGTTCATTTTTGAATATATCTGAAAACGATTAAAACTGTTAACGAGCACTTTTTCACTGGAACTAGGACACTATTTTAATTGATTTTCATCTATAATTCTTTTGTATGATATAAGATGAAGGAGAATACGTTCGTTTTCAAAATAAACAAGTGTTTTTTTCATCTCTAGTTCACGAGATAAAAAATTGAATATAGGTCTTGTTCTCAGAGAAAAGTGCCACTAGAAATTTTTATTCGTTTTCAGATATTTTCGAATAATATGAGGGTGGGGTGAAAAGTTTCTGGCCTGATCAAGAAAAACGATGTTGTCAAAATTTTTTCTTGCTTTATTTTCCAAGTCTCCATCAACACTGATACATTTTTCATAACGGTGTAACGAGTTACAGAGTCGATAACTCCGATAACAAGCCATTTTTAGAGGTTATGGAACAGATAGTAGTCATGGAGGTAAGTCTGCAGAGTAGGGAGGAGGCAGCATCAATTCAATTTTCAATTTGTAGATTTTGGACATGTCAACAATCGACGAATGCGCTGGTACGTTATCGTGATGAAATACATTTTTTTCTTCGCCAAACAAGGTAGTTTAATATGCACGTCGTGCTTCAAACTTTGCAATAACTATGAGTTGTAATGACCAATGATAGTATTACCTTTTTCAAGTAATCACTATATTTCATTCCTCTCTCATCCCAAAAAAGAGTAGCCATAACCTTGGTTACCGATTAAATTGTTTTTGCCTTCTCTAATGTTGGTTCCCCTTTTCTAATTGTTTCAACTGTTCTCCATTCTCAGGAGTATAGTGGTGAACCCAAGTGTCATCAATAGTTATGATTCGACGCAAAAATTTGGATGACGCCTATACAGCTCCATATTGTTGGTAGAAATGAATTTTCGAATCATCAGTTTTTGGTCCAGCGCTAGCAAACGCAGCACCCACCCTGAATACAGTTTTTCATTGCGCAAATGGTTGTGCAAATTATTTCGCATACGTTCAGATAACATCCTACAGGTCTCAGCTATCTCATTCACTTTTTGATGAATTTTCTCAATCTTTTCTGAAGTTGTGACCTCAACAGACCTCGGCAAGGCTCGTCAGAGGTTCCTACAAGACCCATTTTGAATTATGCTAAATAGTTTAATATGACGGAAAGAGGTCTCCTTGTAGTGAATCCTTCTCTTCTTTTATTTGTTTCGGTGTAAAACATTTCAAATAGGAGTATTTTATGGCAGCATCTTTTTCCAATTTTTTCATTTTCACGACAACAACGCAAGCTAACGTAGCGATTGGGCTTAAATTTTACATACATTATGGGAATAGTACTATGAGAAACCGCTCCAAAAGTAGACCTAGTGAAGCCATCTTTTGGTCGGACCAGAAACTTTTCACTTCACCCTCTTATATCAAAATGAAAAAAAAATTAAGATATCATGAAGTGGGTTCCACTAATGGTGTTTTCATGAAAATCGAGCCCAGGACTCCTCTCAACGTTTTAACCCATCTAGTCCAGAAATACCAGAAGCAGCTATAATCATGCAATTTGGGATATCCCGTACTATCTGAAAATACCAACGGAAAATTATAAATTTTTTTCTCTCAAGGAAAAAAGTTGCATTTTATCTCAGTTGACAAAATATCACTTTTTGAAATAACTCTTTTTCCCCGGGAAAAAAGTGAATACCTTTTACCAGGTCAATCTCTAATTTTAGATTATTTTATTATCCTACATTTTCTTTCATATTCAATGTACAATTATTAAATGTGCATTGCATATATGAAACATATATGTATACAGGGTGTTTCAGAATGAGGTTTCGTAAATTCGGGATCTAAATCCTCAGATGATTTAATGATATAAAGTTCCTATGAACTATGGGTCTCCGACGCACTGTTTCTGAGATACAGGGTGTTGAAATTTAAAAAAAAACTTGGTTTTATGAAATTATTTTCTACACCGTACAGGATCTCTTTTTGCGTTTTGGTCCGTTATGAGTATGCATTGAGACACATTTTTCCCGATACGAAACGATGTTTAATTTTCACCAGATTTTTTTTCTTATTTCAACACCCTGTTTCTCAGAAACAGTGCGCCAGAGACCCATAGTTCATAGAAACTTTATATCATGAAATCATCTGAGGATTCAGATCCCGAATTTACGGAACCTTATTCTGGAACACCCTTTATGCATATATGTTTCGTGCACTATCGGTACAGCAGTCGAATTTCCTTGGGTTGAATAGTTATTTTCTGCCATGGAGTCAACTGCCGTTGATGTACCTGGTCGCAAATCAGGTGTTTTTACACCTCTGATACATGTCATGTTCTCAACACTTTATAAGTTATTTATCTTGTCCTGCGTGCTATCGATTCATCAAGATACCCTTCAGCCACCGTCGATGACTTCCAACAGCCATGTTTCTTCAGTGTCATCAAAAGTCTCTCCCAGGTTCAACTAAAAGTGTAGCAGACGATCTTCAAAATGTATGACTTTTATATGATTTAACATTTTCAAGTTGAAGGAAATTCATCACTTTTTCAGGTACCTAACTTATAAAACTGATTTCAATCAACAATATGGGATTTACATAAAACTGGCAGCGACCCTCTGCAGCTGCTGTACGAAAGGCTATGTACATTCGGTAACATTTGATTTGTTCTTCAGTAACTACCAATCTCCTCTTTACATCATTTTTTGTTTGCTTCAGATTCACAATATCATCTAATGTTACCAGGCTGATTTCACAAATTCGACAAGCTTCAGCAATTCCAAATGCAACGACAACTTCGGCCATCAAATAAACTTTATCAAGAGCATCATTCAGGAAATCACTACTTTGTGTATTTACGTACTCGTAAAAATTGCAGCTTTCTTGGGCATGTAACCCCAGCAGAAAAGATGTTAGTTTGGACATGAGCACTCGCAAGGAGGCCGCAGGGGGGCCACCCTGAGATTTTGATCCTCTTATTGTAGTTAACCAAAACGTAATACTTTTGCCAGCTGCGCCATATGGAATTTTTATTTCGAATAGTGGTTTTTCGGTCCCAGAAAAAAATGTGTATCATACACGGGAAAAATATTAGATTAAAGCTCCCGCTTCGCGTCCGGAGACAAAAAAAACAAGTGTGTGGGTGTAAGCGAAAAAGACTAGTAAGAAAACAGACCTATAATCTGTCTCACCACCTATCTCATCAACAAATTCAAAAAAAAACAGTCGTACACTAGTTCTAGTTCAAACTTCATAATGAGGAAAGTGAAAAATATTCCAAAACACATGTTGCATAAGTTCAAGACCAAACGACGCAATTCATTAAAACAAGGCTATGATGATAAGTAGATCTGTGATTACATAGACCTCAGACTACGTTGAAAACGTTCCAATACTATTCATGTCATAAAAATAAGAATAAAATCCCCTTACCTAACAGAATGTGAAACAGTGTTGGTCAGATGATTAATTATGTTACTTCATTGTTGTAACGGAAACGAATCTTAGATCTAAGTTTTTATATGTCCCTGTATTATCTCAGAAATATACTAAAATTTCTGAAGAGTTCAATTATTGCTGTTATGCATCTTATAAAATTGGAAGACCAAATTTTTTTTCACAATGATGTAAGAGCACCCAGTTTATTGAAATCAAATTTAATTCACCAGATCCTCTGTTGTGATATGTCATATACCAGACAGACAGGACAATATATGTACAAAAGAATCAGACATCATAGGAGTTCCAAAATGGTCGTTACAGCGAGATGACTACATTTCCTCGCGTCCTGGGTTGGAACTCTAAAAATTTAAGAATGATTAAAAATATTCATTAAAACCAACGACAAAGATTAAAATAGTAAAATGTTAATGTAAATTCTGAAAAATAGTGTGTGATGTTATAGATAAAAACAGTTTCTTGGGATTGGTTTTCAAGTCTCCTGTAGTTCCTCGGGACATCAAAAACTCAACGACCAAGAATATAACCGAGATTGGGTACATAATCTAATTGTGCTGAGCCCAAATTACCGTCATCTCGACTTAGAGGTGCTCCTAACCTGGATGATGTGATTGAAGAGAATGAATGAATCAGATATCATAGAATTGATTGCAACAAACCAACTTATAGACGTTATAGACAAAAAAATAGCTCCAGCTGCTCATACACAAGTTACATATAATACTCAAGATACAACTTTTGATTGTCGAAAACTAGATATGTTTATTTATTTATTGAATATAAACGGCAGAGCCAATTTACAATTGCTGTACATTTTTTTAAACCACAAAGAAAAAACAAAAAAATTTCTAAACTTAACAAAAGTATTGATAATTCAAATAGAAACAACACATTCACCTATGTTTACTGAAAATATCTCTTCAGGCTGAAAATTGATGATATCTGAAACAAATCAACCAAATTAACCAAATCAACCACAAGAGGTATTCAACCTTATCTTAGATAATAAATAATCACAATCAATGAAATTATGAAGCAATTTGTAAACATTATATCAAAATTTTTTCTTCTAATGGCCAGTTCTCTCATTGATGAGGTATTATATAAAGTGTTGTAATTTATGTTTTCTTCACAGATACCCATTTTGTATGCAATCCATTTAAAAAACTTACGCTGAACACGTTCAATAGTGTTCTTGTGTACTTCATAATAGGGTGACCAAACTATAGATGAGTATTCCAAAATGCTCCGGACATTTGAGCAATAAACAGTTCTTATAGCTGAGATACTGTGGAAATCTTTGAGTTTTCTTTTAATAAACCCCAACATCTTCAAAGCTTTCTGGGTAATAATGAAGATATGTTGAGTAAAATCCAACTTATGATCAATGTGTATACCTAAATCTTTCACAAGTAAACTTGAACTTAATTTGACGTCAAATAAGGAATAATCATATTGTATGGGAGACTTTATTCTGAAGAATCTCATAACACTACATTTTTCGACGTTAAAACTCATTTCATTCTCGGTACACCATCTAGCAATGTTGTTGAGATCCTCTTGTAATAAGAAACAATCATTTATGGTCTTTATAATCTGAAATAACTTTAGATTATCCGCAAACAACAAAAAGAGGCTATTCCTAATGTATTTTCCAATATCATTAATGAAGCATAAAAACAGTACAGTTGATAGTGGAGAGCCCTGACCAACTCCAGAAAAGAACGCAATCAACCCGGAGATGATATTATCTCCAATTTTAACCCTATAATTACACTCATGCAACCGATCCGGTAGCCAATCCAACAACGGAGGGCCGACACCTAAGCCTTTTAGTTTTTCAATTAGCAACCAATGCGGTACTACATCAAACGCTTTTTTGAAATCTGTATAAATGCTGTCGACTTGAAATTTTTCCAACATAGCCTTTGATATTATATCAATGTATGAAACCAAGTTTGTTGTAACAGATCTCTTGCTGATGAAACCATGCTGCTACGCCATGAAAACACTCGAAAAATGAGGTGAAATCTTGAGATGTAATAACTTGTCAAATAATTTCGGAATATGGGAGCATTTCAAAATAGGCCTGTAATTTTTCACATTTTTTACATCGCCAGATTTATGTATGGGAATAATAAAATTGTTTTTCCAGACTTTTGGATAAATTCCTTTACTCAGCGACATATTGAACAAGTTGCATAAAGGTTCAGATAATACATCAGCACAACGCTTCAGAAATATTGAAGCAATATTGTCCATGCCTGAGCCAACTCAAGTAATACTTCGTTTTGTGAAAATAGTACATTGCCTATATCGACTTGATGATCCTGCGTTATATTGACAAAGCTTCTAGGCTTACTTACCATGTATACTTCAGAGAAGAAAGATCCAAAAAATTCTGTTAGAAATATTGATGAGATAATAATTTCCAACAACAAAAAAATAAAACACTTCATAATGGAAAATATGTGAGGGTAATTAATATTTTATAAAGTCAACTGGAGGAGTGGTATTGTTTTTTTTTCATATAACAAGTTTCCTTGGGAAATATCAGCTTTTACTTTCATCCTAGCCGCAGATATAAAGTTATAAAAAGACTATCCACACAGTCAGTGTTCGTTTATTTCTGTGTAGGTAATTCTCTACCTCACTCTATGTTATTTAATGATGAATATTACGGTGTGTGTGAAGTTGGCCGAGCACTTTTGTATTTTCGAAAATTGTTTTATTGTGCAGAAATGTGCTAGGTTTATCCTGCTTTGTAGTGTCGATTTTTTTAATTCCATGTGGTTCTAGAGATATTTCAAAAAGGGCTGGTTAGTTCATTCAACACTTATGAGAAAATGGGATTAAAGTTATAGAAAAACATTCTGCTGCACATGTACTGTATATCGAAATTTTTTCTCTTGGAAAATCAAAATAAAAAAAAATAGCCCAGCATTTTCGTTTATTATACTCACAAATGAATCGAAAATTTGTGATACATTAATGCTATCTTGTTCCTTTGATATTTATCAGCCCAGCACTTTCTTGTTTTTCGTATTTTTTCCATATCAGAGAAAACTGATTTCTTGTGAACCGGGACAAGGGACAAGTAGATAAAACTGCGTTATATTAATGTAAAATAATCAAAAGAAACATAGTGGTGGGACAAACACAAAGGCGAATCTACGGGGGAGAGGGGTTATGGGGGTAATAACCTCCCCATGAGTATCTAAAACCTGAAAAAAAGGTACCTACGTAACGTGATGCACATAAAAAAATTCATACAATAATTCTAATATATAATGTAATTGATGACAGGAATTTGCACTTTTGATATTTATTTAATTTTCTATAAAATTTTTTGCCAATGCTTCGGAGTAATTCACTCCCTTTTCAAGGCTACAAGAGAAAAGTGTATATGAAAATGTGTCTCCGGAATGCTAGAACAAACCACCCACCTCAATTTTCACCGAAAATTAGGTATTTGAATTTCTTCGTTCGTAATATGAAGAAAAAACTGTAAATTTCAGGGAGGACACACAGGGTTTGAGTACTGCTTATCACAATGACTCAGAGTTCCTGTAGTTTGTTGAGGTTCTTGTGTCATTTTGTATGTTTTTAATTGCCTGAAATTGGTTTTTGTAGTGTGTTTTGCTCATTCATATTAGGAATTTATGTGAGTTACCGTTTAATCCACAAGTTGTCTCTGGGGTTTATGACTTTCCACTTAAGACAGTGAAAAAAGAAAAAGAAAAATTGGACAATAACCGATAAAAACCATAAAGATTTTCAACTCAACTGTCCTAACCTCCCGAATGCGTATTTAACAATTTCCATCTGTCTTGTCTTCATATTATGGAAGAAGAAATTCAAATACCTAATTTTCGGTGAAAATTGAGGTGAGTGGTTTGTTCTAGCATTCCAGAGATACATTTTCATATACACTTTTCTCTTGTAGCCTTGAAAAAGGAGTGAATTACTCCGGAACATCGGCAAAAGATTTCATAGAAAATTATATAAATACCAAAAGTCCGAATTCCTGTCATCAATTACATTATATATTAACATAATAATAATAATAATAACCTTTATTTCCAACAGGTTTTTCACCCAATTACAGGAAAAATAAAATAATTACAAAATCAATATAGATAAGCCACGTGCGACTAGCACACTCATTAACATCTAAAACACATTCATAAGCACAATACATATCTTATTATAACCATTCATGTGCAAAAGAAAAAAATCTTGAAACATAATTAATCCAAAACTAGAAAAGGCAAGAAGAAGAAATTTCAGGTCATCCCACCAAAATGGATGCAGCATCGACAACAAAGCACACATTAATACAAGTTCGAACCCAATTCAACACTACCCCGTGTAACCCACCATGCTACGATAACAGTCCAGAATCACACTCAATGAGTCAGAATGAATATCACACTTATCTGAAATCTCATTGAAAATATCACACATAAGATGCAACGGAGACCTGCGCAGAGAATTGGTCCTTGCTGTACTCAAATTGAAAGTAAATACAGATCTCGAACCTAAGCGCGGAACATGAAACCTCAACTGAGATATAAGTATGGGGCAGTCAACTCTATCATGCACCAAATTATATAAGAATCGCAATGAAAACATACCCCGTCTACTATTGAGCGACATGCAGTCGAACCTCCGAAGCAAGTCTGGATGACTGGAGCCTCTAGCTGGATAAACTCCATCAAGTCTGAAAGCAAGATACTTCAAATATTTTCTCTACACAGATTCAATACAAGACCTCTGGCAGAGATAAATCGGATGCCACACCTGAGAGGCAAACTCCAGTCTACTTCTGACGAGAGAATCGAAGAGACGCCTGAAGGTCGAAACATTACTAAAGTTCTTCCCATTTCTCAGAATGAAGCCATACATCTTAGATGCAGATTTAACTAAATTGGCGACATGGGGTCCGAATGTAAATTTCTCATCGAATATGACGCCTAGATCACTTATGTTGCTAACCCGAGACAAAATGGTACCAAAGACATGATAATCAAATTGAATTGCAAACAGCGACAGAATAATTCTTATTTCGCAATTTCTCAAATATTGCCAATATATATATATACTTCGAGCAACAATTAAAGGAACAGAAAAATATCCAAAATTTTTTGGTGATTTTCAACAGGCTGTATCTCAGTGAAAAATGGTCTTATGAAAATAAAAAAAATTAACTCTGAAGCTTGAAGACTCTTGTTTCTGAATTTATTTGTTCACAATTTTTCGGATTATCCGTAGTCATACAATCATCGGAAAAAGCACAAAGAAAAAATTTCAAAAATTTTTCAAATTTTTTTTTCCTCTACGCGCATGGAAATATCTTCTCGAGCTTGCCCGTTGCAAATGTCACATAACCTATTTATTCAACTTTCATTTTCTTTTCATGATTTTCAGATAAAAATATTTGTCTTCGGGATATCCTGTTGTAAATTCGAAATGATCCTTTTTTACTCAACTGCTGATATCGTTGTCTACAGAAAATTTCCAACAAGAATCTGTTTTGTTCTATTTGAAAGAAATTTTTTTCACCTGTCACATAAAGGTGGAAAAAGAGCAAAAAATACCATTTTACCATTGTGTGTTTAATGGACTGTATCTTCGTCAATATTGGCAGAAAAACTTAGGTTATGCAAAAATTTACAGCCTGATGTTCCCCGAAGTCCTCCCCAAATCAGTTTATCGATCGGTTCAGCAGTTTCCTTGAAAAAATTGATGGAACAAGGTTTTTGTTCCTTACATTAGACCTAATTTTCTTAATCAATCAATGATCACATTATTTTTTCACTTTTCACTAGTTTTTTTTTAAATAATTCAAAACAATTTTTTTTTTCATTTTCAAAAATTTCTGGAATTTGGAAAAAAATTAACATTCGGAGATTTTCGGTAAATGTTGTTACGAAATTAAAAAAAAAACAAAAGATCATTTCTGACTCATCTCCACTGGAGGTATGGGCACTAGATAAATTTAAACCTTCATTTTTCTCAAAAAAAAATTATGGAATGAATTCAAAGTTGATACCCCTCACTTGCCCACGGTACTCGTTAACCGAAATTCTGAGCGACAGATTTTTTCGTTTTCGGACAGCACAATTTTTTTTTAAACCTTTTGACTCATTCAGTACAAAAATCGATTTGAAAAAAATTAGGTCAAGTTGAAGGAAAAAAATGTTCAATCAATCGGGCCGAGAAAACCGCTGAACCGATCGATCTATCGATTTGGGGGTGACTTTGGGGAACATCAGGCTGAAGATGATACAGTCCATTAACCAAAAAATGGCGAAATGACATTTTTGTTCACTCTTTCCACGTTCAGGTGACAAAAAAATTCTATTTGTATGAACGAAACAGATTTTTGTAAAAAATTTTCTGTAGAAAAGAATCGCCTTCCGGCGTGCTAGGCGACCAGTATTTCCGGAGATATCGTCAGATGAGTGACAAAGGATTCTTTCATGTTCAAAACTGAATATCTCGAAAGTCTTAGAAGGCAAATTAAAGTTGAACAGGTTATGTAGAGCAAAAAAATAAAAATTCGAAATATTTTCAAAATTTCTTCTTCGTGCTTTATCCCATGATTGCATGACCACCGGTACTCTGAAAAATTGTTAACCAATAATTTTAGACACTAGGGTCTTCAAGTTTGTTGCTTTTTCATTTTTCACTGATATACAGCCTGTTGAAAAAAATATTTTGAAAATTTTTTTTGTTGCTTTAATTGTTTCGCGAAGTGTTAAGTAAATACCTTTCAAGCTCAAAGAGCCGGAAGTCTTTAGTTATTCGTTTTCAATGGTTATTACCACCCTCCCCCCACTAAAAAAAGCTATATTCTCCCTTGGCCAACTTTTTCCTAATTTCTTCATTTTTAGATGAACCAGCGGAATATTCGTGAAGAAACACACAACTTCTGATGGCAGTAGCGTGTTTTCTCGAGAAAAAAGAGCAATGCTGGGCTGCCAATTTCTTAATTTCATGTTTTGTCGAAATACCCAAAGAATGTTCGTGGAAATATTCACGGCAGTCATTAGAACAAAAAACGAAAGTGCTCGGCAATTGTGTTTTCAACTTCTATTATTTTGAAATCGAGAAAAACTCAGTATATGTATAGTACAAAGTTTTTCGATCATAGAAAAACAATTTTTTTGAAATTATCAAGCCCATTCTGACGATTTTTGAAATATCCCGAGAACTACATGGATCATAAAATTAAAAATCAAAGGGACACAGTAGCACCCACCATAACATAAGAAAAGTTTTTTCAAAAATCCAATTATCACGTGTTTTCTCCGCATTAGTCCCAGAAACCTACCGCTTAGTGATCGGAAGAAAGAAAATAATATGTGATTTTATTCTACAGATAGTTACAATTATCACAGCAGCACAATTTTCAGGGGCAAATAAAAAAAGCTGAAAGTACCATCTATTCATAAATTCTTCCACCTTGACTAAAATTAATCGAATTCCGTTTGGACGATGCTGTGGGTCGCTCGTATCTCTCTGATACCAGCTACCGCTCTGTCCGACCGTCTTCGACTTCTTCTTGAGCACGAGATGTGGAAAAATGATACCACCATGTGTTCAGTGATTGCCCAATGAATTACATCAACGTGTTTAGATCTGAATTTATTAATCGCATACCGAATCCCTTTTTGGTACTAGTGCTTCATTAATTAAAGCTCATGATTTGAATTACGGCGTTTTGAGAATCATTTATTACAGCAGCCATTGTTGTAGGCTAATAGCAGTTGTTAGTCGTGCCGTCAGATTGTGCTATTCGATTGAGGGAACCGGGGACCGCACAGTTAGAAGTCCGGTTCAGATTTTTTCATGATTATCTGTACATACTGTAAAATTATAATCATGAAATAAGAAAAATGAGAAGAAAGTATACTTTTTGAAATTTAAGTTTTCTCAGTATAAAATGGAAATGTGCAAAGTCACCACCCGTCAAGGTGGTGTGGAAATTGTTTTTTTTTTTGTCAAAGAACTGCTTTTAGGTAAGGCGCCTTTTTGCATTAACGCTGCATGATAGTAAGAATAGGAGGTAGCAAAGGCGAAATTTGCAATATGATACTCAGATGTGATAATAATTATTCAAATCGAAATGGATCAGGACAGCTGGACCCCTGACTTTGAAGAACATTTCCTGTATGGGGTTTTCGAGGAAGATCAAGTTCACAACTACCTCATCTGCCATTTTTTGAAACTCACTTACCTTTCTTCGAAATTCCCTGGATAGAAATATTAAAAACTTTGAGCTCATTTTCAACCGACCTCTATCCTGAAAGGAATGCTTTTTCGGAATTTTAAATGTTCAAAATCCGCTTGCTGGTCAATGTTGAAGAATCAGTTTTGTGAGTTATGTGGAATCTTGTTCAGTACACAAATACATTATTTAGTACACTCAGTTCCTGCTTACCGTTCGATAATCGTTTTCACGAAATATCTTATGGTTGCTTTATTCCTGTTTTGATATTCTCGATCTGATGTGTCATGTGATCTGAAATTTTCTGAGAAGGTTTAAGGGATGGTCATATGAGAAAAAACCATGGTTTCAATTCAAGCATGGATAAGGTAATTAAAAGTTAAAGCCTTTTAACAAAAAAAATTCTGAAATAGGAGAATGAATCATTTTTTTTTCTACTGAGAAATTTTGAAATTTATTATTTTGGATTTGAAAAGTTTATACATTGCTCATTTGAACGAAAAATAAAAATTTTTTTCATCCAGCACAAATATAACAAGTTCAAATAATTTATTTTATATAAAAATACTACTGGAAACCGTTCGTATGGACCCCACACAAGGTTTACTTCCTTGAATATACCGGCACGAAATTATAGGTATTTTGGATAACTGGTCTTATAGCGTCCACATCACCTAATGGGTAGGTACATTAGCACATTAACATCATAATACACTAGCGTGTTAAATTTCACTTAATAAGTAATACGCCTTGAAACACGAGAAAGATTATTGTGCTACACATCTTGGGGGCAGGACAGGAGATTTTAGAATCTCAAGTATTCTAGCATTTTGATATCGTATAATTTTCGAAAGCAGCAATACAATATAAACTTCTGCATGAATATTGAGCGGAATTAATCTTTTTCGACGCCATTTGGGGTACATACTTTCTTTTCTGATAGATACACGGGGTATCTGTGACAGGACTTGGCACATGATAAATAACACTTCTCTGAATATTTTGTTCCTGTTTTATAGCCGGAAGTACCTATTGATATGGGAACTGTTTCAATGTCTATATGATAAAAACTGATCTTATCTGCGTGTAACACATCTGGGTCTCCCCTTGCAATCCATCTACTGAAATTAAAGAATTGGGTTGCAACATTTATTCAACTGCTTCAATCGTACCATAATGTTCATATTGTCTCCATTGCAAAAATTTACACAAAGTGCTTGCGACTATTAAGCCCTTTGAGATGTAATTTCTTTTTCCGACCACCAAGTCCTACGCATTTTTTCAGAATCCGTTGAAGAAGGGGTTATTTTGATCTGAATAAGGATTGTAACTTTTGAGCTGTCACGTGTGAGATGATTGACAGGTCAGAAAAGATATATAGGATGTTTTGAATCTGCTCCTACTTGAGTCTTAGAATAGTTATTTATGATACAAGTGCAGAAGGCATTGATATTCTCACACGATCTCCAAATTTAGAAACGAGCCATGAAGTGGCGAGTTTTTGAGTGAACGAATGTTAGAATGAGCATTATGTACGAGTGTCATACATTATATTTCCTGTTTCGTTGAATTTTTATTGAAATTAATGAAATATTGTAGTAAATATCGTTAAGTGATTTTTTCGTTGAAAAATATTGATGAGCAGAACTGATTTCTCTCTCGTAAATTTGACAGGTGACAAATAAATCCGTGGCAGGAGTCCTACACGTCATCAATAAATATTATTAACTGTATTAGAATGAATTATTCTCACATGATTTTGTTCTACGAGATGTGACAGAATGAACGGATTTGACATAGAATTAGACAAAGACTCTTCAAGGACTCCGATCATCTCTAGCTGAAATATGTGTTTATTATAATATATCGATTCGTTCTCGAGTTACAGGAAATTTCAGAAAAATTTCTGTTAGGAGCATTTCGCTATTTATCGTTTTGTGCATGAGAAAATTTCGCAACATGATCATCATTAATTCTGACTGGTAGGTACTTTTGTCTGATCAGGTGAATCAATTATTAATAAAGGACTCTGAAGGAAATAGGATGTTATCCTCAGAGTACACCTCATTTTTCTGAACACAGTTTTTTAGCCTCGCATTATCGAATAATATCGAATTTAGCATCGAAACATAATAAAGAGAATGAAGGTTCTGAAATGGTTCCGGAAATTAGTGCAGGATTTCATTCAAAGTCAGGTAATAATGAAAATGAATGGAACACGGTTATCAACAGAAGGAGAAGTAAACAATCAAATACTCGTAAAATCATATGTACGGGTACCAAATCTGATGGTTCATCATTTCAGGGTGTGAAGAAGAGGAAATGGATATATCTTGGGAAAATTGCAGGAACAACCACTACAGAGGAGGATGTGAAGAATTATATGATGCAGATGAAATATATAAAAGATGTACAAGTGAAAAAACTACAAACGAAAGGTGGAAATTCTTCTTTCATTGTAGGTGTAATGAAAGAAGAAGACTTCGAATCAATTTGCAGTGGAGATTTCTGGCTAGAAGGAGTTGTTGTTGGAGAGTTCAGGTTTGTAAATTTTTTTCGCCATATGAACAAAATAAGTTTGAAAACATAGAGTTGTCTAACAATTCTAACACAGTAAAACTTATTCATCTAAACATTCAATGCCTGAATACATCGTTCAATGGACTTTTCGATTTCGTCAATGAAACTAATACAGATTTTCTTGCTTTAACGGAACACTGGCAGAGTGAGGAGCAACTGGATTGTTTTCATATTCAAGGTTATGTCAAAACAACAAGCTACTGTAGGGAAAGAATGAAACATGGAGGTCGTGATTTACTCAAGAGATGTGTACAGTTGTAAAGACAGGTTGGATATTTCAAAGTTTTCTATTCCTCGGGTTTTTGAATGTTGCGGACTGGAGTGTTATATTGGAGGCTTAAAACTGATTTTATTATGTATATATAGACCAGATACACCGCCTTTCGCAAGTGCAGATATATTTTTTGAAAGACTAATTGAAATTTTGCGGATTCTAATTAGGGAAAAAAATAACGCAGTTATCATAATGGGGGATTTCAACTTTGATTTCCTCAGGATGGATAACAATTATACCAATATGCTTGTAACAATTGTTGAAGGTTTTGGTTTAGATGTATTAGTAAATGTGCCCACTAGGGTTACTAATCATTCGGCCACTTGTCTAGACAATGTTTTCACTAACATAAAGAACAGATCCATAGATGTTGTACAACCGCATTTATCAGATCATGCAGCACAAGTACTGTCTATTGAACTTCAAAATACAACCCTGGTACTACAACCCTCACCCCCAATTTTTGAATAGGGAAGATGGGGTGAGTGATACCTCATTTGAAAGGTTTTTCACAAAAAAACACTACAAGTGCCATGAAAACACCACTTCATTTTCAAATGCTTAGTCGAGAATATCTCGAGAACTAATGCATAAAATGAAAAAACAATAACTGTGCTGAAATCAGTATTAAAATACCCTTCAAATGAGATATCACTCATCCCTATTCAAAAATTGGGGGTGAGGGTTGTAGTAGCAAGGGTTGAAGCGCTATGCGTCCGTAACTTACATCTTAAGTTGTCCTCCTCGAAACAGAAATCGACCTGTCCGAGAATTTCTATCGAAAAAATTTATTTCGTCTGTAATCTCGTCTGTTTCATTTTCAAATGGCCACCCTGTATTTCGAGAACTAATGCATAAAATGAAAAAACAATTACTGTGCTGAAATCAGTATAAAAATACCTTTCAAATGAGGTATCACTCACCCCATCTTCCTTATTCAAAAATTGGGGGTGAGGGTTGTAGTAGCAAGGGTTGCAGCGCTATGCGTCCGTAACCTACATCTTAAGTTGTCCCCCTCGAAACAGAAATCGACCTGTCCGAGCATTTCTATCGAAAAAATTTATTTTGTCTGTAATCTCGTCTGTTTCGTTCTCAAATGGCCACCCTGTATGTATCCTATACACAATCTCACACTAACAGAGAATAATGCATTATATATGTGTATTAAATTATTTAACGCTCTTCCTAAACAATTTCGTTCCATAACCAATGAAAATGCTTTCATAAAAAATTTGTATTCATTTATAATGAAATGTGAACCATATAATGTGCAAGAATATGTAGACTATTGCAGATGCAATGGTGGCTAAAATTAAGTACTTGTATTTTGACATATTTTCTATGTAATACATGATGTATACTGTGAAATGAATAAAACTATCTATCTATCTATCTATCAACAATTTCATATGAAGGATTTAATCCAAGACAAAAATCACTTTAAAATTTCAAAGCCCATTCAATAAAACTCAGATTCATCCAACTGCTCACTAACTGCAAACACTAACGTGAGAGATTTATCGCTGGACTGAATATCGATGCAAAACCCTAGGGTATCAAGGTTCGGCTCAGATCGCATACATTACTGTTGAGACAAGATTAAATGAGGGCTTAGTGCTCAGTAATGCGCAGAAGTATTCGGGAACAGTTTGCTGATTACTATATATCGTTTGAGTTAGATTATTAAATTGTAAATGTCGTGTTTTTATTGTGGGAAAATAATAAATTGATTTCCTGTTTTATCAACTAAGGAATGACCGAATGAATATAAACGTTGGTATCAAAAGTCAATTGAAACCGAAAGAGCTGGTCGCTTTTTCACAAAAAAATATATGTTAAAGATCCATCTGATCGTCTCTAACTTGAAAAGTGGGAATTCAAGGGTTGACTCTGAATATTATATCATCGACAGGCGTATCCACTATAATTTTTAACAAATTTTACTAACTTTTTACAATTGTTTCTACATTGCGTCTGGTATCGTATTTTGATGATTTAAATTTTTGGCCATTGTAGAAGAACGAAAAAACGATTTAGGGAGTAATTGTGTACTGGAAAATTGAATACCATCTGCATGGTGCTCGATTTGACTTACGGAACTCACCGGTAGGCAGATCGGTTTCTCTCTTTTCATATCAACAACACATTTCTCATAGCGTTTTCAGATGTAGGTAATTTGAAATTCTGATTTTCTTTCAAAATCAAAACGGTCATATCTCTAGTAAGACTAAACAAATTTAATTCCACGAAAATACGAGGTGAGTTGCAGATCTTTTCTACTTGGGTTTGTTCATAATGAATGTTTATATTTTAGCCTTGATCATTGATTTTATTTTTTTTCTGACTCTATCGTGTCGTCAAATTTCATTTCTTATAGAAATTACACATTTTTTGGTCTTCTTCTAATTTAATGTCTATTATTTCATTCAGTTCTTTCGATTCCCCTTTTTTTCTTTCGAAATAATTTATCTATTTTTCAGTTCTTGAATATAATCATTTGAGTTTCACTTCCATTCACTCTGCTAACTATTTCGAGCTTTCTAGGCCAGTTGAAATCGACCCACAAAATCGCTAAATTGGAAACACTTGATGTATCCCCGATTTTTTAGTATGTTGTTTGGACCTACTAGGGCTATGTATACCCAAGTTTGCAACTCTCAAAATATTGTGGAAAAATTTTTACATTCCAAAAACCACGAAATTTTTGGATTTGTTTCAGATTCTGTTTCATATCATCGGATCCATCCTTTTTCGATAAAAACTTCATGTAATGTTTGGAAGAGCATTGAATTTGTAACAAACTGAGGTCAACTAGAGCACTGTGCGTCAATTAATTCATTGCTGAATTACGGCACTTTGAAAATAGGCCAATTGTTACATACATTTATCATTTATCAAACAGTAAAACTAATAATTCAACAACTAGCCCATTTTCACAGCCCACAGGCTCAGTTTGTCACAAACTCAATGCTCTTGAAACCACTATATAATAGTTTTTGTCGAACAATGGGTGGATTAGGCCTCGGATTAGGCGATATGAAGCAGAATCTGAAACAAGTCCAAAAATTTTGCGGTTTTTGATGTGTTAAAATTGTTCCACAAATTTCTGAGAGTTGCAAACCCGTGTATACCTTCATTGCTCTTGTGAATCTTAACAACATACTAAAAAATCAGAGATAGATCGTGTTTTTCCCATTCATTGTCAATTTTGCCTGGAATATTCATCAATTTCATCATATCATCTTTCTACACTTTCATTTATAACATACTTCTTGATCAATTTCTTATGGCCTCGTTTCCATTCTACGCATAGTCAGTTCCAGCTTTTATAAAACACATATATTTCACAGAGATAAAAATCTCAGAACCCTTTTTACAAATCTTGTAAATTTTTTATCTCACTTTATATTAATTACTATCTCAACTGCTATTATGATTTATAAAACTTCAAATTTGTTACTACTTATTTATTATGAATATTCATTTGGAAATGACATTTCATGCCATCTAAATAAAATTTCGTGTAAATTTGACCAGAGCTACAGTCACAAAGACCTATTTTCAGGTTTATTCATATCGAAGATATTACTTCTCAATTTTATAGTTCAATAGTTTATAATAATTTATTCCAACATCACTTAGTACAGCGTTATAGTTTTATAAAACCTAAGCTAAGTTCCGTCCACTCCGTAGAGCGAAAACACATCTAAGCAGTGAGTGCTTGAGTTATGTAGTTTCCACCCCCCGGTAGGACAAATGTACAACAATTTGAAACATGACAGCCAAAGGTAGGTAAAAATTAAGCGATCTCAGAGCCTGACCACTTTTAGTTATACAGGGAGCAAAAAAAATATTTAAAAAATTTTTTTTTTCTGATTTTTTGTTTTTGAATTTGACAGAGTATGCAATTCTGAATACATTCGTACTCAAATCGTTGCATTCGTCGAAATACTTTCCAAAATATCAAGAAAAACGTGAAGAAAAGAGAGAAAAGAGTATTCGGTATTATGTTTGTTATTCCTAATCTAGATACCTTAAGCACAAACCGTTTTCACATTTTTGAAGTCAAAGACTGTGGAAATATTGTACATTTTTAGAATTTTGAAAATCTCATCACAGGGTGTTCCAAATGTTGGGTCAAAAATTGGGATCAAAATTGGGCCATAACTTTCGTTTTTCAAATTAGAACCCTATTTTTTTATGATTGCGTTGGATTGTACGAAGAAAAATGATGATAATGTTCCAACATATTAATGCTACTGAAATTGATAATTCTTGAGTTATTTAGGATTTTATGTCGTACGTAGCGTCTAATTCATTAAATCTGTTTCATATCAACTATGAGCTTGGTCATAGAAGATAAATTATTCCAATAACTCACTAGTGACACACACTTGAATACATTCGTGCTCACATCGTTGCATTCGTAAAAATACTTTCCGAAATATCAAAGAAAAAACTAAACAAAAAAGGTAGATAAGAGTATTTGGTATAATGTTTGCTATTTCTAATCTAGATATCTTAAGCACAAACCGTTTTCACGTTTTTGTAGTCGAAACCAGTGAAAATATTTTATATATTTAGAATTTTGAAAAACTCGTCACAGGGTGTTGCAAATATTCGGTCAAAAATTGGGATCAAGATTGACCTATAACTTCCGTTTTTCAAATAAGAACCCTATTTTTTTATGATTGCGTTGGATTATGCGACGAAAAATGATGATAAAGTTTCATCACGTTGATACTCTTAAAATTAATAATTCTTGAGTTATTTAGTATTTTCTGATTTCATGTCGTACGTTGCGTCAAATACATAAAATCTGTTTCATAACAACAATGATAAAAGAATTTAAAAAAAGGTGTGTCACTAGTGAGTTATTGGAATAATTCATCTTCTATGACCAAGGTCATAGTTGACATGAAACAGATTTAATGAATTGGACGCTACGTACGACATAAAATCCGAAAATCCTGAATAACTAAAGAATTATCAATTTTAGGAGCATGAACATGTTGGAACATTATCCTCATTTTTCTTCGTACAATCCAACGCAATCATAAAAAAATAGGGTTCTAATTTGAAAAACGAAAGTTATGGGCCAATCTTAATCCAAATTTTTGACCCAACATTTGGAACACCCTGTGATGAGTTTTTCAAAATTCTAAAAATGTATAATGTTTCCAAAGTCTTCGACTTCAAAGTTGTGAAAACGGTTTGTGCTTAAGGTGTCTAGATTAGGAATGACAAACATAATACCGAATACTCTTTTCTCTCTTTTTCTTCAGGTTTTTCTCGATATTTTGGAAAGTATTTCGAAGAATGCAACGATTCAAGTACGAATGTATTCAGAATTGCATACTCTATCAAATTCAAAAACAAAAAAAGAGAAAAAAAAATGTTGAAAAATTTTTTTTTCGCTCCCTGTATAACTAAAAGGTGTTAGGCTCCAAGAATATTTTTGCTCGGTAGATGATATCAAACAATATCATAATCGCAATTTTCAGATTTCAAATAAGTCTAGTTTTCCAGAAACGCCTGATAGGCCGTCGAACTTGGTACACCCTGTATATATAAAATTTTTTTCGTAGTGAATGGCATACAATACGGGTCGGTATTCATTCATGCATCACGGCACTATTTCATTCTTAATGATAAAACTCTTTATTTCAGACTTGAATTTATTTTTATTTCTGATTTGCTTTAGAAGAAGAGGAATTGCAATAATGCTCCAAAACAGTCAACTGAAAAGCGATTAATGGAAAAATTTCCTGAAACTGGGTCTGTCACTGATGTAAAGACAACAACGCGCCTTCGACCGGGTCGATCGACAGAAAATATCGCAGCAGTACGTGATGATGTCGCTCAAACTCCATCCACCTCAATTCGACACCCAGTTCACCAAATTGGTGTTTCCAAATCCACTATGCAGCGAATTTTGACGAGAGATTTGCATCTTCATGAAAACAAAGTTCAATTGATTCAGGAACTGAAGCCTGCTGACCATGCACAGCGAAGAAAGTTTGTTAATTGAGTATTGGAGAGACAACATGAAAATGCTTATTTTGCCGATAGATTTAACACCATTGGAATTTTTTCTTTGGGGTTTTTTGGAGTCGATGGTTTATGCGAATAAGCCGACGACGACTCAAGCCTTAAAAGAGGAAATTGGACGCTGCATGAATGAAATACCGCAGCATTTATGCAAAACGGTCATTGGAAATTTCATTAAAAGATCGCGTATGTGCCAGCAAAGCTACGGCGGCCATCTGTCCGATGTGTTGTTCCATACATAACCTCATCCTGTGTACTCTACGATATAATAAAGAATTCCCGATTTTTTTTAAATATCTACGTTTTATTTAAAATTTAAATCTTGTGTTCTTGTTGAGACACCCTTTATAACATAACTCCAAAAATATTCATGCTAAATTCATTCTCTGAAAAAAGCAAAATACAAGAAATTCGTCCTATGAATCGTCCTGATCTGGTTGTTCATCTTGACTATCACTTTACCATTGTGGGTCCATACATTTGACAGATTCAGCCGTTTCATTGCTTCATCCATATGCTGTAGTCTCATAGGTGTTAGATCTTCTTTTATAACCACGCCAATACCCTTGAGAAACTTCTTGTTACCATATAGTTTTTGTTTGGTGTGGAGGTTGTTCAACTTAAGAAGAATCCTCCTTGTTTGTTGACCATTTTGTTTTGCTATTCTGAAACACTCCTATATATCCTCCCGTCCGAAAGACACGTTCAATTTAGATTTCAAAAAATGGAGAACTGTTTATTCAACATTCAAATTGTCACCCGTTTCCTTGAAGTTGAAAATGCGAAGATTGCACTTTCTGTTCTCCTGTTCACACTGATCTAATTTCCGAAGGAGTTCATCATTTTGACTCCGCATAGTTCTTGACTCAATATTTTCGTTTCAGATTCGTGTACCTTCCTAATTTCACGCAGTGGTTCTTATCGATTTTCTTCGAAATTGCACCTTCTCCACCATTCTATTTATCAATTACGGTTCCATCCACAATTGTTTGATAGTCACATTTACTATTATAGATTTCAACTCATCTGTTTGTTCTCAGGTAAGCGGCATAATGTTCACAGTTTTTTGCACTAATGAATTAAAAATAGATACTATATCATGAATGGAAATATCACTATAAATATGAATCACTGTCGTTCAAAACTATGTTTGTGTTCTAATTAGATATTCGATAGGTATCAATTCGAAAACTTTGTCGGGAGCTTACAAGACACAACTACACTAGTATAGCCGGCGCATTGATTGGAATAATCCATGGGTTCCCAACCAGTCGTCCGCAGAAGCGAATGGTCCACAGTTTTTCATTTAATATCCGCCCCGCCATCTAATTCCCTTCTCAGGGACGAGCCCAAGGGGGGGATGGGGGGATGATCCCCCCCCCTCCAATGTTGAACGAAGTTGGAGAATTTTCAAAGTAGTTGAAAAAATTTCAAAGCGGTTGGAAAAATTTCAAAGCAGTTGGAAAAAATTCCAAAGCAGTTGGAAAAAGTTCAAAGCAGTTGGTAAAATTTCAAAGCAGTTGAAATACATAATTCCGAGAGACTGAATTAGAAAAGACAAGTTTGCAATCAGTACTTGGCAACATATGTATAGCCGGCAATGAATGGTATTTAACCCACTGTTTTTACCATCAAGTGTTGTGAGTAGTTGTAAATATTTCAGTTACGTCGAATGGACTGTGTCATAAAAAAAACCATCTGGTATCATAAATTTAAGCTTTTACTTTTAGATGTACCAAGTGCGAAAGCCTATTAGGCGTTTCTGAAGAACTAGACCTATTTTAATCTGAAAATGGGGATTATGATATTGTTCGACATTATCTATCGGCTAGAATATTCTTGCTGCCTGACAACTTTCAGTTATAAAGGGGATGGAAATAATTTTCAAATTTTCTTTTTCTATCTTTTTGTTTTCCATTTCGATAGAGTATTAAATTGTGAATACATTCGTATTCAAGTCTATGCATTTGTCATAATAATTTCCAACATATCGAGAAAAAACTGAAGAAAAAAGGGAGATAAGAGTATTCGGTATTATGTTTGTTTTTCCTAATCTAGATATCTCAAGCACAAACCGTTTTCAAACTTTTGAAGTCGAAAACTGTGGAATATTGTACATTTTTTAAATTTTAGAAATCTCGTCACAGGGTGTTTCAAATGTTGGGTCAAAATTGGGATCAAGATTGGCCCATAACTTTCGTTTTTCAAATTAGAACCCTAGTTTTTTATGATTGCTCTGGATTGTGTGAAGGAAAATTAAGATAATGTACCAACATGTTAATGCTCCTATAATTAATAATCTTGAGGTATTCAGGATTTCCTGATTTCATGTCGTACGTAGCGTCAAATTCATAGAATCTGTTACATATCAACAATGATCTTGGTCATAGAAGATGAATTATTCCAATAACTCACTAGTGACACACCTCTTTTCTGTTGTGTATTTTCTTCATTGTTGTTGATATGGAACAGATTTAATGAATTTGACGCTAGGTACGACATAAAATCAGAATTCCTAAATATCTCGAGAATTTTTAGATTTAGGAGCATCAACATGATAGAACATTATCATAATTTTTCTTCGGAAACTCCAACGCAATCATAAAAAAATAGGGTTCCAATTTGAAAAAAGAAAGTTATGGGTCATTCTTGATCCCAATTTTTGACCAAACATTTGGAACACCCTGTGACGAATTTTTCGAAATTCAGCAAATATATAATATAACTACAATCTTCGAACTCAAAAATATGAAAACGGTTTGTGCTCAAGATATTTAGAATAGGAATAACAAATATGATACCAAATACTTTTATCTCTTTCTTTTCTTCAGTTTTTTTCTCGATATTTGGGAAACTATTCTGACGAATGCAACTTTACGGGTACGAATGTATTCAGGATTGCATACTCTATCCAAGCTTGGTAGATAATGTCAAACAAAAACAAAATCCCAATTTTCAGATTTCAAATAGGTCCAGTTCTCCAGAAACACCTAATGCGTATATAAATTTGAACAATGAACCAAAAAAGATTCAAAGTGAAGTTTGAGTTATGTGGTGCCTTATAAAAATTACAAAAAAAATTATGAACAGAAAATACACGAAGGACAACAAGTGTGAGAGAAAATTATGGGCATAGTGACTACAGAATTCTGTTCAACTGCAGCAACCTTAGTAAGTTAAGGTCAACACACCTAGGAAACCCTACACCCGATATTTCCCTGTCGATTACAGGCGATTCTACAGGCGTATGAACAATGGGCTACCAGGCCTCTGTTCTACCAGAAAAGGCACCGTAGATGAAGAAGATGTAGAAGAAGACCAGGATATTGGAATTCACAACAAACATCGTTCAAAACACTGAATACATCCTCAATTCCAAACACTAATTGCTGCAAAGAGATCGAAATCGCCAACTCGAATTTTGTTCGAATTTGTTTCTTCAATATGACTGATTTAGGTCAAAACCGTTTCCCTACTAAATTGGGAATATGTTTTTCTAAGAAGTATCTTGAGTTATGACACACACTTTGACATAATTTTCTGTTTTATTCCACAGTTTTGTTGCTTTTCTTTATTTAATGGAATCTGTAAGCAAAAGTAAGGCTCATTTTTTATCAAACGAAATATATTTTCTGAAAATTTTGTTCCTTTTATTCTGTTAAATAAACCCATGTTAGGCATGAGCAGTTTCAATAATATGAATCTCATCAAAGTGGACAGTAATTAACTTTGTCTACCCAAGATTCAATCATGTAGGTATATTTCTTTATTTTATGGAATCTGCTTTTGTCGTGAAAAATATCTTGTTCCATGATGCTTGAAATTTTGAGATACATCTAAGAATGAAACTGAACTAAATTGAAGAATGAAACAAAAAGCGTGTCTCAAAGTTTCAAACATACTTCAAGGTTTTCCTCACAAAAAAAAAACGATTCCATAAAATAAAGAAACTCACATTATTGAATATTGGGTAATTGGAAAATTAACTATAATTTCTCATGACTTTGATTCCCAATATTTACTCCTTTCACGGAATAAAAAGACAAGATTTTTTAGAAAAAATATTTTCTCTGATGAAAATGAGCCATGCCCTCGCTTTCAGATTCCATGAAATAAATAACAGCTACAAACAAACAAGTAGTGTTTCTCAAAGTTTCAAGCAACATCAAAATACTCCTCATGAAAAAAACAAACTCCATAAAATCTACTTAATTGAATGTTCGGTAGATGGAAAAAAGTTAATTACTCCTCACTCTGTTGAAATTCATCATTTTGAATTTTTTTTTGCCGTAACAAATATTATACTATAATATGTATAACGGTTTCCTGTTAATTCAATGTCCAGTTGGAAAATTTTCGATGGATTTCCCCCCCCCCAAAAAATTTGGCTTCGGCCCGTCCCTGTCCCTTCTACACCACTAACGAATACCGCTTGCTATCGGACTAAACTGTTCAGAATATTTTGAGAAGCATAATTTTATGTGGGATAAACCTCTTGGCCTTTGTACTGATGGTGCTCCGACAATGTTGGGATCACGTTGCGGGCTGGCGACGTTAATATAAAGAAAACTCCGAAAATAATCACAACGCACTTTATCATACATCGCCAGGCATTAGCTTCTAAAACTCTTCCGGTGTGCCCCAATGGTACCCTGCAAATGGCCATGAAAGTTGTCAATGTTATAAAAAGCACTGAAATGAACTCTGGCCATAAGGCACTTCGTACTTCTTTTTGATGACTATCGAAAGGTAATATGTCGGAAAGATTATATGAACTATAAGAGCAGAGGTTGAGGTTTTTTTGGCTGACAAAAAATTAATATTAATGATTTGTTGAAACTGTTCACTGTCACTGATGCGGCATGCCAGATGAATTCGGCGTATCTTGTGGATATTTCCACACATTTGAATAAATTGAATAATATGCAACCGCAAGATTCCGGAAATGAAAAATTAGAAAACGTCGCCAATATATTCATTCTTAACGATGAATTTCGAGCTTTTTTTCGCAAACTTCAGATGTGGATGTGTAAAATTTAGGAAAATAATTAATAACCGACATTGAATGTACTTGTGGAAACCCGAAATATGATGATAGCAAAGCAAATTTGAAGAAAAACATAAAGACACATTCACAAATGCTGATTGATGAATTTAATCATTACTTTCCAGAATATACCATCAAGTTGATCAAAAACTGATTCGTAACTCTTTTACCACAGACGCTGGAGAAGTGCGGGAGAAATTCAGGAAGAACTCATTGAATTTCAGAATGCAAGCAAGCAGGCATTTGAATCAAATTCACTCGAGTTGTTTTCGTGTAAAAATTAAATTTCTTGTACCCAACTTCAAGAAATCGCTTTGCGCTATTTTATTAAGAATTACGAGTCGTTTTGGGAAGAATCTGTGTTTCCGAGCCCATCGACGGATAACATGAAGATGATCACACTGATGTCTTTCAAGATTTTCCTGATATTTGATATTTTATGTTATTTTGTTTCGGGGAGGCAGGTTTTTTCGTCTGAGGTTTTTTCTCCTGGCTGTATAGTATCGTATGATACTAATGTTGATAGTATAGTATCATACAAAGTGTTATGATACCCCGTTCTTTTTTTACCTCAGCTTAGGTACTTTTTGTTTCAACATTTATTGTATTATTTTAGCTCTCTTTGTTATAAGAATATATATATATATATATATATATATATATATATATATATATATATATATATATGTTTTTTTCAACAACTTATTTATGTGAACAAGGATTTTCTGCTTTGTTGGCAATTGATAACAAGGCAAGGAATCGTTTGAAAGTGACTGAGAATTTACGTTTAGCTTTGAGTAATAATATTAGTCCTAGTAGTCCGAGATGCAAGCTCGGAAATCACATTAATAATTATGCAAAATTATCGAAGTTTATACCTTTTTAATGAAATTTTCTGTTATTTTCTCATCGAAGGTCCAGTTCGATTATAACAATTTATTTTTATTATACCGACATAGTGGTCCTTGCTAACAGAAATAATATAAAAATGGTCCCTGACCAACAAAAGCTTGGAAACCTCTGGAATAATCAAATATAATAAAGAGAATGACACACGAACGAAAACCTGAATTTCTTTCTTTATTTTTGATAGCATGAAAAAAAAAATGTTTCTTTACTACTCGTTCTTTTTACCCTACAATTCATTGTATCATTCATATATGCTTATCTTGTCATCGATAATACTTTGCTATTTTTTCAGACCAAATTTCATTCGAACAATTGAGCAACTAGTTAGCGATAGATAGTTCACTGATGTTGAAGTATTTATCTCGCGGGCTGGAAATCTGAGAATATTGCAGGTCTGCTAGCAATCGTTTCAGAAGAACAGGTGATCAATACTAAGAACATATACAATCGGGAATAAACGAGAGTATGGGAACTGGTTAAAGATCTAATGGTACCATTGATACCCCTCATAAAAAAGCTTAGTGGGGCATAAATTTTTTTCACATGAACCCTGCTCAACCAAATAGGGCAACAATATTCAGAAGCAGAAAATTCAAATGATGTTCAAGTTAACTTGAAATTTTGCTTAATAAATCCAATATTAATAATAATGTAGTTATGTTCACTACAACTCAGTAGGAACCGTTTAACTAACGCCTTCTATGAGAGTCAGAGATAAATACAAATTCAAAATATATTGGTATGACTTTTCATTACAATTTTGCCAATAGTTTCGACAAACTCGAGAAAAATGTGTATTATTTTTTTTCAACGCCCCTTATCTTGAATACAGATGGCGTTACGAAAATTTTTTCCCCATTTATTTTTCTATCTATCCTGAAGACGAGCTCACTTTTTTTTTAAACACTTTGTATAAGGGGGTAGGGAAATGCATTTTTCCTAATGTATTTTATAAAGTAGTACATCTTAATTAATCATTGAAATAATTTTGATTCAGTATTCATGAAAAACCTCACATTAAATACAAATATTCAAGAGAATAATCATTTGAAGAAAATGAAATTTTGATGAAGATGACGTGCAGGAAAGGAATAACTTGTGATATATTGAGATTGACAAAGTTTCTTTCAGATTGTAGAAGTATGAACTGTGTGCTATTGACTATGAAATACATAAAAAAATTTAATTCAATTGAGTTAAATGATATCATCCTTATCACGTTAAGATAACATTATGAAAGAATTAACATTAATGACCACTTGTTCTTGACACAAAAATTCAGGGTAGCCATTGAAATATCTCTAGCATTTCTCACCTGTCTTATAGCATTCAAACTTTTCAATTAAAAATGAAATGCAAAATTAAAATTCACCTGTTCCATAATTTTTCAACAAAATAGTGTCCATATATCAAAAATCAGAATTTTGTTTTTGTTTTGACTCGCTCTCTGAAATAGTTGGTAGGTTGTATCTAGAATCGATAGTATCCACAAAATTTGGTACTGGGATATATTGACGAACAGATGTGATAATACCATTGACCCTTATAATCCTATTAACACTTGACATAATATGATCAACCATGAAATGAGAACCATTTTCACGTTTCTGACAACTGAAACATAAATCTTTTCCATCCATTGAGATTTTAGTTCAACCGCCAAATTTCATACTTCTTCATATCACAATATGTAGATCCTGAATGAAAAATATTAATTGGTGCTTCAATATCATCATTCGAGCAAAAACATTCGATCAATAAATTATTATTATAATTTTTGTTCTGAAAATGAAAATATCGTGTAGTATAGCTTCTAGAGAATATGATACCGTCAAACGGGGTGAAGTATGGATATAGCGGGGTGAAGTGGATCAACCGAGTTTTTCTGCCTATTTTATCGCGCAAGTCATAGATAAGATCCTGAATCACCGCGAAAAGAAGCCCGGAACCTGTTCACACCTCGGATTGATAACTCCACTTACGAAGATTAAATATTCTCAAAAATAAAATATATGCATACTCTCTCGAACGAACAATCTTTCAAATACTCAAATTCAAACAGTTTTCTAGGAAAAAATATAAATAATAAAGTAAGGGGTGAAGTCGATCGCTATTAATTTAGACTATTGTACGGTGTTTGAGGTCGAGTTCTTATGATTGCAGGCGTGTGAATATGAAAAAAAGTTCCAAGGAGAGCAACCACGATCTTCTTTACATGGAAGGAATAGATGCACCGGTGAAGGGGGGGTGCCAATGGTCATCGGTCCATTGTGCAAAAATTGGGTAACTACACAGGATGTTTTATTTACGTTTTTATCGTATTTTGTTGAGAAACAGAAGATTATTGGGCCGTTTGGGACGCATTAATAGTTTATTTAATAGTTGAAAGAACACAACATTTTTATTGATGTAGTATCTGATCGGCTTCCATAGCGTCTTCGGCTGAATGCGTTTTTTGTTTATATTTTGTGTTTTTCACTCGTCAGCAATTATGTGTTAAGTTCAAATAATTATATGTTAGGTTTTTCCTCGAGTCTTTTCTGTATGTATGAATAAATAAATAAATTGATTATTTTATTTTACCCATAAAACATTTTTTTTTCAGATGGTTTCAGTTTTTATTTTAGTGCACCTCTTATAGTTAAAATATATTCTTTTTCATTTCGAGTGATTTCTTTCACCCCTGTTATAGTTGAAGTTGATATTTATCGATTTTTTCAAGTGCGATCCACTTCACCCTAAAGTATGGGGTGAAGGGAATCACACTTCAATCGAAGAAATTTCATATACTGTGCAGCCGAAAACTTTGTTTAATCGAAAGGTATCGATACAATGGGGGGTATAATACAATCTATGTTCCAAACATCAGCCCAATCGATCTTTTACATTGAATGTCGTTACTGAAAAACCTCGATTTTCGATCCGTTTCACCCCGTTTTACGGTATCTGATAAAAAGTGAAAATCCGCAGGAAGTATCACACTGAATGTAGTTCTTTTCTCTGAGATATCTGTCTACATATTGAGTTCTTATCTACGTTTGAATGATGGAGAAAAAAGCTACCTTCCAATTAACAATTCATCATGGTACCGTCCTTGAATCATCGCACTGAGACATTAAAGATCGCCAGTAATTACTACCATTAATAAAAACGGCTCTTTGAAACTACTACTAGCTGTGGTCTTCCTGACTGGCAGTTGTAGATGACATAAGCGTGCCAATTTATCTTTATAACATAATAATTCTGATTTATAATGAGACCAGGAGACCTGACGGCTGTTCCACTAACTACGATGACTACATGTTTCCCGTTGTTTTAACCAAGATTACTCCTTGCCAATGGAATGACCATTCCATTGTCTCATTATTCTCTTAAGACGGACCAAATTGGATTATTTTATTTTCAACTACATGTGATATTTCCGTCGAATTTCAACATCGTCATGATGAAGTTCATTACTTGATTAATTTCTCCTCAACGATTACGTGAACTCTGACTTGGTTCACTCTTATTATACTTGTAACTTGTCATAAAAAGATTCCACTTGCCCCGGTAACTTTGCAGTAGGTGAATTAAGCATTGGCGCCAGCTGTTTACGTTGAGAAATTATGAACTAATAATGCCAATCAGAAATTTGGTGTTCAGGGGCGCGTAACAGAAACCATATAAGGGTTACAACTAACAAGAGATATACAGGGTGAGTCGGGAGGAACGGACCAAACTTCAGGTGTGTATTCTGCAGGTCGAAATAATTTAAAAAAACTCATATGTTGTTATCCGATTCTCATTTGTTTCCAAACTATAGGGTAATTAGATTATTTCAAATAAATAATTTTTTTTTTAATTTATCGCTTCTTATCACAAGTGCTTTAGGTCCTGACTTATTTTTTTGCGAAATGAGTTAATAGCATTACTGGAGGACGTTCCTTTAAACAACCGAATGCAAATGAATTATCAGCACGAGAGCTCACGCGCATTTCGCTCGTCAAATCAAACAATATTTAGATCAAGAGTTTCGCGGACGATGGATTGGTCGCGGTAGTCCTAGTTGGCCTCCAAGGTCTAGAGACCTCACACCACTAGACTATTGTTTGTGGGGCTGGTTCAAGAACGAGGTATGCAAAGGAAAAGTAACACTCGGGATGCATTAGACGCATTAGAAATGCGGCATTGCTTATTAAAGAAAGACACGAATCAATCAGAAAAGCAACAAGAGCCCATCGCAGACGAAGTCGAATGTATTTGGAGGTTAATGGCAGGATTTTCGACCATTTATTAAAATAATGCTGTAAATGAAACTATTTTAATGTAGAAAATGTTGTTATTTTATAATGACGCTATAGTTTGAAAACAAATGAAAATCGGATAACAACATATGAGTTTTTTTAAATTATTTCGACCTGCAGAATACACACCTGAAGTTTGGTCCGTTCCTCCCGACTCACCCTGTATATACCTCTAAGTACACGCCCAACTTAATTCGGTATCACAATGCGAAGCGCAACAATTTTAGCACTCAAATAAATTTCTATCCATGTAACTACATATATTTAATGTGAATATTATTCCTACTGTGTGCATTTACTCACAGTTTATGAAAAGTAAAACAACTTGTCACACTTGTATGGTTCGTGTTACAGGCCAGGTGATACGTGAAAAATGGAAATGAAAGAAAAATATTCACTATAGTTAATGAATAAGATCTTTGTGAAATTATGTTCTAAAAAAAAAATTAATACATAGATGCTACACTTCCGGAGCGCAATAGCGTCATTTCAGTTCATTACAGTGAGAAAAGTAGTGATGTCATGAACTCATTACAGCTTTGTTTTCAGTTAAATTTTTCATTTTGTGGTTGTCAAAACTAACCTCCGAACCCATTAATTTTCAAATCGAAGCAATTGAAATTCCGTAATCTTTCAAATTTCGTAAGTCACACGAACTGCCAGGATACAATACAAAAGTCACTCTGATGTAGAATCTGAATTTTCATTTGAATATCGAGAGTCTTTCACAAAACTTGACTGAAAGAGAGAAAATATTGTTTCACTAATTATGTTTCAAATCCGTTTATTTCGCAACATCTCGTAGAACAAAACAATGTTAGGATATTTCATTCTAACATCACCATATGATATTTACGGCAATATTCCATTAATTTCGATAAGAATTAAACGAATTAGAGAAAATAATGTATGATTCCCGTACAGAAGGCTAATTATAACACTTTTTCATCTCAGAACTCATAAAAAAATCGAATATTTTTCGGGATATTCAGGAAAAACGATTTCGTCTTCAATTTTCAATCTCATTCGGAATGTGTTTTTTTACTGGAAAATAATTAGTGAAATTTTGGATATCTCTGTTAACGAGAAAATATTTTCTATTGTTCAGACGAGTTAAGTTCTTGAATTATCATCTGTAATGCGAGAGCAACGTTTAGTTTAAAGTTAAAGTTCTCAATGTGAGTATATTAGTGAAGTCAACGAGACAAATTCTCAGAAATGCAGAAAAAAATAATTTGTGATAATTTTTAATGAGTTTGACAGAATAATTAACAGAACATGTACCAAAGTCATTACTAAGAATTAAAATTTCACTTGATATCTAATTATTTTCCACTAAAAAAACACATTCGATTTGAGATTGGAAATTGAAGACGAAATCTCGAATAATATTCATTTTGGGATGAAAGTCTTGGACTAATGCTCCTATTATATTTTGACGGAGATTTCGAAAGTTTCACGAAGAAATGGAATTTGAAAAAAAAAATTTTTTGAAAATTAACTAAATTGAAACCTCGAACTCGTAAAATAGTACATACATTTTTTCATTTTCCTTCCATACATAAAACAAAACTAATGTTCATTTTCATATTATCAAAAAACTCATCTCTTTTCTCCTGAAGATGAGATTAAATCAAATCTCGAGAGCACGAGTTTAAAGAGAAAGAGTTTTTTCTTAATTACTGCTGAATTCCAATAATTTCTACGTCCTATATATATAATATATATATATATATATACTCTTTTGTATTGCTCGAGCTTTCGAGAATATATTTTTCTCTCCTTCAGGAGTTCTACAACAACATGAGCACATGTGAGTTATTTGCTTAAAAAAAAATCATGAAATACTTACAAACACTGAGATTTGTAGCAAAGATAGAATTTGTTAGTGAGGTAGAGAGCATTTAGAATATAAGGTAAGTTTCACTTACGTTTTGCTGAAATCCCAAAAAAATTAAACTTTTGATTGTAAATTATTCAGCAAAGAATATTCTTATATATAGAATATATATATATATATATATATCAATGATTAAAATCTCCCGAGCACACAGTTTCCGTCTCTTATCGCCTATTTCTCATGATCATAATTTTTGGAAGTCGGGAATTCGTGATGGAATTTTGTATTTCTTTCAGACTGTCGCACTTCGATCTGGATTCAAAGACAAAATTACGTGTATAAATAATCACAATGTGAATGAAATATTTTAAATATATTTTTCTGCATTACATCGGCCAGAT
Source organism: Hippodamia convergens (assembly GCA_038502775.1). Taxonomy (NCBI): domain Eukaryota; kingdom Metazoa; phylum Arthropoda; class Insecta; order Coleoptera; family Coccinellidae; genus Hippodamia; species Hippodamia convergens. Next base: position 57,694,759 of record CM076609.1, on the reverse strand, counting down.
TGCTGAAGACGATAACCACCTTAATTGAGATTTATGGAGTTCCCTTCCATAAATATATATTCAATCAGTATCAGTATTCGGCCTCCTTCTCTCTCAGTACGAGAGGAGAACGAGACTAACAAATTGATATCATTCAAGTACTGAATGGAGGAGAACAGCGGACCAGATGGTCGCTACTCCCTAGTACCCCTCACTGTACAGACTGAGGACGCCAACGCGAGATCGGAAGATACGTGGGCCGTGCGCGAGTAACGTGGGCGTTGAACGCGCGCGACCAAATTTCTATTTTATATGGGCCTCGTTCTTATACTGATCGTGTATCTTTCGACTCACCTCGTGCCGACGATAGTGAGGCAAAGATGAAGAAGCTGATAAGTGCTATTGTCAGAAATTGTGAACTTGTCGCCACTGACGACATCTGAACGCATGGATGAATATGTCATGTTGTGAAAATAAGAAAAAAAATTTAATGACTAGAAGGCTGCAATCCTCGTTATTCGTTATTAGGATATTAAATATTTTATAGTATTCTTCACTGCAGAGTAAAATGTAGAATAGTACCGTTACGAAAATACTTCAACCGGTTCGGAATACACTCATATTGGCATCGAAATAATGATATGCAGAAATATTCTGTAGTGGAATTTCTTTGTTGATTTGCCCATCTTGCTCCTACTGAATATTCGAACCCAATTCACATCTTGACTGTTGTGTTCTGGTGAGTCAACCAGAAATGAAGGAAAATTTGTAATTATCACGTTTATTGAAAATTAAACTAACTGCATACAATATGTTACTCCGAAAACCGAATGAATGCCTGTGTTCGCAGATGCAGTCGGATGAAAAAAAACTATAATATGGGTTGCGTTCGGAATCAACGTGTCCGGTACAAATCGACGCCGCGTAAATGTTATTTCCATTCGAAATCACTTCAGACGTTCGTCGGGGTGCACAACTTCGCCAACGAGAAAATAGGGGGGTAATAATTATTCGCCTCGCGGAGATATTGTTCATATACACATGTTTTAATTTTGAAACTTCCTAGTGTTGAGTTACTAAAGAAAATATATCATTTTTTATTTTTCAAGGTGAGTTCAATTTCAAATCCTACACGTGATAGTCAAGGATAAGTAGCATAATTATTCATGAGGAGAATAAAGTAAACCTTCGACATATTCAAGATCCATATCATCGAAAAATGCAATGGTGGTCATTATATTATTCATCATTTCATTAAATCACTCACATTCTTTCATTTTTCCTGAGATGAAAGCTTCCCGTATTGCTGTAAAATTTTTAATACAGAAACCGAAAAAAAATAAAATGAAACAGAGTACGGTTTGTTCGATATTGCTTCTCAAAATGTCCCCCCTCATTGCTGCTGGAATAATATCATCAGAAATTATATATCAGATAGGTAAATGTTGCATAAAGAGAAAACTGAATCAAAAATTAAAATATTTTCTTCACTAAAATTATTTCATATTTCTTCGGTACCCTTAGATATGAAAACATGATGACACAATCAAGCTAATTGATTTCTTAATGAATTAACTTAACAATTCAGTTAGAAAGAGAGCAAAGAGTACTCCCGACGTCGTTCGAAAACTATGGAGAATATTTCGAACAACCGACTGCGCCCTGCGTTCGACTCTCCTCGACACACTCCTTATAGATGTTAGTTCCGAACCCGAACGCCACCATGCACAGGTATTCAGAAGATAAAAATAAACATATGATGTTAACCATCAGGTTAGATTGAAAGGCGGAAAATATTTCTCATTAAATTACTGGCCATACGAAACCTTATAATCAAATTATCATTATTTTATTATTTTTATTCTCAATATCATACGCATTCGATTAAAAAAAACTTAAAAAAACAGAAACTAATGGGAATGCAATCGCCTCATGCAGTCTCTGGGTACACGAATAAATCCAACCAAATAGTAATTAATCATAAGCATATTGAGCATTGCCTTGAAAGAAATTGAATTCTGCAGTTATGAAACACCTTTTTTGTTTTTTTTTTTTGATATGCTTGTTCAATTGTGTGGAGATTGAGATCAAAATAACTTTATTTCTATTTCATCAAACATAACGAAAAATTACTTGAGGTATTTAACCATTTTACTCACTGTCTCTAAGTGAAGAACTTCTGAAATAAGATTCGCCAGTCTTTTATCATTATACGGAAAGCAAGGAGAGTCTAAAACAAGCAAGCACATCAAGTTGATGCAACAACCGATATCTGAAGTAAAACATTCTTTGATTTCACATTAATGACAGAATAAAATAAAAATTAAGGAGGTGAAAATTCAATTTTTCTTGGATTCAAAGGTGCTAAGGAAAAATATAAGGAAATTGGCAAATCAGTTTTTCTCTGTCAATCTCAATAAAGAAGGTAGTCAAAATTCGTGGTCTACTGCGGAGAACTCGAGAGTTATGGCATCTAGAAAAAATGAATAATTCATTATCGAGTTCTTTTTTCTTGACTAATACCAATCTGAATTCAGGACCTACCTACAATTTTTAGATTTTGAGTTATTGAAGATTGAGAAACTGCCCGCAGAATTTTTTCTCAGGGGGGCCAAATAATGATTTGATGAGGCGCAGGCGAAATCAGTATTCGGTTTTGCTTGAAAACACGCTCCCCCCTGGCTTCCATGGAAACTGCCATTTTCAACAATGCCGAATTACTCGCTTGTTCCAACTCGAGTTTGTGTAAACCGTTTTCTTCTAGCGGCTTCAGTTCGCGAGATCTCCTCAGTAGACAATGCATTTGAAGCACCCTGTACACAGTTAAAGGAAACATAGTACTGAATATTGAAAGACGTTATTATTGAGGTCATTTTTGATTATGAAGGCGGCTATTTAATGAAGCGGAACCTGCTACCTACTGTCGTGGAGTTTGATCCGAATCTAGAGACGGGTGGCAAGCGGGGCGCTTGCCCCTGGTGCCATCTTAAGGGGGCGGCAAAATCAACCAGAACGTACAATTTTTCTATTTTTGATTTTTTCGGAAAAAATTAATTTCCTTGTGCTCAAATCGAAACAGTAAAATGGATACATGATAAACCATCACTATGCCAAAAATCTTTAAAAAACAATGAAGGATATATTCACGGCATATTACTCTGTGAATTCAGTCATTTCCGAAAGACCGCCAAACTTGGTTGTCTGTTAGAAGTTCTGAAATGCTTACAATGTGTCGCAACGCAAGAATAGAGAAAAGAATTTCTTCGCCTGGGGAATTACCGACATATCTGGAACGAAGGGCAATCATTTCAATTTCATTCGAATGACAAGTGGAAAGTGACGATAATTCTCTGTATGTCTTTATGTTTATTTTAAGAAACAAAAATTAATCGAAAAACCAAAAATTCTTTGCCTTTGCGGAGGCCACACCGAGAACATTTCTGAAACATAAATGGATTTAAAATAGTAATAATAGAAACGAATGTCATTTTCAATTCCTAGGCTCTTTTATCATGTGGTTGGAGAAATGATATTAGATTTTGTCACTACATCTTTTACTCTGTTGGTACTTCACAACTGATTGCTTTAAATATTTAAGGTCTTCATGAAGATTTTAGTATGGAAAACTAATGATGCCAAATAAGGGTACCCGCGCGCATACGATTTTCTGTCGCGCGATCGTTTAGTCGCAAAAATGAAACACAAATATTTAAATGAGAATGCACGCACATGAGACTAAATAATCGCCGCGACTAAAGTGTCGCATTTTTGAAACCACGCGATTGTCCCAAATCAGAATGAGTCAAACTTGCGACAATTCAATCGCAATCAGGCCCGGTCTGGCTCCATTGGAGGCCCTCGGCTAGCAGCTAAATGTTAATTTGAGCCCCCCTCCAAGCAATAACACGAGATGCATGTTTTATGATTCAGAAGAGTTGTGAATGAATTCAAATTAATTTACCTTTCTATCAGCAACCAATTTTATGATTCATTTTTTACTTCTTGGAAGAACAAGATTCATTATACGTAAAAGTGTTCATAATTGAAATACAACGATTCTCATGATGTATTGGTGATAGGTCAACTACGAACATAATAATGAAAAACAAAATGCAAGAAAATATATTTAATATACAGGGTGTTTCCTAAACATGCGGCAAAAATTCAGGGAGCTGTTACTTGGACTATTCTAAGAATATTTTGTCCTTTGATGTTTTTGGAAAAACCTCTTTGTTTCGAAGATACAGGGCGAACAACATTTTTCATATTTTTAAAATTGATAATAGTATAAATAAAAATGCGTACCGCACTGTGTTTACTAAGTAGGTACAATTTATTTTTAAATGTGTTTGACAACTATAAAAAACGGCCAGTTTTTTGACTTAAAACTGATAAGTTCAGATGGTGAAGGAATACAGATTAAACACACGAAATGATCCTGGTGTTTTTGAAAGGGTTCGGCAGTCAATGAGGAGAAGATTGGATGCTTTTATGCTGGCTGGAGGTGGTCATTTTCAACAGTTTTTGTAGGTTAAGTTGAATTTTCATGTAAAATTTTGTTTGCCCTGTATCTTCGAAACAAAGAGGTTTTTCAAAAATCATCAAAGGACAAAATATTCTTAGAATAGTCCCCTGAATTTTTGCCGCATGTTAAGGAAACACCCTGTATATAAAGATATTTATATATATATATATATATATATATATATATATATATATATATATACTCAAACCTATTTTGCATCTTTTTTTGTTTACTTTTTTTCCATTTTTTTGTTTGTTATTATATTAATGTTATTAATCATTATAGTTGTTTTCATTATCCTCATGCAGTCAATGATTTAATATAAAATATATGTAAATTTATTATTGGTAAATTTGCTCTCCGCCAGTCAGAAAAATAATGTAATTGGGAGCAAATCTTCTTATTGGACGAAATGAATATTGAAATTGAAAATTTCGAATAACGTCACATATATAAAGTAACAAAATTGAATCTGAATATTCATCACAAAAAACCTCTCATAAGTCAACGCAATGATTATAACAAAATATGTCCCAAATGCGATAAGAAAAGGCTGAATTAAAAATGGTTTAATATTTATCACAAAAAACCTCTCATTAGTCAACGCAATGAGTATAACAAAATATGTCCCAAATGCGAAAAGAAATGGCTCCCTATTTGAAGATATCTTCTAGTATCACATCACAATTCCTATGCGACGTCAAAAAGAAATAAAGAAAAGTGGTCTCAAAATTAACTCGCATGGGCGTCTCAAATGTGACAAGAAATGGAGTATCATTGTGGCCAGTTTTGCGATCGCATATTCAACTACTCATTGTTCCGAAATGCGTACTTGATGTGGAGGACATTTGGATGCATATGCGAGCTCGTGTAGAGGTAAAGAGTACATCGCATATGAGAGTTACATTTCCATCGCCGTGTTTGCTGGGTAACTGTAGTTATTCAATGGTCAGTAGTTGGGGGAGAAAGATGAAAAAGGGCGCTTGACTTTTAGATGCTTATTTAATGAATTCTATTTAAAATCAAATTGGACTCTGAATGCGACTCTTCAGAATCCAATGAGACATATATTGTAGATTAGAGTAGAAAAGTATGAGGTTTTATCAGGACCAAAGATTATAGAGTATACTCTATAATCTTCGATCAGGAAAAATATAATAATAATGGAGTCGAATAAAGCGCCCTCTGTCTGCCAACTGCCCGAACTAAACTTCGTTCAATTTGAATTTTTCATTTAATTTTTTATTTATTTATTATTTATATTCATAAAAAAGGTACCAATAAATATACAAAAGTCTCTAGAAATTTTGGAATCTACAGTGACTTTATTCAAATATTTTATAAAGTCACTGTAGTTCCGGCCATTATTAGGCCAGTTATATAAGCATATAGTATTAATCTATGGAACTTATTGTGGATAAGATGCCATGAGACTTCCCGAAACCGGTAGTTTTTGAATAAATTTGTGAGAGAAAGACTTTCGATCGATTTGATTTCATTCTATTTTCTCCTTAACGAAGATTGTTGGGGAAATTATGATGTGAGGGTTATGTTAGATTGGTCTTTACAATAAACGAGCCGAAGTAAAAATGGTTTTGCATATGATGTGTTTTGACATCTCGTGTTTAATGTTCATTCTGTCATAGGGCGGCTGTTTTAATATATAAGTGGCTTCATTAAAATTTGAGAAAAAAATTATTGTAGAATGTAACATCGGACTTCGGCGCAGAGCATTATTTTTATTCATTGCGTTTATAGTTGAAAAAATTTAAAAAAAAATTACGTAAGTACGTCAGACATTCTGTTCCTATATCATTATATTCTATGTGTTATGTTTTGTTTTTATATTTCATTATAAATGTTCTGCCTGTCATCTGATGATTTAATGTATTCATTAAACTCATTGAAAATTTAAGATAAGGTTATAGAAACACTACGATTCCAAGAGAATATTAATATCAGAAATAGAGCCAGAAGATTACATTAATCGATACGAGAATCAACAAATGTTTCAGATAGACCAACGTAAGTTTATTTATTCTTCAGGAAGGAGAGAAGTAGACCGCAGGTTTTGCATTAAATAGGGACCATTACCACTGACGCATTCAAAGCACCGTGAATAAAAATTCATATCTTTTTCATGAGTCTATGTCACACAAACTCAACATTAGACTAGTGGAGACCTAAGTCTGTAGATTATTTCAAAGCAACAGAGAAGTGATGGTGATACTCCAATTCCATCATAGGGCCATCAGTGCCACTTAGCCACAGCCTCAATGAAAAATGACAAACACCACGAAGGCCAGCTCTTACAGCCATGCGAGAAGACGCTTTTGAGTATCACCACATAGTTGCGCCATGTAGCGATGTATGCCTGAAGCTCCTACTACCGGTTTCTTCGACAAACTTAAATCTTCAATTTATTTCATCGTTCACTCCGGCGAATATCAACTACTCATACGGAGTTTATGCAAGACTGCATGACAGATCAGTTTTAGAAAACCAATTTTCATTTCAGGACTCATGTAATTCAGACGAAACTTCACTTACCACTTAAGCCGGGTTCTCAGGGCTTCGTACTGTCGCAGGCGACAATCCCCACCCTTCCTTGTTTCATGAGATTGTCGCTGAAATCCAATGTGTAGTTGAATTATTTCAACTACAAAAGGGGCGTGTCGCGACAGATTTTGACAACCAGAAATGAAAAAGTAGGGGCCAGTGGAAGTTTTGTTCACATACTCTGATTGGCTGAATTGCTGTCGCCTGCGGCACTACGAAGCTCTGGGAACTCAGCTTAATCCTTCACGAGTGAATCGAACGATAACAACGCTCTACGAACAACTTATTGAGACGAGACATAATCATTCATTACTGTAATCATCCCTTGCCGACAACTGTGACAGCGAACCAAATCGAGATTACACGATCATTCCGAGCCAAATAATCAGGGTCGACCATTGCGACTACTTTGGCATATTTTAGGTCCAACAATATAAGTACAATCTTGGCCGCTGAGGATTTTATTCCTTCAAATTTTTTGTGAATTTCGTCGGAAAATGGACAGATTTAGAATTAACATTTCTAGTCAAGCAGACCCTGCCGCCACTGAAGAGCCACCGCTTATGTTATCTCGATGAATGGAGATACCATAGAATGAAAGCTTGAATATGAGTGTCCAGAAATGAACTGTGACAAAATGATTATGTGATATGGTGTAAATATGTAAGGATCCTTGCTTGTCAATCAACAAAGGTTTGATGGGCCAAGAAGTTTATCTGTTAGAACTGATGGATGTTACCCTGAAAAATTGTGATAGATGTACGTCATTGTTGCTATACCAATATTCACTTTTGGTGGAAATACTTTAATAACCTAGGTGAGTCAGAAGGTTACGACAAAAACCCATTAAGTTGAGATTAGGTTAGGAAATTGAGTTTGTGTGGGCATTACTGAATAAGCTCAGCAGTGAATTTCATAAGCGATGACATCATCAAGGAAGTGGGCATACAAAAGCATTTTACTACAATGCAAACAGGGAAATGATATTGAAAAAGGAAATACTACCACCTATAAAACCATTGTATACACAGATATTTATGAGATACTCACCAGATTTACTATCACGACGGTTGAACTTTTTATTGATGCGGAATATTCCTTTGATAAGAAAGTAAAGTACAGAAAAAGGATGAAAGGGGGATGGATTACCCAAATAAATTTATAGGCTACTTCGAAAAAATATTTTGGGATCCTGGTTGAAAGCAACGCTTCTTAAAAGCGGGACGTGTCTGGTCCAGTGTTGAAAAAAGGTGAATAGTTGCAGTGCGGCGTACCCGCACCCCCTAGATCGGTCCTAGCCTTAAATTTTGGGGGGGGTCGCCGTTATGGGTTTGAAGTTTTCTGGTCGGTTTTCTTGCACGAAGAGCTCACTATAAGAAATCTAATTTTAAAATTTTGGGGGGGGGGGGTTCATGACCCCTTCTGGGACCGCCCATGACCCCTTCAAGCAACCTATCAAGCTTTCAACTCTCACCTGAAATACTATGGAGTCACCCGATAAAGTGGGAGCTATCGAGGTCTTCTGGCAAATAAAAATTTATTTTATGTGTTATATCAGGAAAGTCGTCAGAAAAGCATTGAAGAAGTTGTAATCAACGAAATTCATCGAAAAGATGAAGGAAAATACACTACCCCGATGAAACTAAATTGAAAAAAAAATATATCAAATGTCCTCGAATTGCCACATACATGCATTTTTCCATATAGTTCGCTAAAAAATTCACATATGGCGAAATTGATCGGATTATATGGTTCAGCATCAACAATAGAATCTAACTATGTCATAAAATTCAAAATATAGAAAAAATATGAAACGTCCTCGAAAAGACCGATCGGCATAAATATATATATATATATATATATTTATATATATATATATATATATATATATATATATATATTGTAGATGCATTAAATAGCAGACCACATCATAACTGCATTGGGTTGTCTCATGAAAACTTGGAAAACCTCACTTCTGATAGGAGCGGGGGATCTCATGGAAATGTCAGATGAAATCCGCATCCGCCGGGGCATATTCCAAGGCGATTCGCCCAGCCCAATCTGGTTCTGCCTCGCACTGAACCCCTTGAGCATGCTGCTCAATAACACAAAGTACGGCTATATTATGGATAAACAACGAAACATAAGAATTAATCATAGCTTACATAAGGACGACCTGAAAATAAACGCCGCAAATATGGAACAGCTGAAAAGATTACTCGAAATTGTAGCAGCATTGTAGCGCCCTAATCAGCCAGACTCAAACAGCTATTGAAGACTGGACTAAATTCTAAAGCACTTTTCGCAGCTATTAACCCTTAAATGCACTATGTTGCCATTTGGCAACATACCAATTTTCAGCTTGTACCTTCAATACAGAAAACTATTTATTCGTTTTTTCGCTATGTTGTCGTATGGCAACACAGTGCTGGCCTGTAATTATAGCCGCGGCTTGTCTCTAGTGTTCTGCGACTTGAAAACCGCGAAAACTGTGAAGGCATTCACGCATGCGTTGAAGTTTGAGTGATTCGTGAATTATTTGAAAGAGCGAAAAATGTGGTGTTGCTCTTTGCCTGAGTAAAAACAATAATTATTTCAAAAATTTCCATAACCACTGATCCCTATGTTTTCATGTTCATGTTTTATTCAATCCAAATTTGTGCAATGTAGCCATCTGGCAGCAAATCGAACTTCTTCACATAGTAAATGAAATTTTATAGTTGGAATTTTTTTATTATTTTTCTGTTATTTCCCACTGATTCACGAGGAGAATGAGCTATTCGGAACTCAAAAATAAAAAATCGTGCATTTAAGGGTTAACATCTGGGCGATCCCCAGCATGGTGTACTCCTTTGGTGTGCTGACCTGGTCGAGGACGGAGCTTCGCGTAATGGATAGAGCAGTAAGGGCTGCGCTCACGAGATATGGAGTCCACCATCCTCACTCGTCTATTATCAGGCCATACCTTGAGAGGAAACAAGGAGGGAGAGGATTACTTAACTTGGAAACTACCCACGACCAACATTTTAATTCCTTGAAGAATTATTTTCATGAGAATGACTCACCTCTCCTGCAGGCGATATGCCGGGCTGACGAAAACTATTCGGCTTTTCGGCTGTCTGTTCGTGGCCGGACGCACGACTGGAGAGTGGATCGAAGAGTGGAATTCCAAGCCTCTCCATGGTAGATATGCTCCTCTTCTAGAAAGTGGAAATGTTAATAGAGTAGAATCACTGTCATACTTACGTGCTGGATACCTTTTTCCACAGAGAGAGGGACGGCTAATAGCAATACAAGATCAGGTGATGCCAAATAGAATGTACCTGAAGCACATAGCCAAACAAGCTGAGGAAATTGACGGGCGCTCTCACTGGGCACTGTCCCGTGAGGTATCACATGGGAAAGGCACCCGATAGTACATGTCGCTTCTGTCAGGAAGCCACCGAGACAGCCAGTCACCTACTATGTGAGTGTGAAGCTGTCCACCAGAAACGGTTACGGCATCTTGGCTCCTGGTTCCTAAAGCCTGAACAAGTAATGGATGTGGCCCCCAGAAAGGTGGTGAAGTTCATTGAGACTTTGCTGCCCGACTGGTAAACAGCGCGGGGATGCACAATAGATCTTAAGGTCAAGGTACTCGCAAGGTCGGTTTTGATCCGTCGCCCCTCCTCTAATCTAATCTAATCTAATCTAGCCAAAAGAGATGTTCCCTCTGACAGATGCAGAAGAAGTTTTCAAGCTCCTGAATTAATTCAGCACTTGATTTCGTCGTGCTCGGCCCCCAAAGACTATTTGGACAGACACAATGCAATGGCCAAAATATACCACCAGCACTTGGCTCTCAAACTGAGCCTACTTCACAGCGAACAGGAACATTTCGGATATCAGCCAAAAACACTGCTGCAAAGCAGTGGATACAAATTATACTGGGATTCCATAATGGTCACAGAAGGCGGAGTGGCACACAATCGGCCCGATATCGCATTGTTTGATCTGGAGCAGAAGACTTATTTCCTGCTTGATGTGACCATCCCGGCGAACGACAATATATCCAGAGCTTACTCGGAAAAGATAAGCAAGTACACCGATCTAGCATTTCAGCTTCGTGAGATCCACAACTTAAAGGGCATAACTATCTTGCCACTGATTATGTCGACCAATGGATTGATAGAGGAACACCTTATTGAAAATACGCGAAAACTAGGCCTGGATCAGGCGATAATCCCACAGGCGCAAGAGCAGGTACTTCTGAACACCATATAGTCCGAAAGTGTTTGCAGGATCAATAGCGATTCGACTACCTTGACAACTGAGAGTCCGGTAGCCGCATGATAACCCAGAAATCGGTGGGGAAAAAAAAAAATATATATATATATATATAGAGAAATTAAAGCAGAAGATAGCCGCGCTGGGAAACCGACTCAGGAGGTATCATTCAACAGAACAACTTGTTCTCCAACAACCAGAGGCAGTTTTTCCGAAGTCTTGAAGAAGAACAAGCCGAACGAATCATCCCTCCGAAACAAGATGAAATGGAGATTCCGAAGAAGGGGGAGGGACCTTTCCAGACCACAAAATTACAGGCCGATCACCTGCCTCCCCTCCGCTCACAAAATTCTCACCTCAACACTAAGCTTTAAAATTAACAACCACCTAACCAAAAACAACATTATGGCCTGGGAGCAGAACGGATGCAAAAGAAAAGGACGTGGAAGCAAAGAACTTTTGGTCATTGACAATAACATCACAAATCAGGCAAAAAAGAGGCTTAAAAATATATCAATGGCCTGGATTGATTACCAAAAGGCATTCGACTCGGTCCCTCACTGCCGGCTCATTGGTGTACTTTCGATCTATAAGGTGAATACACGGGTGATAGAACTATTAGCCTCCCTGATGTCGACGTGGCGCACCACACTCAGAGTTAACAGTACGCTAGCCTGCTATAAAACAAGAGAGATAAAGATCAAGAGAGGCTTATTCCAAGGAGACAGTCTAAGCGCTCTGTGGTTCTGTCTGGCCCTCAATCCCCTAAGCAACATGCTGAATAGATCCGCATATGGCTACTCCATGAATGACCAAGTCCAGCTTACACATCTCTTCTACATGGATGATTTAAAGCTGTATGCGAGAGGAAGGAAACATCTAGAGGGAGAACTGGAACTGGTCAGAAAGTTCAGTGCAGACATCGGCATGACGTTTGGGCTGAACAAGTGCGCGGCAATCGAAGTGAGGAGAGGAAAACTCATTGAACAAGACGCCATCAGACTGACGGATGACTCAGAGGTTTCGGTAATGGACATGGGGGAAGGATACAGGTACTTGGGAATCCAGCAGACCTATGAAATCAGGCAACAAGAGAACAAAAAGCTAGCGGAAGAAGAGCTCATGAGAAGAACAAGAAAGATACTTGGATCGCAGCTTTTAGCTAAAAATAAAATGGTTGCTTTAAATATCTGGGCAGTGCCCTCATTCACTTATACGGCTGGAATACTGTCCTGGTCTGAAACGGACTTAGAGAGAGTCGACAGAAGGATCCGAACCACTTTGACAAAGTACGGAATCCTGCATCCAAACTCGGCAGTGGAAAGGTTATACTTACCCCGCAAGGAGGGGGGAAGAGGGCTGAGCAGTCTAGAGGATGCCTGCAAAAATGAAAAAAACAAAATTACCAGCTATTTTCTCACACGGGACTTACCTGTGCATCGATGGGTTGCAGCATACCAGAATCCGTCCTGTGTGACCAGTGACCCCAATGAGGAAAACCTTACAACAGAAAATCGGTTAGATGAATTGAAGCGAAGGTGGCGAGAAAAACCCCTGCATGGAAGATTCTACACAAGTCTGCAGCAGGAAGAAGTTGATTTGACGGGCTCGATCACCTACCTAACCCAGGGCTACTTGTTTCCGCAGACTGAAGGAACATTGTTTGCGATACAAGATCAGGTAGTACCAACACGCTCATATATTAAGAACATTATGAAGCAGAATCGACGAAGTGCAGACTGTGTAATGGTGCGGAGGAATCAGTACAGCATATAGCATCCAGCTGCTCGGCTATCGCCAGCACTAAGTATCTCAATACATGGGGAAAGTCGAGCACCAACTGATGTGTCTAAAAGAGGAACTGCTTCACCATTTTACGCCACACCATCAATACGTTCCATAGGAAATAATAGGAAATGACAGAGTGAAAATCTACTGGGATTTCACCATCGTGACTGACCAAAACGTCGGTCACAACAGACCAGACATGGATGTGTTTTACAAAAAAGAAAAAACAGCCCTCATTGTGGATTTTGCGGTGCCACAGGACTACAACTTGCAAAACGCATACGCCGAGAAAATTTCGAAGTATAAAATGCTCTCTAGACAAATGAGAGACATGTGGCAACTCGGACGGGTGAACATCATGCCTCTGATCATCAGCGCGAATGGTCTCGTCCACAAGAGAACAACACAACACCTGAAAGAAATGGATTTGCCTGCCAACTCTATCATGTGGATGCAGAAGGCGGTAATATATATATATATATATATATATATATATATATATATATATATATATATATATATACATAAATCTCTTTTTTCTTCAAACTCAAGCTTTCAGCTTTATTTAAGCCTTCATCAGAAGACACTACAATCAGTATGAATCAGCAAGGAAAGTTACAATTATTATATATACATATACATATATATATATATAAAACTTACGAAAGTGAGATAAAATTCAAGATCGATATTTGAAGTTCTAGTCATCAGATCCATCAGAAACCATTAGTTCTTTAAATTTAAGGAAAATGATGAAAGTAATAATAATAATAATAAGCCTTTATTTCCTACAGGAAAAAACCCAATTACAGGAAATTGATGAAAACTTAATATAAATGCAGAAATTACATAAATACACACAAATACAAATTAATAATTAAATGAACCGAGCGCTACACCATCTAATGAAAGAATGTCATAACACCAAAGCTCAAACACCATATTGAACTGAAACAAATCTAACAATACATGACAGAGAATCAAAGTTTACATCACAAACCACAGAGACAGGGTTGAAGGTTCGGCACATAAATTCAATCGGCGATTGCAAGAGCAGATTGGTCCTAGGTGTAGACAAATAAAACAGCTCCTGTGATCTTGAATTCTGTCTTCTTACTGTGAAATTGAGCATAGCTAGTATGGGGGGAGAATCAACTATGTTGTTCAGAACATTATACCAGAATTTCACCTCCAGAGAAGACACAGTAAACCTTCTCAACATCAAGCTATAATCGGAGCCTCTCACGGGGTACACACCATCCTCCCTCCAAGTGAGATATTTCAAGAAACGCTTCTGAATTGACTCAATGCGTTGCTTATGACGGTTGTAAATTGGGTTCCATATTATAGGGGCATAGTCCAATCTGCTCCGTATAAATGCATTGAATAGACACAAATACGTGGATGTGTCAGTGAAATATCTGCTATTGCGTATAATGAAACCATACATTTTCGAAACAGAAAGCACCAACTGATCGACGTGTGGAATGAAAGTGAGTTCACTATCAAAAGTCACACCCAGATCTCTCATCTCAGCCACCCTCGACAACAGTTCACCGCAAGCTGTGTAAGAGAACATGACAGGTTGCCTACTCCTCGTGAAAGACATCACACTACACTTAGAAATATTGAGGTAGAGCTTGTTAACGATACACCACTGATATAGACGGTCTATATCCTCCTGGAGACTCCCGCAATCATCTGAACTCACTATCCTGCGGAAAATCTTCAAGTCGTCAGCAAAAACCAGCTTAGTACTCGCTATCACATCAATGACATCGTTTATAAAGAGTATGAACAACAGCGGGCCAAGGTTAGATACCGGACGTCGAAACATACTCCATTGAACGGAAGCTCTCAACCTGAACATATTGTCGACGGTTGAACAGGTAAGACTCAATTAGCCTCAATAATGCATCCGAAAAGCCGTATTTATATCGGAGTTTCTCAATGAGAATTCCATGACTGATCTTATCGAAGGCCTTCTGAAAATCAGCAAACATCACATCCACCTGATGACCTTCATCCAGACTACGAGTCAAAAACTCGGAAAAGCAAACGAGGTTAGTAATGCATGACCTCCCACTCATGAATCCGTGCTGTTCAACGCCGATCAAGTGCTTCACCACCGGATAGATTTCATCATACAGTATAATTTCGAATATCTTTGAGAAGTTGCATAACAGAGATATTGGCCTATAATTTCCAATTTGTGATCGATCTCCTTTCTTCAATACGGGAACAACCTTGGCGAGCTTCCATATGTCTGGGTATATGCCAGTACTCAAGATTGAGTTGAAAATATGGCGCAGGGGAGTCGATAGAGGACCCAGACAATCCTTGACCAAGTAACTCGGCACACCATCCGGCCCAGCCGTTGCCCTGTCCCCTAACTTTTGTGCTGCCCTCAGTATCTGATCCTCCTTGATTGTATTAATCGAAACATAAGATTGAACGCACTCCCGGAACAGGGCCCCGCTCACAGTTCCAACATCATCGAAAACGCTACTGAAGTAGGAACCAAATGCATTAGCTATATTTTCCGCCCCCTCGATGACCCGGGAACCATCAACCATCCTACCTGGAATGCGGGAATTACCTCTTCTGTCTCTCACAAACTGCCAAAAACTATCAGGATGGTTTCTCATTATTTCCTCTGAATGCCGAATAAATCTCTTATACTCACTGTGCAGTAAAACTTTCAATCGTTTACGGAGGTCACTAAATTTTTGAAAATTATAATCAGTTTTGTGTTTTTTATAATTGGAGAAGGCCTTCTCCTTAAGAAATATACACTCAATTATTTCCGTAGTGTACCAAGCAGGAAATCTTCGTCTTCGTTTCTTCTTTAAAGGTACAGTTTGATGAAATATCTCATTAAGGATCGAGTATAATCCCTCACACGCAATATTGGGATCGGCTTCATTGATAATAGACGACCAATCGACCTCAAAAATCATCCTATACATTAAAACGAAATTTGTCCCTCTGAAGTTGAATTCCCTGAAATCATAATCACTGATCAAATCAAGGTTACATTCATTCGTTTTCACAACATCCAATCTAACTTGGAATGGCGGATGATGAGAGTCAACAGGAACATAAGCAGGAACCTCATAATCCATTCCACACAACACATTCGAGAACACCAGATCCAGCAACCTACCGTTATCATTGCGCTTCAAGTTGAACTGCATCAGGTCCAAGACACTTGAAAAAACTTTGAGTGTTGAAGTTTTCGGGTCAGAAGTAGCAGAATTAACAAATTCTGTGGCATTAAAGTCCCCAAGTATTAACAGTTGACAGTCATTAACTATGTCAAGTGACGAGAGAGCTTCGAAGAACAAATCATAAGACGCAGAATCAATTTTAGGAGGAACATACACACCAAAAACCAACAAGTTTTTGGATCTTAACCTTATCACGCAGCCGACTACATCAACCGTGGGTACCAACTGGTGCAACACCGAAAGGTCCACGCGCCGAGCACGCAAACAACTCCAAAAAGCCAAAAGGGCACCTCCCCCTGTCGCCGAATTAGCAGCCTCCAGATCTCTATCATGCCTAAACACGTCATAATCAGGTGGAAAAATTTCGGAATCAGCAACTCCAGCAGAAAGCCATGTCTCACTCAAACACACTATGTCACAATCATCACACAAAACGGAAGAATAAAAGTCATGAGTTTTAGAATTCAGTCCTCGAACATTCTGATAATAGCAAACAAGCGTTGCATCACTGTAATTGGGCGACACTAGTTTGTTGAAGCATTCACGATCTTAGGAATTCCATGAAAAAATTTAATTGTAACATCTTCACCATTCTTCCTTCTCCGCTCAGTTTCACTCCTCAGCTCCCTGAAGTATTCTTGTTGTATTGGAGTCCAATCATTCGTGATGTTCAAATGGGAGAATTTAGAATTCTTCCTGAGATCCCTGGACACCTTGAGTAACGCAAGGGAGTGCGACGGCTTGGAAAATATGATTTTCACAGGACGTGGTCTTCCAGATGATGGACCGAGCCTACCCAAGCGGATTACTTCGATACCTGATGTTGGAAGTGTCTTGTCTAGGTTTTTCATCACGTCCTTGACTGCGTTAGAGTCGAACTCCTTTCTCGCTTCCCTTGCGACATCATGAGGTTGTTCAGGAAGTCCATAAAGGATGACGTTGTTTTTGCGTTTGACGCGTTCTTCAAACTCAACAATAATTTCTTCGAAGGAACTATTAGAAATAATTTGCGCTTGAGGCTGTTGAACAGTCTCCATTGTATTTTTCAGTTGTTTAATCTCATTCTGAAGAGATACTATAGCGCTTTTCAGAGATGTTATATCATTACCAATACTTTCGCATTGTTTGCAGCTCCAGGTAATAGACTTACGAGAGTTTATAATTCTCACCTCAGATGGCCCAATATTAAAACAAGTGTTGCCATAGTCGTTGCGGCAAACAGTACAAGTTAAAATCAAATGGGCTTCAAATTACTTACCACAGCAATGACACTGTTTCTTCGACATTTTCAAAAATTAAGAAGCGAAACGCAAACAACAATCAGGTATTAGGGAAATGAAAAGTATGTTAAAAAAAAAACAAACTTCACTTTCATGGGCCTGTATGAAAGTCTTTAAAAACCACAAGGTGATAGGAGGGCCACGGTAAGAGAGGTGTTTATAAACAGAGGATCGACAAGAAGAAGGGAATTCCGTATGATAAATTCTTGTATCAGCTGATAGATAAGAACAGCTGTGTTCGCACAGATATCAGAAATATGCGATTAAAGAAAATTGCAACCGAGAGAATTCTCGAATGAAGAATTCACAATACCAGCGATGAAATTGAATACTCCGAACAATCTTCCCTCAGGATCGAAAGGAAAAACCTGTCAGATCTCACCCTAGGTCGCCTTGGAATGCACTCACACAGAATGATAAGAAAAATAGTCACAAGGTTAAGCACTAGGCAAATATTTAAACGGGAGCACTCAAAACATGTATGCACAGCTCGGCTATATTTAATAATATCGAAAGTATTTAGTTATAGATGACAAATATTTTGTAGTGTCTCCTGATGAAGGCTTAAATAAAGCTGAAAGCTTGAGTTTCAAGAAAAAAGAGATTTCTCATTCGACTGCAGTCCCAAATAATACATTTTTACTATAAATAGAAACAGTCAATTATAACAAGTTTCCAACCAATTGGCCATAATCCATTTTTTAGATATAATAATAAGAGATATATTGTACGTAAATGGATTTTTTATTTTACAATTCACCCTACATGTTTCGCCTTACTGAGGCATCTTCAGGAGCTTCGTCCAAATTTTACAGATTTTTGAGCAACCTACAATACAATAGCTGGTTACTTAGATTCTGAAGCAAGAGGTCAAGCTTAACTCTCAATTCCACAATGCAAACTTCTTTTAAAATTCTTTTACCATTCAACTATATATATATATATATATATATATATATCTTTGTCCAAATCAGAAAACAAGTTCGTTTCAATGTTCATGAAAATCAGGCTATACATGAGGTCTTGGCGTAAATTAGACCTGAGAAACTTGGAAAACACCCTTTTACATGAGACCTGTTTGCAAGGTATCGTTAGGATGTATTTATACGCCACATATAAATTAGTGGACAAACCTGAGAGTTCAAAAAGAACTGAAAAGGCGCATGCAAAATACTTATAACATTTTCTACCCTCATTGACGACACCATGAGAATTTTTTTCTTCTGATTCAGATTCACAATCTTCCAAATCTTCTTCTGCTTTTTTAACTTGGAATTGCTGAAGTTGAGAATTTTCACATTTTCCAAAACTTTTAAACTGATCTGAAAATTGCTTCAGTTCTGATTATAACAGTCTTCTCTCAAAATTGCAGAGTTTCGAAATGGAAGAGAGGACTCCAATAGGAAAATCTGTAAGCTTCATGATATCATTGAGGATGTAACCAAGACAGATCTTCTAAAATTTCCTTGTTTGGGCATAATCTTTCAGTAATGCTTGTTCTAGCATTCTTAAATATTGAAAAATACAAGCTTGAATTTTTGTGCTGTTGTTATCTCAGAAACGTCATATTTTGATTTTTCCCAAGGCATTCGTTTTTTCTTTGAGATCCTTTTTTCCGTGAAATCCAATCCTATTACAACATCACTATTGTTATCTTCCAATTTATGATTAACAGTTGTTTTTATGTACAAAATTTCAATATGAGTGTCATTCCTTTTTTCATTTATTTGTTCAAGCAGTGTTTGAACCAAATTCCAAGCAACAGCATAGTTCACTGCTTTTGTTTGCAAATATTTTGAAACTGAAGTTACAATGAGAAACAAATCAAGTGAAACGAAAGAAATTAATGTGTTTTCAAATTTTGCTCATTGAATTCTGGTCATATATCTAGATTTACAATGAGAATTACCACTGGATATTTTATTGAATATGGTAATGACATTCGTTAATTTATCTGTGGCCATTTCTTTGCTCCAGCACCTAGTAGCTCCTATTTTCGGCAGTCTATAAAATTCTTCATGTGCGGTTTGTTGTTTTTTTGTTTCTCTTTCCCATATTTGCATTCTTATGTATGATGAACTCAAAAAAACTGACGATTCCTCTACCAATCCAAACAAGTTTTCTGCCTGTTGCACCTTCACTGTTGAGTCAGCTACCACTAAGTCTAGGAGCCATACAGCCATACAGTGAGTATAAATAATATTGTTATTTGTCTTTTTGAAGTGAGTCTGTAAACCGCTATAACACCCTCTCATGTTATTTGCTTCGTCGAATTAAGATGCAACGATATTAGATACCAGAATTCCGTATTTAGCTAATTCTGTAATGCGCTCGTACAAAGCAAGTCCAGACGAACTTTTTCTTGAGCGACTAGCGAACACAAAAAGCCAATTGGCCAAGAATGGAATTTCCTTTCAAAAGATATGTCACATTCCTATACCTAGATTGAGAGATATTGCGTCAAACTGAAATTCTATAGTTGAGAACGTTTTATAGTTGCCTACCTCCTGAAACTGCAAACCAAAACAAGCTTAAAATGAAATAAAATCAAATAAAACATAGAACGGAAAATAGGAGCAACTTCATTAGTTTGAAATAATTATTGTCCAATTTCCAATGCATATCTCATAGAAAATGTTTCAAATTTTCTTCACTCTTGAAAAAAAGAGAGAAAAAGGACAAATGAGATGAAAGGTTTATGAAAAAAATTTCCGATGCTCATATAATCCTACAAGTAATAATCAGCCTGATTGTCCATAAGTAAAAAGAACTTCTGAATTGAAATAGGTTCTCAACTTACATTACTGTACGTGGATTCTCTTGTGCCCTAAAATGCTGATTTCTTC
Organism: Hippodamia convergens; assembly: GCA_038502775.1. NCBI lineage: Eukaryota > Metazoa > Arthropoda > Insecta > Coleoptera > Coccinellidae > Hippodamia > Hippodamia convergens. The sequence continues at coordinate 57,674,286 of CM076609.1, read as the reverse complement.
TGTTGAAAATTCCCTGTTGACAAAATTTTGTCTCGCCTATGTACAGGGTGGGCAAAATTGGTGATACATGAACTACAACTTTTTAACCCAACGAGATAGGGAAAAATAAATGGCACGTTACGGTGGTCTTTTTTAGAGAAACTAATATTGCCATCAACTGCATTATTCTATCTTCTTTTGTTTTCGAGTTATAAGCCAAAATTGAAATTTGGGCGATTTCAACTTTGGTCATTATCTCCGTTCCTGTTTGTGCTAGGATGTTGAAATAAAAACATTATACAGGCACTTTTTTCATAGCAATCCAGTAGCGTACTTTGTTTTTTTCCAAGAGGTTTCCTTGCTGAGCTATGATATAAAGTTGTGTTTTTTATTATAGAAACAATAGTTTCAAATGGCTTAGGAAGAATCGCAATTTTTTTTCCGTTTCAGAAATATATCATACATCATACATACATCTCCTTCAGATTCATCCAGATATCATGAAAAATATAGTTTGTATGTCAAATTTGATTTATTGAGTATTAAGTACTCTTAATCACAGAATTATATGTCTCTACGCATGATGTCATAATTATTTTGTGATTGGATACTTGATTCAATTCTGGGACTGATTACGTTCGGGGCGAAGATGAAAATATGCATCACTTGCTGCACCGTTATCCCCATGCGCTAAAATAAAACATTTACACATATCATATTTCTCGTAATTCTCGAACTTTTCTAAATTGCCGGCAATAATGACTTCGAATTTCAATAATTATTGACAGTTGTTCTGAACAGAGATCAAACTACGGAGAATTGTATCAAGTATCCAATCACATAATGATTATGACACCATGCGTATAAACATATTATTCTGTGATTAAGCCTACTTAATACTCAATATTTCAAATTTCACATAAAAACTATAGTTTTCATGATATCTGAATGAATCTGAGGACGATGTATGATGTATGATATATTTCTGAAACGGGAAAAAAATGGAGATTCTTCCTGAGCCATTTGAACTCTTGTTTCCATAAGAAAAAACACAACTTGATGTTATAGCTCAACAAGGAAACCTCTTGGGAAAAAACAAAGTACGCTACTGGATTGCTATAAAAAAAGTGCCTGTATAATGTTTTTATTTCAACATCCTAGCACAAACAGGAACGGAGATAATGACAAAAGTTGAAATCGCCCAAATTTCAATTTTGGCCTATAACTCGAAAACAAAAGAAGATAGTGGAATGCAGTTGATGGCATTATCAGTTTCTCTAAAAAAGACCACCGTAACGTGCCTTTCGTTTTTCTCTATCTCGTTGGGTTAAAAAGTTGTAGTTCATGGATCACCAATTTTGCCCACCCTGTACAAATGATTTTCCGCATGAAATCAGTATCTTTTTGGAACCTCATCATGAAACCTTCACAAAGGCAATTATGCGTGCATAATGTCCTGGTTGTTATTTCTGTAGCCTAATGACCTTAAAAGGATGTAGTTTGTCGCTAAAAAGAATACTCTGTATGGAAGCATAAGAAAGTCCTAAATCAGTAGAAGCCGATTGGATGTCTTCATACCAATAATTTGTTTTTCTCTTACATGAGGCAACAATTTAACAGCTCTGATCAAGAATAATTGTAAGAATACACCTGAAAGATAAAAAAAATTATACCTTTTTCTGCCCGGAATTCGTACAGCATAATGCAATCCCTTATCGAGAAAAGAGCGGTCTTATGAAACTTACAATTAAGAATATGATATCAACTATCAAATTCTTATTTTTTCTCTATCCCGATGAATATGAAGAATATATGAAACAATATTGTGGACGCAAACCAAGCTATGAGTTTAATCCTATATCTTTAAAAATAAGCATTTCAAAGCAGTAGTATTTTAACACTTATTCACTATTTTTCCAAGTAATTTTTCAACAAGCTACAAACATTTCAGAAAATTTAAGTGTTTTTTTCAGATTTCAGACAAAAATTCAGAAACAATATGTGAGTGACACATAGAAACATAGTAGAATTCTATGGGTTATCTGATTATCAATTAGAAAACTAGATATTATATTTAGAAAATCAAAGTTGGTATCATTCGGAATAAGTGCAACAGGAAGTCGAACGAATCAAGAATTCATCTCTCCATACAAAGCTCAACTATGAAATTTCAAGTGTTTACCTCGATTGTTTCGTGAAACATGATATTTACACATTGAAGAGATGAAGAGATCAAGTTGTTTCAATCACTCACTATATGCAACAAATGACATAATTTTTGATTCCGTTTTCACCACTGTTATCAGTATAATATGTAGGATTAAACTGGCCAACAATTAGATAAGCAGAATTTCTTCAATTATTGTTATTTCTTTTACGACTCCCATTATAAAAATTCACAAATCAACATGTTACAAGAACAATTTCTCATATTATAAGAACCAGTAACACGAGTGGATTTTTCTTGAAAACATGGGAATTTTTCTTATTGAAAATTATTCACAACTTGACTTCTGCTTCTGCCATGTTTAATTCAGGTAGAAGGTGAAGTCCACAAAACTTTGATTGTCCGATTAAGTGAGCTCACGTAAATACGAACCAATCGAATCACTTGATTTGAAATTTCAACGAATGGCTTTAATCAACTTGATAGATCTTAATCGGGTAATCTAATTTTTGAGAAATCCACCTAGATCCTAGCAGAAAAACTATTACACCTTTTCTGTGTACCTTGGAGAAAACACAGAAAGCAATTCAGATTATTCATTTCTTCTGGAAAATCATTCCTGTCAATATGAAGTTTTGATTCATGAATAAAAATAGCCATGAAATGTTCTGTTTATTATGGTGTGATTATATTCATATTCATTACATCGGCCGTTGTAGGAACGTTGCTTATCAAGTAAGAGTACATTTCAGTCAACCCACGAAAGTGAATATCAATTCCAACAGGTATGCAAATACTCAAGAAGCAGTAGGTATTGATGGGGAAGTAAGATTATTTCAGCATCCCTTCATACAATCTAGTATTGGATGCTTCGGAATGTTCATGAATTTGGTAGTGTTTAACTTTCTGTACTACACCTTCAAGTTGAAGAGCGTAAGTAACTTCTTTGATTTATTCCTTAATTGAATGGAACTGATACATATGGATGAGAGAATATCCTGGTTTACTTTTAATAGGTAGAAATTGGGTGTTTTCAGATTGCGATGAAAAGCAACCAAAAAAAAAATTATGAATATAAGAATTCGTATTTCTCAGCTTGCAGTTTTCTTTACTCTACAAAATTTGGGGTAATTATAGAGTTACAACTTCTCTTTCACAAATTATATTGGTTTGTGGAAGATATTTGAATATTATCCAACCTATTGACTAATATATCTCACAAAACCTCAGACTAATAGGGGTATACAATATAAATAATGCCATTTGGGAAGCTCATATTATTCCTGGATGTCACTGAATATTTCTTCCGTGAAAAGAATTATTCTAATACCAATTACGTGAAACTATAGCGGTTTAAAAAAAATGTACCTTCGTAGAATCAGTAATTTCTGATGATTTCAATATAGCCTCAAAAATGAAACTTTTTGCTTTGTCGCCCTTTGCGTGAACTCCATTTCAAATCAGGCCGCAGGTGGAAAATGGGGTTCTATAATGACAAGACTTGAATGGAAAGATAAGAATAAATCGTTTCATGAAATATTGAGTTTATATACAAAAATTGTATGTTGCTTATGAAATCACATAAGTACCCACATGAAAGTTTATAATTTTTTTAAAGAGATATATTTCAGTACGAAATTGTGATATTTTTTCATCGTAGATAGAAATTTTGGAGTACAACTCATTTCTTGAGTTAAAAGGTAATACATATTTCAGATGGATCATTGTAACTGGAAACTAATAAGAGCTCAGAGACATCAGGCAGACGTTTTGTTCGTGTGCAGGTTGTTCAGGGGACTTTTGTGTTCACCTGAGCTGTGTCAGATGTTTGAGTTCGGCATACCCGCTACTCTATTTTATAGATGTATCAGACCGATCAATCTGTTTCACATTACCTTAGCTAGGATTAACTATGTTCACTTTTCCCCCATCAACAGAATGAGGAGAAATTCTAATAGTTGACATTATTTGTGACTCATTGATCTCGATCAGAGGGGACCTCATACAGGGTGAGCTTTTGACTTATGCCTATTGAATCTCCAGAAAAATTAAGAAGTAGCGTCAATCATAGGTTTTCGACATGTATCTATACGATAATTATCAAATTGTAATGGCGCGGAACGCCTAAAATGTCAGTATGCAGAGAAATAGTCTTCTTGAAAATGTTTCTTTCACCCTAGTATGAAAGAATATGTTCCTAATTCATGTGAAATTTTCTCCGAACACGAAAATTTGACAGACACTTCATTATGATCATTTCATAAAGAATGGACAATTAGGTGTTGGGCAGAACACAATAGCGTAGAAAGTTCATTCTGAAGAGAAGTTCTGGTTATTTTTTTCTCTATGAAATTTATCGGCTCCTCTGAAGCAGTCGCTCGTCTAACACAGGTTGATTTATATTATATTATTACTTAAATCCTCGAGTCAGCATCTGGCTAGGATAGCTGTTTCGTCTGCGTACACGGCTAATGAAGATTAAATGGATTTTGGAATATCGGCTGTATAGATGGCGTAAAGTAAAGGAGACAAATCGCTTCCGTGGGGAACGCCTTTTTCGTCTTCATGCCGGAAATGATTTTCCGAATATAAGACGGAGTCGTCGGTTCCATCTGGTCATCCGCTTCTGGTTGCATACCTGTGATCTCACTGACCTATTATTCCACTTTTCCGCTACTTCTTTTCTTTTCACAGAAGAAGAAAGGCACAAAAGCAATATATCGAAGCATTTCTACCAATCGCCAGCCGGCGAGGCAGACTTCGACGTAAAAAATGCAAAGTTATTGATGAGAGGTTCCTTCTTCGCAATGTGGTTTGAAAGAAGTCGGTCGAAGCAACATTCAGGGTACTGTGTCAAAACTACGTTGATTGCATGAAAACGCACTTTAGAGGCAGTACCATAGTGGTTTTTCACGTTTTTCCTATTGAGATAAGTTACCAAACCACCCTGCTCAATATTTCTTCTCCAGACAATGTAAGTCAGCACTATCACGTGGATAAGGACAAGATGAATGTCATGACGATGGTGAATGTTGAACCGGATCCAAATCAAGCAGACAGGAGTAAGTTAGTTTAAAAAGGGTTACAGTACACTGCAACCTAATGGTCTATTGTGTCCCCTAATGAGGCTGTTCTCACCATACCCTTTGCAGTTTGCCTTCCAGTTCCAGAGATCTAATGGAATCGACTATCTGGGAAGGCCTCGAAGAGACTAATTCTTCACTCCTACAAGTATCTCGACCCTTGTTGTTTCCTTTGTCTTACAATGACAAAACATTGAGTGACTAGGTGGAAATGAGTTTCTTTCTTCTCCCCATAGAATCTACACTCGTCGGTGTCCGATAAGCTTATTCTTTCTGAGGCGACAATGCCCCGTAAGGAAGCAGGTTAAGAGGTGGAGGTGCTTCTCATGCTAAGCTCCAGAGATACCTTTGGTATTTTGTGGTTTAAAAATTCTTAGAGACTGCTTCCTGTGTTGCTAAGAAGTATGGCAGTGTTAGTAATGGCCGGTGTTATAAACGTGTCAACCTACAATTGAGACTCAACTTCAGGTTGAAGACCGGTTTTTATATGCCAAAAGTGTACTTCAAGCGGAAGTTGAGTCTCAATTGTCGGTTGACACGTTTATAATACCGGCGCTTAGAGGAATATAACCTTTCGTCAATTTTTGCCTTTTAGAAAAAAATCATTTAAATCTAATCGACTGTACCTTCGTTCTTAAAGTTGATGAAGAAGTTGACAAATACGAAATTGAAGTAAATTCAGTTTTCTACAATTATTGATATTTAAAGAAAATTTTTGATCGAAAAATATACATGGTCATTCAGATCAGATGTGAAAAACGGATTCAAATTCAACACACCATTTCAAATAGAATTCGTTTTCGAGGAAGGGTCCGTTGCCTTTTCGTTTCTGAGATAAAAAAAATGTTGGAATTCAAGGAAAAAATCGGATTTTTCCTTATAACATTGGTGTTAGTTCATGTATTGTTGCCGTTTTTGGACATTTTAGTTTTTGTGTAAAATTGCTTTGAATGATGCTGTTTTCGTTTGCCATTCTGATCCAGTGGCGGAGATACAGGGGTAGTCCAACCCTTCAACACCCCAACTTTCACACAACTCATATCTTTTAAGAAATCGCTCTTTATTTGAATTCCTTTTTATTCAAAGCAGAAAAAGTAGTCTTGTATTTTTCCGTCAGATTAATTTATTTTGAGACAATCAGAGTAGAAGTCAAATGTACTCTTCATCTTAGAGAAAAGTGGAATAGTGAGGCAACAGTTTCAAATACATAAGAAAGAGATTGAATTATCCGAACTAAATATATCATGTTATTATAGTCGAATTATAATATAAAATGGAGGAGAGGTAGTTGTAGTCTATTGTACGCCAGTCATCAGAAATTTGAATCATAAAGATTTATAACCTACCAACCAGAACGATTATCAGTCAAAAATTAATACTGAAGGTTAGCATTAATATTGCATCCCGGATTATATCAACGTAGACTCAATACAAGAAGAAAGTAATGGGGCAAAAATATCAGAGAAAAAACATATCTGCTCCGAATTAACGAAGGATGGGTCTACTAATGTGTTCATGTGCTGGTAAAAATTCATCTCACAGAAGCATTTTGTCAATTTCAAACATCAATATGACTATATTCATAGTTAACCAACTACTCTTCTCACAATTGATCACAATCTGCCTTAGCGATGACATGGTTCATTATAGTTTTCCTTTTTTGTAGGAGACACTGCCTGATGAACATATGTTCACTAGAGGAAACCGTCATTTCAACGTGTTTTTATTCCTGGTTCCATCAATCTTCGAATTGGTTGCAACAAACAGTCTTGTGGTTGGGTTGCTCTTCACTTACGTATCGAGTTTGGCGATGCTGAGAAGTAAATGAACATATCTACTCTTTTTTTAGGTTTGTTCATTTGACGTATTTCAGTGACAAACGAACTAGTCGAAATTGGTAAGAAATAGGCGTGAAAACCTGACAAAATTCAGTAATTTTCTTTCATAATAAAGCTCAAGCTCCCATGATGGAGACCTAATTTCCTAATTCCTAAAATGCAATAAATAAATCATTTACGCCTTCGTAAAATTTTCAGTTCAGAAGGAGTTCAGTTCGGAGAAGAACTTGTTCCAAAAACTTCCAAACTGTCCTAAGAAAAAATAGATTATTCATCTCAGTTACATTTTAGTGCTGTAAGACCTTGGAGGTACATTTTTATTCAGTGAGGCTCATTTTTCTGGAAATTTTAACTTCTAACAGGGTGGTAGAAAGTGTTTAGTCTGATATGTTGAGAAGCATAAGTATAACTTAATCGCTGAAGGCATCCAACACCAACCTTAGTGTGCCCTTTATATACATCACTTATAAGAGGTATTTGTTATCATGAGCGCCCGCAGAATTTTTTCTCAGGGGGGCCAAATAATGATTTGATGAGGCGCTGTCAAAATCAGTATTCGGTTCTGCTCAAAAGCAAGAGGGGAACTAAAATCTCAGGGGGGGCCACGGCCCCCCCTGGCCTCCCCCAGCGGGCGCCCATGTTTGTTATCTGATAGAAATCGATACCTCACGATTCGACAGTTCATTGTGGATGATCACTTGGCATTAACTTGGATTCTGATTTATTTTATATGAGACTAGTGTTTTTCAACAATGGATCGAGCGATTTACACTGCAGAAGAGTATGCAGATATTTATCTCATTCACGGAGAACCCGTTTTGAACCAAAAAGAAGTGGTTTCGCCTACAATGCGAGGAAAGCAGCAAGGAGTTACGCTCAGCATTATCCAAACCACCAACATTCTGCTTACAGCGTCTTAATTAGAAGTCACGAAACTGACCGAGGTGGTAAATTGCCTGTTGTTGACCATGGTCATCAACTTGGGTGACCACTAACTTCTTGGTAATAATTGGAGAATTCATGGAGTATTAAAAATGTGTGGGTACCACAATTAACATGTTCAGCGGGTGCGAATATTAGAACACCGGGATTACGCAACACGTATGCGGTTCTGTCGTACCTTTCATGACAGCAAAAATTTCCGGAAATCCCAATTCTTTTAATACCGTATTATGAAGCTACGAATCTTCGTGCCGAAAAGATGGCTGCGTGATACTTTCTTGAATTCTACACAGATAATAGGTTTGAGAAACATTGTTAATGTTATTTACCATTTTTGGATCTCCATAAAATGGGTAAAGTTTTCAAAAGTGTTTACAAAAAAAGTTGGTATAATTTTTTCAAACCACAGAGGTTTTATTCAGAATAATAAAAATTATGTAGAAGAAAGAATTATTCTAATCAATATCTGTTGAGCTTTTCGATTAATCGTTTTGAATAATTTTAATCAGGAATGATAATACAATAATCTCGGATTATTATGAGCTAAAATCGCTGAAGTTCATACAATAAAAAATCAATGAAGATTCATGAAATTCACGAAAATTTTCTGGACAATGATTAAAAAATTTCATTTACGAAGCCTTGGTTGAAAGATGTTCAAAAGATAACCCAAAATTACTAGGGTGAAGCAGAGTGATGCTTAAGAGATGCCATCATACTTTAAAAATGTCGTCTTAAAAATCACCCTCGTCTTATGTATGAAATGAATGATGATCAGGGCCGTTCCTAGGGTATATGCCGCCCACGTCAAGTTCATATTTTGTCGCCTTTTTTAACTATCTGCGAAGAGATACCACGCTGGCTGCCGCCCCTTCTGATTGCCGCCCACGTGCGCGGCACGCGCTGTACCCCCGGTAGGAACGGCCCTGATGATGATGACTTTGAGGAATAATTGGAACATATGTTAATTTTATCTCCATTCTCGAGAAAAAATTGCTGACAATTCATCACAAACTAATCGAGGAACGATCTGCCGCCGATCTGCATTATATCAAAGACACTGCTAGCTCAAACTCAAAAGCGGGACGCATAGGTATTATATGGGATATCGGAACCGAACTGTCTCTAAGCTCAGGCTAGAATTCTAATCCTGATTGAGTAATTTTATAGGAAATATGTAAAATAATGTAAGTAAGGTTTTCAAACTCCTGCGAATTTCAGTAAACCATTTGTTCATTTTAACTTTTTCTGGTACTTCTAGACTAAATGGTTAAAAACATTGAAAGAAATCCTGGGCTCGATTCTGAATACGAACGCATTCTTTTTCATTTCTTATCATACAAAAAAATTGAAGCTAAAGAAAATTGAAAAAAGTGTCTGAGTCTCAGTAAAAAACTTCTTGTGAAAGGTTTCAATCGTTCTCAGATATTTTCTAAAATGAAAAAGTTATGGCACATCTTCGAAGTCGATAAAATATCCAAAGTCTAATATAGATCCAAACATGACCCTAGCGTCTTTAGCTGGAACTAGCCTGAAACGAGTATTCGATGTGACAGTTTGTACCTGAAAGCAGGTTTTATTTGTTTTGTTTTGAATTTTTATGGTAATGAAATTTATACTTTTCTGGGAAGAATATCCTGAAGAACACTAATTGCTTCGTTTATGGATGCAGTTTCAAAAAATCTAGAAATAATGTAGCCTATTTTCATTATTTTCTTGGTAAAAATCAAAATTTCCACGTAACCAACAAATCGTAGAGGAAACTGATAGACGCAAATCCTGAGACAATGTTCTGATAATAGAAAAACTAGTATCTCATATAAGAGTATGCTCAAACTATTACAGACAGAGGATTGTAGAATGAAAACAGTAGAAACTGATGTCAATTGAAAGCAATTTTTAATAAGTTTTCAAATAATTTCAGAGATCTCACTAATGAAAACATTATTACGACTTGGAGAGAATGCTGTACCTTGATAAAAACCTACCGAAAAAAGCAGTTCAAGTTGTGACATTTCATTTCGAAATTTGTATACAAACAAAATAATATAAACAAACAGCACAGAGAGAAGTTGTTTGAAATTGTAGAGAAGTACTAGCATTTATTGGATATAAAATATTCAGATAATATAGTTTCTATAAGTTCATAGTTAATATGTCAAATCAGAGATCAGCTATTGAGAACTTTTTGTTTAGATTTCATAGCTATCGAAATAAATTAGTTTGAGTTCAATTCAATTCAAAGGTGCTAGTTGAAAGTGAAGAAGTGCTGAATGCAGGTCCTATAATTATGTGCAATAAAACTAGGAGCAATCTGAGTGTAGGCGATTCTCTTAATTGTTGATTAACTTATATTCACTAACGATCAAATCTATATGTGGAATTTCATTTTGGGAGCGCTTTCAATTTATGCTAGGTAGCGGTAGCGGAGCGGTGGCAAAATCTTCGTTCGGTGAATGCAACCATTGTTTCAAAGCAAAGCTGTGCCAGAGCACTGTGCTTTGTGCTCGTGAAAGTACTCAAAGCCCTTTTGTGCGCTCCCGAGCTGGAAAAATTCAAGTTTTCGATAAAATACTTGTTTTTCATTTGTTGAAGAAAACTTTGCAGCCAGATAACAATATTTGCAGATTCCAGAGAATGGATCATTGAAATGAATGGTCTCAGATATTTGATTTGATCACTCCTGCGACGGGATAATCGACTTTAAAGTTCTCATCAAATTTGTATGGAAAAAACTTCTGAGATTTTAATGAAGTAGAATATTTCCGAAAAATAGAAGAATTAAAATTGGTACTATGTTTCACAAATGTTCTCGGTGTGGCCACCGTAAAGGCAAAGAATTTTTTTTTCTTATAATTAGAAACTGTTCATTGAAATTGATTTCTCACACGACACTTGATGAAACAGGATAAGTTAAATGATGAAAGAAGACAAAAACGCTTGGCTAAAATTTCACGACTTCAATTCAAAATATTTGTTGACATATATGTTTCGGGTTTTATCCCATTTTCAAAACTGAATGAACAAATTCAGAAAGTATACATTGCAATCATTATCAGATAACAGATGTTGATATCGGAGATAGGCGGTAATCTAGTTGGTCATTTACGATTGGCAGGTTCTTTCTTCGGCCTGAGGATATCTCTAGGATTTCCAAAAGTCCAAGTGTTTACTTTTATTACCTTTATGTAAGATTTTCATGTTATTGAAGCCAATGAAGTGGTTTGAAGTTATGCAGTGATCTGAAAAACCAGTTGTTGGTATGAAAAGAGTCTTCCGGGCTTAATGGCCGTGGTCCATTAGGAATAATTTCACCTAACGTTTCGCCTACAACTTCGGTAGGCATCTTCAGAGGATTCTCGGTCTAAGGTTGTACCTCGAACGCTGAATTTCTGCCACTGGCGCGTTCGAACCGGAAACGTCATCTGCGCGCCGGTTTGTGGCGGGAAAAAGTGGCGCGTCTACGTGCGCGATGCTGATTGGCCCATCGCTCCCGCTTCGTGTCGGCTTGATCTTAGTTTTTTCTAAGGTCGGTAACCTGGCGCTATGCAAGAAAGGAGTCTCTTCTTTTCTATTTATGTAATTTTTGTGTTTATAAATTTCAATGGCTTCCATGTTCAGCCTGGGATAGTAACTTCTAATATTGGAAATAATCTCCGCTTTTGAGAAATCTATGTTGTGTCCATCTATTAGCGCATGTTCTGCTAGTGCGGATTTTTCTGTCTGATTCAGTCGACAGCACCGTTCGTGTTCCTTAATTCTAGTATTAATACTCCGCTTTGTTGTGCCAATATATATCCGGTCGTGAAAGCCTTAAACTAAACCAGTTGTTGTTTATTTTTCAGGAAAGATCTTTTATGTTCTTCAAATCTGACCGCAAGAGAACGGCCACTGACCTATATAGAATGCAGGGCACACATCAAATGACAGCATATACACACCACTCAACTGTGAATTATTCATTCGATCCTTCCAACTGAAAAAGATTAATCTTAAGTTTTTCTTTTCTTTGCCAGATTCTTTCTGCCAGATTAGTTTCATTTGATGTAGAAAGTTTGTTTCCTTCCATACCAACTACAGAGGTCGAGTATCTAGTAAACCAACAGCTCAATGAAAATACTTCACAGTAGACATGAGGGAAGTGGCAATGAGACTCCTTAAGATATGCCTAGGACAAAGCTTTTCAAGTTCAATGATAATGTTTACCAACAATTAGATGGTTTACCAATGAGTTCACCTTCATCTAATTTATTCAGTGAAATTTTTATGACAGCTCTAGAAGAGAAAATATTTTTCTCGCTGAATGCTACTTTGAATGTATTCATATTATACTGGAAACGATATGTAGATGACGTTTTCTGTAGATAGAATCATTCTTAGAACTATTGAACTCCTATAGTTCTATTCAGTTCACCTTTGAGGTTGAGGCTGAAAACAAGTGTCTAAATTTTTTGGATATTCATATTAAAAGAGTGAATGAATATCTTGAATTTGATGTATATAGAAAACCCACCTTCTCTGGTATTCTAATTCATAGCAGTATTTCGCACCCTTATAAGATCAAGATGTCTGCATTTCACACCCTAGTACATAGATTAACTTCGATCCCTTTGTCACAAACCAGCTTTGAGAATGAAGTAAGAACCCACAAATCATCAGCCAAAAAAGAATTCGAAATAATAAAATTGATATTATATGTACCTAAAACCTAAGATGAATCTTTTTTAATGAGAAGGATCGAATTAATGATTCACAGTTGAGTGGTATGAATATGCTGTCATGTGATGAGTGCCCTGCATTCTATATAGGTCAGACTGGCTATTCTCTTACGGTCAGAATTGAAGAACATAAAAAATCTATCCTGAATAATAAATCAACAACTGGTTTTTCAGATCACTGCATAACGTCCAACCACTTATTGACTTCAATAAAATGAAAATCTTACATAAAGGTAATGAAGGTAAACGCTTGAACCTTTTGGAAATCCTAGAGATATCGTCAGCTCCAAGAAAGGACCTGCTAATCGTAAATGGCCAACTAGATTTCGGCCTATCTCCGATATTAATATATGTTATCTGATAATGATTTCAATGTGTACTTTCTGTATTTGTGTATTCCGTTTTGAAAATGGGATAAAACCGGAAACATATATGTCAACGAATATTTTTAATTAAAATCTCGTAAAACTTTTTGGTCGAATAACTTTCTGCATTTGAACTTCAGCTACAACGAAATCTGGAAATCCGAATGGGATATATGTTCTTTATCTGATAAAGATCTAATATCTGATCCATCGAATAAAGTTCCTGGTTTTAACCTTCCCAGGAGAATATAGTCCCTTCTCAATCGAATAAGAACAGGTCATGGTCGTACCAATAGCATGCTTTTCAAGTGGAATTCGGTTGATAGTCCTACTTGTGAATGTGGTGAATCAGAGGAAACAGTTGAACACCTAATTAATAATTGTTCGATTTATAAATTCCAAGATGTCATTAGAGCCATACACAATATATCAAACTCATTTTTGCAATGGGTTGAAAATTTCAGATCAATCTGATGAAGTATAAATTGAATTATCTTGCTGTTCTGTCTTTTTTTATTTTCAGGTTGGAGTTTGTGTTTGGAAATCCTTCCTCCGAAGAGCCGTTCCGCTAATCGTGATGTTCTATATAGAATATTCAGATACAACAATTTTATTTTATTTTTTTAACGGGGCTGAGGTTTTTCCCCCTGGCTCTATAGTATCGTATGATACTAGTGATGATAGTGATGAATGTTATGGTACATCGTTCCTTTTTTACCTCAGCTTAAATTCTTTTTGTTTCAACATTTATTGTATTATTTTAGCTCTCTTATTCAAAAGGATATATATTATTAAAATCGTGAAATTTTAGCCAAGTGTTTTTGTCTTCTTTCATCATCTCGAAACTGATCTTTCATAATCCACAATTTTTACTGGTTTGAACTCTTCCAAGCTATAGGTTAAATTTCCATATTTATTTACAATAATTTCTTCTTATTTACATGATCAGTTTAGTTGAACTCATATCTATCGAAATATTTTCTGGGAGGTCTTTGCATATTCCTGAAAACTGAACTCTGAAGCGTAACGTTTCGAAATCTGAATCAGACTCCTTAATCAGACAATTTCTATTTTTCATATAACTTCACAAAATCGTAACAATTTTCTGTCTATTTTTTTCTAATTGTTTCTTGTTTCAGACACTGGGAGAGAAAACCCAAATAAAGTTTTCGGCAATATTGTTGAACTCATCACCAAACATTTCCAACCGATATCAATTGCACTGGAAATAACACCGAGATTTTTTGTTGATTGGTATGAAAGTGGGTACTTTTTCGATGTGAAATCTATCGAAAATTCAAACTTGATAATCTCCTATTAGAAGCAATAGAAGCATATATTCATTTTTAAAACTGTTGTCTGCTCTAGAATCTGAAAATTAGCTATCTAGCCATTGATTTTTCACGACATAAAGAAAAAAAACACTTTCTTGACGAAATTTAGATTTTTGTCATGAAATTCTTGAAAAACAAAATTCATATCTGAGCAAACTTTTGGTATAGGAGTGATAGGGGTCTCCTATCAAAAGTTATAAGCCTCGGAAACACCCTATATATCTTTTCTGACTCGCCAAGAATCTCATATATAATAGCTCAGCTAAAAAAGTACAATTTTCATTTCGATTGAAATGACTTCACACACAACACTTCCTTGATAAAGTGCTTAGGGCTTAGTTCTCGAAATATCGAATTACTTTCACAAAGTGCTCAATACTTGCGAGCCTTTCGAGGAAAACGGTGCTTAGTGCTCGCGACTCGGGATCCCTTTTTCCCAATGCTTAGTGCTTAGTGCTCGCAGCACTAATTTTCAGTGCTCGGCACAACTCTGTTTCAAAGAATATTTTGAAACATATTTTTTCCACATAGTATTAATAGTCTAAGATCCCAGGGCTCCCAGACGTTACTTAATTTTGAAGTAACGAATTTTCTAGTATAGTCTAATATAGTCTTATATGTGTTCAATAGTATGTGCAAACTCGCTATCCCGTTCACAGGTAGCAGTTAGAGAGGATAGACAAAAACATACCGAACTTTTCTTGAATTTGAAGCAGTGATTTTTATATATGTCACGCAGAATATTATAAAAAATGAATATTTCATATTGCCAGACCGTTTCCGTGGACCGTAATTCCTCTCAGACACTTTGAATTTCAATAAAAAAAATCACAGTTAGAAACATTGTTGCGAAATGGCCAGATTCAGCACTTTTGTTAAATTCGAAGCACCGATTTTTATATTTGTCACGCAAAATATTTTAAAAAATGAATATTTCATATTGCCAGACCGTTATCGTGAGCCGTAATTCCTCCCAGACGCTTCGACCATCATAAAAATAGAACTTTTCCTACATTCGAAGTCTTCAATTTTGAATATATTATTGAATTACCTCTTGTGGAAAGCCAGACCAATCCCAAGGGCCAAATATTTTCACAGACACAATCAAAATTTTTATTAGGTCCCTAGAAACTATCAATTTTTTTGTCTACAAAGTGTATGGGAGAAATTACGGCCAACAAGGCCGGTTCTACTAACTTGAGGAAATTTGAACAGAACCCTTAGTTACGAAACCTGTATCAATAAAATTATGGTAAAACGCGAGGTACGAGTTAACCATCGAGTGAAGCTGACAATGGAGATTAAGACACTAATGAAAAAGATCATATTTTTTTATTTCTGCTATAATTATAATAATAAATTGTCATTACCATAATCTGATGTTGAAAACATACACTTTTTGTCATGAAAATTAAAGCGTCTGGGAGAAATTACGGCTCACGAAAACGTTCTGGCAATATGAAATATTTATTTTTTATAATATTCTGCGTGACATATATGAAAATCAGTGCCTCGAATTTTACAAAAGTGCTGAATCTGGCCATTTCGCAAAAATGTTTCTAATTGTGATATTTATTTCTTATAATATTCTGCGTGACAGATATAAAAATCAGTGCGTCGAATTTAAGAAAAGTTCGGTATGTCTGTCTATCTTTTCTACCTGCTATCTCTGAACGGGCCGCCTAGACAAGCAAGCGAGTATGCACACACTATTAAACTCATATAAGTCTATCTATACTGTAAAATTCGTAAGTTCAAAAATAAGTAACGTCTGGGGGCCCTGGGAACTTACTCTATAAATGATTGCATTGCAACACTTGCTCACCTTCTTCACATATACTATGGGGTGTTGCATGTAAAAATTGGAAAATTTACTATAATTTGGGGAACATTTGCTAACATTTCGCCAGATGATCTGAAAAACATTCAAAATTGAATAGTGCTCACCTCAACGTTTTACCTAAAATATAACAAGAAGAATCATATTACCTATACTTACACTTACAATATAACCCACACTTAGATCCACAATAATGAAGGAAACAAGATTATTAATTGTCAATAAAAAATAAAACTAAAAAATATCATAAATACAGATAGAAAGCTGATGAAAACAATATCTTCAAAACCAATGAAGATATCGCGAAACGGTTTTCACTACTGGTGTGTTTACGAAAATCGAGCCCAGTGTTACTTCATACGATTTTCTATTTGATACTTCATTCGATTAGATCAGGTAATACTATTTTTTAACGTTGAGGAGCCACAATTGTTTTTCTTCACTGCTCTTTTGTTGATTTATTTATGTGCATAGCTTCCACGATTGTATTCACTGCATTGTTGAGCTACTTCGTCTTCGGTCATGTGCCACATTGGCGTGAATCCTCTGGTATTGCACTCGTCATTTTGGGAGTAGTCCTAGTCAGCTGCTCAGACTATCAGGACTCGAAGGAATCAGAAGAAAATAGTTATACCATCATCTTAGGAGACGGTTTGGTTGTTGCCGGTTCCCTTTTGGCCAGTTGCCAAGCTATTCTGGAAGAGAGATATCTGAAGAAATATGATATTCCTCCTTTACAAGCAGTTGGATGGGAAGGTGATTTTTTGTTTTTACCTGAGTTAAATTATAGTTTCTTGTGTTCTAGGTTTGTTTGGTTTCATTATCATGATTCCCGTACATATAATATTTTACTTTATTCCTGTGGATTATCCCCTGGGAGTAAATTCAAGGGGAACTCTGGCGGATTTCCCTGATGGTTGTGTACAAATATATAACAATTGGGAGATAGCACTCACATTACTCCGTACGTATGCCTTTAGGCAACTATTGTAGAATCAGTTAGATACTGAAATTCTCTGTTAATGATGAATAGGCCAAGCAAATCATCTTCAAAAAATAGTGTGCCTGGAAATAACTGGTGGAGTTCAGGAAACTATTCTAATCATTCTCTTAGGCGTCTGATAAAAGTAATTTGAGCTTTGCATCAATTTCCCAGTGGGGCGTATGTCGTGACGTTCGAAAAACCTCGAACTTTTCGGACTATATTAGGTTTGTCTCGGATAGCTTCTGAACTAAACACTTCATCAAAAACTTTGCTATATTCAGAAGTGTTAAGCATTAAATTATATTTTCAACAAGTAGTTTTATGGGAATCAAACGTCGAAATATGGCAAATTTTCACACTTTTCGAAAAAACATATTTTTTTACTATAAAACTTAAAGTACCTCTGAAACTACGAGCGTCGGGAAGAACTTTGATAGAATAAGAGTTGTAGACCATTATTTTGTGATAAAACGTAACCCCATCCCTCAAAACCAGAATGTTAAATCGCGCAGTGGCTCATCCTCCTGAGGATGCTGATCATTTCATCGTAGCTAGTGCTGTTTAATGTGCACAGCAGTTTCATAGGTTCGTGGATAATGTTGTGGAGGACACTGAACATCTTATAAATATTTTGTACTAGGGCCTAGCAAAGGCAAGCAAGACGTTGTTGTCTTTTCTCCCTTGCACTACAAGTTGTTCCGAAGGAAACATATTATTAATTCATGCTTTTAATGGCTGCAACACTAGGTCATCTCTTTCGGTAAAGGGAAAATGAAATTCCTAAAGACGCTTGAAGTCAACACAAACCTGCTGTAATCAGCAGAATTGTTTATCAAATCTAATGCTTCTGCCGATAAGGTCGACGAGGCAGGGAAGAAATGCATGACTGCCCTTTATAAAAATTATTTCATGCAATTGAAAGATGTATTGTGATATAAGATTTTTGAAAAATGTTCAACCAGAACCTCATTTAATGTTGCCTCTGTGCCTCCAACTGAAGCAGCACCTCGAAAACACTCGCTAAGGACGTATTCACAGGTAATAAAAACATCTAATATATTTTTCTTAGTAATGAGTCGTATTGTTAGTTATTAGTTCATGAGTCCCACATTTGTTATTATAATTGATTCAGTTGATTTTCAAAGTCTTCAGGTATTCCAGTTGTCCTCCACCAAGGTACTAAAAACATGAGGGAAAAATTTGTTGTTTTTCGAAACAGCGAAGAACTTGTCGTGCAAGGGAGAAGAAACAATTTATCGTCTATTCTGGTGCTGGAGCCGTCAAAATTACAAGGAGGTCAGTGTCTTCCTCAACAATAAGCACACACTCACGGGACTGCTGAGCAACTTCAACAGCACTAGCTACGATTGAATTATCAGCATCCTCAATACGAGGATCTAATGTGTGATTTTACATTGTGGATAGGAGGGGGCGGGTTACGTATTTATCACAATTTGATGGACTACAACTCTCGTTTTATACTGGACGAATGTTTATTATATGTCTTTTTTCGAAAAGTGTAAAAATTTGCCATATTTCGATATATGATTTCTATGAAACTACTTGTTCAAAATTTAATATCGTAATATTCTTCAGAAGCAGAAATCAATGCGGAACAATTGAATACAACAATGTTTTGACTAAGTGCTTAGTTTAGGAGCTATTCGAGACAAACCTGAAATAGTCCGAAAATTTCGAGGTTTCTCGAACGTCACGACATACGCTGGACTGGGTCCGTATTCTCGACAAGTGAACTTTCTATGCCTATGCGAACTTTCAGAATATCACACGCTTTGGTATTCTTGACTCGTGACTATAAGGTCGCATACGTTCTCAAAGCGAGTGTTTACAGCGAGCGCTTTGTATCATTCGTTTTCGTGATATAGTTTGATTTTTCTGTGTTTGTATAGACGTTTGACAATAAGGTACTTCAGAATATTTGTACAATAAATACCGCAAAACGATCAAAAGAGTTTTTGGGTTATACAATGGGGTCCTCAAGAGATTTCGTTGTCTGCTTGCATACAGAGTTCTTCACTATGCTCAAGAGACGGCAAGTAAAATTATCAATGCTTGTGTCGGGCTTCATAATCATTGTATCGGAGATAGTGTTCCTGAACCAGATAATGATGGTGAGGACATAGCACTGGCTGTTTTAGGAATATATAGGTCTCCCATTGACAATGAAGAAAACATAATGAGAATCAATCGAAAATTGGCAGCAGAAGAGGCTCGAAAAAGCTGGAAGGAGGACAGAGAAAAAAAAAATGAGGGAACTTTTATTGGAGGAGAATCTCTAGAAAGATACAAATCAATAGAGACTGGTTATCAATGACGTCGGAGAACCGATCATATTGTATATAGAAAATTACAAGCAACAATTATTAGAACCAATCTCCAAGATACCCAAGTGATAAGTCCGCTCACATATGTAAAACACTTAATGAATATATGATTCATATATTTATGGATATTTCATTCCTTTCAATTAACATCTACACACTCTCATTATAGATTTATTTCAAAAAATGTAATATCTTTCCCAACAAATAATAAGTACATCACACAATTACAGTTAAAAAAACTTCTCATGAGGCCCATTGCCTGACCATTTCTATTGGCATCTTCTTTTGTGAATTGGTTGGAAACTTTATCAGATTGAAGATCCGTGGTAGTTTTTCAATTAGAATTCATAATCCTCAATGAACAATTTATGTCATTTGTGAAATGTGTCAGAGTTGCCGGCTGTTTCGATCACACGTTTTCAAACGTATACCTTTCATGAAACGAGTGGTCGTCAAGAATACCGATCCGGAAAAGTACTTGCACATGAACCGTTCGTTTTGAGACGTTTACGTGTAAAAGCTCACTTGTCAAGAATACGAGCCATGGGAAATTGGGGCAAAACTCAAACTACTCTTACTAGAGACCTAATTGAATGATTAAAACTGTTTTCAGAACTACACCAAAAGTCTAATTTGCTTGGTTTAAATATGATGATTGATCATTCAGGAAGTAGGTATTTGATGAACTTCTTAATCAGTTTTATAGAGTTGATATACATGAGGAATTCCGCTGCTAACAATTAATTGAAAGAAAGAATCACGTTTTTTCAAATGGGGGGGATTTTATTCCTTAAAATTAATTAGACCTTCATTTTAATAATCGAAAAAATTCACCCGCATAAAAAATGTGCACTCAGGAGCCAATTCCATTGAAATGGTTCTCGCGAAACAATGAAAAAAAGAGAATTAACATCCAGAAACGTTGCAACGTTTCGGAGTGCATTACAGACTCCTCCGTCAGAGAAATTATTACATTTTTGAAACTCTTCACGATTCTCAATAGTTTCATGAATTTTTGTCACTGAGCAAACCCAAATTATTTTTTCTATTCAACCTATCTTTGAGACCCATGTATATTTATATCAAAAGGCAGAATTTGAATCTAAATCATAACAGAATTTTATTCATAAAACAACCCATCGACAAAACTTCCTGTCGAATAAAATTTTTTCATCCTGGAACGGACTGCCTACAGATGTGGTTTGCGCTGCCAGTCTGAACGCAAGGCCAATTCCACTGCAATAATTATTAATCCAAATTTTTTTCATGAAATGAGATAAACCACTAACTTCACTTAAAACAATTAAAAGTCATTTGTCTAATTCAATTCTCACTCTGATATCTTAGAATATATAATAAAGCATTACAGATCCGCATTCAATTATTTTCCAAATATTCTCATATTTATAGCTTCAACATGGATCATATTTTGATGCATGAATTTTCAATTTCAGTGAAAATCTTCACTATGGCATCCTACAACTTTTGTGCCCTAACCGTTTCGAAAGAATTATCATCTACAACGAATAAAGTCCTCGACAGCCTCAGAATAATTCCATTGTGGATATGCAGTATTGCTTTTTTCGGACAGAAATTTCAGTATCTTCAGGTGAGTTGTAATATGTTGAATCAATTGAATTTCCTTCAGGCCATTTTTTTGAGTTCATGGTTTTCGAAACTTCATTAATTAATTTATTGATGACTTATATAGTTGAAAACCCTGAGGTCTTCAAAAGAATGTAGCGGAAGTCACTTGTACTCGATTCTGATGATTTGAATCGCGAGAACTATATAATTGATTGCTTACCCTGGAAGAACTTCAATGGGCAAACATGAAAACTATTAAGTCACTGCAACATCAATTTCTAACATCAATAAACTCTGCAAACTTGAAACGAAATTTTAAGTGCCACTCAAAATTTTACTCATACTTCTATCATAATAAAGGAATCCAACAATTTATTGTTGTTAGGTTTTTGACCAGTAAGTATTCGAACATGCGCATGGTTCAATTTTATACAAAACAGTTTTAACACTGATAACGCTTTATTAACAAGAGGTTTATTATATAGATTATATAGAAAAAGTATAAACGAAAATATTATCGACAAATGAGCGATATATCATAGTATTTCTAAGGATTATTCAGGGGTAATCATCTACTTGTAAATTGAAAATTATAGATACCTTAATGTCTTTACTCAAATGTCACCACCTCGGCGAATTGAGGGAAGAGAAACAAAATATGTAAGAATGGTTCTCAGTATAATTATTTGAAACTGACTAATGTGATGCATATAAATAGGTCTGTTGAAAATTTTTCAAAAATTTTCGCGGTATATTTAAATTTTTTGAAAGGCAATGGTAAGATCTGATGAAAGTTCATGCTATTGATCCTTTCTTTATGGTCCCGAATCTGGGGAGACCCATTGGCTCCCAAATAGAGCTAGGAAGTGAATGATGTTATTTTCTAAATATTAGTTTTTTTCTTGATATCAATCAGTTAACCGGTGTGAATTACTCCGTGAATGAGATCCTGAAACTTTAATTTATTACTGAGAATATGCCATTTTATGACGTCCATTTTATTCAATATCTGTTCAAATTTTTTGAGTCCATATCCATAATATATCAATCACCAATATCAATTTTGAATCTTCTGTAATTGGAAACAAGTATTCGAAGCCAACCCTCAGTTTGAAATTTATAATTTTTCTGTCAGAATTCTATATTGGAGTAGTAAATACTAGGTCATTTCATGGTTGAAAGATTAACTTTGATTCCAAATAAAGTCTGAGATATTTTGCTTCCGTTCTGATCGCTTGATCATCAACATTAGCCGTTCCACATGGAGCTTATGAGCTTGTCCACATGAGCATACGTTAAATATCTCAAAGAATCCGAAAATCCTGACCAATTAGAGCGTAGCTATCTCATTTGATGTTCTTCCCACTTAATCCACCCTTTGTTGATGAATATACTATTTCTAATTGTCAGTTTTCAGCTGATAGCTTCTACCTACCTAACTCCAGCAGCACTCAGCAAGCACAACTTGAAATTTCCTCATATACAGTGTAACACAGACTCATGGTACACCCCCATTTTCTCCTTTGTTTCTATAGCTATATTTTTGAAATTTGGAACACTGAATATACTTACTATAGGGCACTTTTTGGCATATTCAGAAAAAAAATCCAACTTCTGGTTTTTCCGGAAATGACATCAACTTTCGATTTTCAAATGGGACACCCGGTATATTATTACATTTTTGAAATCTATATAAATTTCTTAATCTAATGATACCTCATAGTTGATATTTCATTTGTCAGAACGCCCATTATATTTTTTCGATCTAGAGAGCCATGAACTCCCCAAAATTATTCCAAATAATAAAAATAATGCTACACTATAGTAATTTCGATTCGAAAAGTATCGTGGTTCGAATTACGTGCCAAAAAGGTAAATCAAAACCTTTTTTCACTCGAAACTCCGTTTTGTCGAATGGTACTCTGACGTCATTCGAAAGTACTATCGGTGGAGTATCCATCCATATCAACTATTTTTCTGTATAACCAATACGAACACCACAATGGAGTTTAGACAAGTTTGAGTATCTTCTCGGTTCAATCCAATCAATCAATCAATCAACCAGCCGCTGAAGTCCACTGCTGGACATAGGCCTCCCTTGTTTGCTTCCACATCTCCCTATCCTGAGCAATTTGCATCCAGTTTGTGTGGATACGTCTTAAGTCGTCATGCCATCTGGTCGGAGGACGACCTCTGCTCCTGAATGCATGTTGTCTTGGTCTCCATTCTCTTATTTTTCTCGTCCAACGATCATCGCTCAGCCTCGCCACGTGTCCCGCCTAATTCCACTTCAAGTTAGTTATTTTCTCCACTGCATCCGTGAATTTTGTTCTGGCTCGTACTTCGGTGTTCGGTACTTTGTTTCTCAGAGATAACCGCAACATAGATCTCTCCATTGCTTTTTGAGTAGTTCTTATTTTAGTTGCTGTTTTCTTCGTTAATGTCAGGGTCTCTGCTCCATACGTTAAAACAGGCAGCAGCACTGATTGAACACCCTTCTCTTCAAACATACCGGAAGTGTACCTTTGAAAATATGCCTGAGTCGTCCATAGGCGGCCCATGTGAGCCCTATGCGTCTAGCAAGTTCGCACGTTTGGTTATCGCGGCTTATACGTTTTTCGTGAGGTTGTTTCCTTAAGTTGTTTCTCGTTGACATATATTCCGCCGCCAATGACTAGGTTTGTCATTACTTGAGTTTTGGAGGTATTAATTTTTAGTCCCATCTGTTTAGAGGCAGAGTTCAGTCTTTGTAACATCTCTTGGGCTTTGTCTATGCAGTCGGATATCAAGACAATATCATCTGAAAATCGAAGATGGCATAGATTTTCGCCATTTATGTTAATACATAGTTCTTCAAAATCTATCTGTTTGAACATGTACTGGAGCAGGTTGTTGAATAACTTCGGAGAGATGGTGTCACCTTGGCGAACCCCTTTTTCGATACGGAAGTTGTTCAATCCAAAGTTGATGTCATTTCCGGAAAAACCGGAAATTGGATTTTTTCTAAATATGTCAAGAAGTGTTCTATAGTGAGTATATTCAATGTTCCAAATTTCAGAAATATAGCTACAGAAACAAGAGAGAAAATGTTGGTGTACCATGAGTCTGCGTCACCCTGTATAGCAAAATACGTATATATTACAAAAACTAATCATAAAGCAAATATAGCTTTATGCACAGTTCTCCGTTGTTTTCATGTGATTCTACTGTATCATTTGATAGGTGAGTGGTTATTTTTCGATATGCGAGACTTTAGTAGTATTGAAAATTAAAGAACTAAAAAATTCGTATTATCTAAGTTAAATGCACATTCATAGTATTTGAGTTGAAGCAAGATCTATGTAGGTATTCTTGAAGTATTCATAATAGGGATGAAAAATGCTGATAACGCACGATTCAAGATAAACGCTAACTCAGGCGAAACGTCGTGATCGTAAGGGGCGCGTCTTGAGATAGGAATTAGAATTTTTCTTACCTCACCACTCACCGACTGCTCCGCAGAAGAGATTTATCTGTTTTGTCTAGACTCAAGAATGCGAATTGAATTGAATTCTTTAATTTAATTGTTATGTGTTATATGTTATGAAAAAGACCTAACCCTAATTACAGATTTTGAAGGCTAGAAAAAAAACCTTTTACATTTAAAATTCAACTTTCCAAATGTCCAATCTTGGTTTGTAAAGTGAATAATATACAGGGTGATTCATAACTATTGGGATATGGGTAAGGGCAGATTGTTTGGACCAAAATATGGTGATAGGACCAAATATACCTCAATAAAATATTGCTGTGGAAAAAGATAGAGGTCGTTAAAGTAAAGTTTTTTTTTTCGTTTTTTGCTAATAATTTCACCGTATATTTTTTCATCCGTTTTCAAGAAAAACACAATTGAACAGTTCAGAGTATCGGAAGGGGATTTCAAATATTATTTCATTTTTGAAAAAAGTGCTTTGGAACGTCACATAATTGTTGCTGCTAAATGACATTTCTTGTCAGTGAATATTTTTTTGCGAGTTATTATCATATAAGTTTTCGATTGAAATGCCCCGTCACAATCATTTTACGAATGAAGAAATGTGGGATATGATTTGCGTATACGAACAAGAATATTTTCGCCATCGCTCTGCAGCCAGAAGGTATGAATTCTTATAGATAGATTGATATAGATAGAACTAAATCACAAAACTTTTTCAAATCTATTTCAACGTTTGGGTGAAACGGAGTCATTTCACAATAAAGAACAAGGTGGTCGTTCGAAACAAATTTCACCTGGTGCAGAAGATGCAATTTTCGTTCGAATAGAAGAAAATACTACAGTAATCGGAAAATGGTTTCACAGGAACAGGATAACTTGGTTGTTGAATGAAACTAGCCCTTTTTTGGACTAATGCCGACGTTTCGTTGGAATTTTCCAACTTTTTCAAGGCTGTAAAATTTATTCTGCGTTAGATAGATAATTAGTATGAAGTTAACAAACATGAAAAAGGGGACAATCACATAACCTACACAAGCATATTATAAATATAAATAACAAAGAATTTATAATAAAAAACACCGCACAACACACATTTACATACACTCACCGAGTCCAACAAAGCTATAATCAAAATTTCAAATGTCTCAAATATAATGCTAACGTCCAAATGGCACATTGGTACACTGAGGTGAAAAAAAGGCTTCAAAACAGAACAACTGTCCATCAGGGGAATCAATCCAAGCTACACAATTTCTCTTCGAAATCACCAGTCTAAACATATATTGCACATCTCTGTCCATCCAAAACTACCACTATCAGGCACTATTTCACCCTCTTACTAAATCTGAAAAAACGAAAAACAAACACGCAAATACACTACATTGCTCATGCTCCGTCCTTATAGTTCTATCAAGGACGTTATACGTATTGTAGGTTGTCTACATTTCAAGGAGGATTAATATTCATCTTGTATTTATCTAAAATATTTGCATATATGGAACTTAGATTTTGTGTGTCCGTTCTGTGATTGACTGTATCATTTACTTTGATATGGATCATTTCACTAATATTACGTTTCAACCAGTTGTCTTCCTTGTCTAAAATTACAACATTATCAAAGTTGAAACAATGGTTGGTCTCGAAATGATGTGCTGCCAGTGCAGTTTGCTCCTTTTTTTGTTTGTTCTTTTCCTTACAGTCATAATTATGTTGTTTAATTCTATTTTTTAATAGTTGTTTGGTTTGTCCAATGTAGGCTTTAGAGCACGACATACATGAAATTTTATACACACTGTTGGAACTTTCAAGTGTCGGTGTCCTGTCTTTCAATCTGGAAAACAATAAAGATGTTGTTTTTGTATTATATAATGCAAACTTAGTGGAATCAGAATGTGCCTGAACAATCTTCTCAATCTTGAGTGAAACCTCTGGGAGATACGGAAATCTAAAATATGAATGGTCAGTTCTTGGGGTTCCTGATTTAGAATCAGGATTGTATTCGTTAATGATTCTGTTTATTAAGTTTGATGGATAATTATTCATTCGCAGAACCTTCTTGATCTTCGATAGATTCTCCTCATGAAACTCACGATCACTAAGCTTGATGGATCTAAACAATAGGTTCTTTATAGATGCAATTTTGTATGATTTACTGCACTCTGAATTATAATTAAGAATTCTGTTCGAACTGGTAGGTTTTGAGTACCACTTTGTTTTTATAGATCCATCGTTCTGTCTGACAACCCCAACATCCAGAAAATTCAGTGTGCTATTGACCTCCTGCTCAATGGTGAACTGCAGGCG
This sequence comes from Hippodamia convergens, assembly GCA_038502775.1. NCBI lineage: Eukaryota > Metazoa > Arthropoda > Insecta > Coleoptera > Coccinellidae > Hippodamia > Hippodamia convergens. The sequence goes on along the minus strand of CM076609.1, from coordinate 57,647,324 downwards.
TGGATGGAAACCATTAAAAACTGACAGAAGTTCGTCTGATCTACCTTTAGGAATCGCCAAAATTGTATCGTCAACATAAACCTTTAAGAAGGGAACGTCGAAACTTAAACGTCTCAAACACTCTGTCACCAGTTCTTCCATGACGAGAGAAGCCAGTACCGGACTAGCCGGATTGCCCATAGCACTTCCATCTAATTGTAAATAATATTCTCCCTGAAATATGAAATAACTAGAGTCATATATGAAAGTTATGATCTCTAGAAAGAACTTCTTGGGTATTTCACAATATGCCGAAATGTGCGGCCACATTTTTGAAATTATACTTATTGATAGGTCCCTTGGGATATTGGTGAATAGCGAGACAACATCCAATGATACCAGTATATAACCACTGGGAATATTAACTGTCCTGATGAAGTCAACGAAGTCATATGAGTTTCTCACACTATAATGTGATGTTGAAGTTAGAGAAACTAATATGTGGTGTATAAATTTTGATATGTTATATGTTGGCGAGTTGTTACAGCTAACTATAGGTCTCAGACTCACACCTGGTTTGTGAGTTTTACGCAATCCATAAAGTTTTGGTGGAACGGAGTTATGTCTTCTCATTTGTAAATACTGTCTGTCACCAATAACACCCATCGACTTCAGCTGATGAATAATCGCATTGGCCCTAGTTTCGAATCTATTCGTAGGGTTATAGTTCACCCTTTTGTAAGTCAGTTGGTCAGAAAGCATCTCGGTCAAGTGTGCAATATACGAATAGATTCGAAACTAGGGCCAATGCGATTATTCATCAGCTGAAGTCGATGGGTGTTATTGGTGACAGACAGTATTTACAAATGAGAAGACATAACTCCGTTCCACCAAAACTTTATGGATTGCGTAAAACTCACAAACCAGGTGTGAGTCTGAGACCTATAGTTAGCTGTAACAACTCGCCAACATATAACATATCAAAATTTATACACCACATATTAGTTTCTCTAACTTCAACATCACATTATAGTGTGAGAAACTCATATGACTTCGTTGACTTCATCAGGACAGTTAATATTCCCAGTGGTTATATACTGGTATCATTGGATGTTGTCTCGCTATTCACCAATATCCCAAGGGACCTATCAATAAGTATAATTTCAAAAATGTGGCCGCACATTTCGGCATATTGTGAAATACCCAAGAAGTTCTTTCTAGAGATCATAACTTTCATATATGACTCTAGTTATTTCATATTTCAGGGAGAATATTATTTACAATTAGATGGAAGTGCTATGGGCAATCCGGCTAGTCCGGTACTGGCTTCTCTCGTCATGGAAGAACTGGTGACAGAGTGTTTGAGACGTTTAAGTTTCGACGTTCCCTTCTTAAAGGTTTATGTTGACGATACAATTTTGGCGATTCCTAAAGGTAGATCAGACGAACTTCTGTCAGTTTTTAATGGTTTCCATCCACGCCTGCAGTTCACCATTGAGCAGGAGGTCAATAGCACACTGAATTTTCTGGATGTTGGGGTTGTCAGACAGAACGATGGATCTATAAAAACAAAGTGGTACTCAAAACCTACCAGTTCGAACAGAATTCTTAATTATAATTCAGAGTGCAGTAAATCATACAAAATTGCATCTATAAAGAACCTATTGTTTAGATCCATCAAGCTTAGTGATCGTGAGTTTCATGAGGAGAATCTATCGAAGATCAAGAAGGTTCTGCGAATGAATAATTATCCATCAAACTTAATAAACAGAATCATTAACGAATACAATCCTGATTCTAAATCAGGAACCCCAAGAACTGACCATTCATATTTTAGATTTCCGTATCTCCCAGAGGTTTCACTCAAGATTGAGAAGATTGTTCAGGCACATTCTGATTCCACTAAGTTTGCATTATATAATACAAAAACAACATCTTTATTGTTTTCCAGATTGAAAGACAGGACACCGACACTTGAAAGTTCCAACAGTGTGTATAAAATTTCATGTATGTCGTGCTCTAAAGCCTACATTGGACAAACCAAACAACTATTAAAAAATAGAATTAAACAACATAATTATGACTGTAAGGAAAAGAACAAACAAAAAAAGGAGCAAACTGCACTGGCAGCACATCATTTCGAGACCAACCATTGTTTCAACTTTGATAATGTTGTAATTTTAGACAAGGAAGACAACTGGTTGAAACGTAATATTAGTGAAATGATCCATATCAAAGTAAATGATACAGTCAATCACAGAACGGACACACAAAATCTAAGTTCCATATATGCAAATATTTTAGATAAATACAAGATGAATATTAATCCTCCTTGAAATGTAGACAACCTACAATACGTATAACGTCCTTGATAGAACTATAAGGACGGAGCATGAGCAATGTAGTGTATTTGCGTGTTTGTTTTTCGTTTTTTCAGATTTAGTAAGAGGGTGAAATAGTGCCTGATAGTGGTAGTTTTGGATGGACAGAGATGTGCAATATATGTTTAGACTGGTGATTTCGAAGAGAAATTGTGTAGCTTGGATTGATTCCCCTGATGGACAGTTGTTCTGTTTTGAAGCCTTTTTTTCACCTCAGTGTACCAATGTGCCATTTGGACGTTAGCATTATATTTGAGACATTTGAAATTTTGATTATAGCTTTGTTGGACTCGGTGAGTGTATGTAAATGTGTGTTGTGCGGTGTTTTTTATTATAAATTCTTTGTTATTTATATTTATAATATGCTTGTGTAGGTTATGTGATTGTCCCCTTTTTCATGTTTGTTAACTTCATACTAATTATCTATCTAACGCAGAATAAATTTTACAGCCTTGAAAAAGTTGGAAAATTCCAACGAAACGTCGGCATTAGTCCAAAAAAGGGCTAGTTTCATTCAACAACCAAGTTATCCTGTTCCTGTGAAACCATTTTCCGATTATGAATTTACAAGGATGTGAAATATTCAATGACATACTACAGTAAGTTCACGTCATTTGTCATTAGCAACAGGAGTAAGTCAGTCGTCTATTATTAAAAATCTAAAGAAAGAAAAGTTCCACAATAATCACTTCACTCCTGTTCAAAATTTGGTTCCGAGAGATCTCCCACGACGACGACGGTTACAGTTCTGCCAACGTATTCTCAACAATCATAATGAGGACCGAAATTATATTAAGAATATTATGTTCACCGATGAATCGACTTTTACCCGACGAGGGGTATTTAATTGGCGAAACAGCCATTATTGGAAAGAAGAAAATCCGCATGCTCTGAAAGGAAGACATTTCCAGCATGAGTTTAAATTGAATATTAGGTGTGGCATTATGAGCGATCAACTATTTGGATTTTGTTTTCGCAAAATACTTTAAGTGATAGTTCGGATAATCTGTCACTAGCTGTAAGAAGTGAAATGTGCTAATATAGGCCGATTATTCTTTAGAAATAAATGTATGAATTTGAATCTTCAACATATAATATGGGCCCCTCGTATATTTTTTGAGAACGAAAAACAATACGTTAAGTTTGTTGTATCTTGCGCTTCGCTTCTCTCTCTTAAAATAAAAGTCATTTCTGAAATACCATCGAAGCCTACCCCAAACCAAACAAAGATGAGTAATGGGGTAAAATGCCTATATCATGAATAGAACGGCGTCTCTTCTGACCATCATACATTTCTGAATATTCCCCTTGTCTACGATTGTATATTCCTTTGATGATATGAATTTTTCACACCCGATATTTTTTTCGTCTCCTGGAATTCCACAAGTGGTAAGTTTTTTCTAGATGTAGTGTACTCATAAAGAAGATTGCAAAGCAACTGTGCTTTCCAATTAAATTTTATATATACTGCAAATCGTTGTACGTATACGAGTGTAGTCTAAATCGTGACTGTGTTTTGAGACTTTTTATCATAAATATCCTAAATGATTCTACAAATTCCAGAAAGTGATATATTATTTTTATTTCAGAATTTCTGTTGTAGTTCCTGTTTCGAATTTCTATACAATACAGTGTGTCACAACGAAAACTCACACAATTTAAACTTTTTTTTTCAGCAGCGTCTAAGACGGAGACGGAAGCCATTCAAAATGAATAAATTTTTAAAAGTGAAATCTGATATGATATTTTCCAAATTGAAATTGATGAAATTCAGAATATGTTCCACCATTAGTCAGGAAACCCTTGGAATACTAGCTTTGATAAATGTGGAAAGAGTTATAACTATTAATAATGACAACGATAACATTGAAAATATTTCAAGTATGAACCATGTTTTTGAAAACATACTATAGCCAAAGAGAGCCAATAGTTCTTCATACTTGTTTATTGAGCTAGAACACTGAACGGGTTAGTTGTTTTCTCTTGTACATTTTTTATGTCTATTAGAATTACTTTCTCATCATGTTGAGCTATTTAGATGTTTTATAACATCAAGTTAAAATTTTTGTTATTTTATTGAAAGCACTATGTTTGTGTTTTGTTTTGTTTAGAGTGATCATTTTTTGTTAAATTATATATTTTTTGAAAATAATTAATTCAAATGCTTTGTATTCTTGTCCTTCTGCTACTTTATCCTATTCTCAAATGTTCAAACTCGACTAGGGAATGCACATCTTGACAAAGTTGCTTTTCTGCTCCCTTTTTCAGGTTTACCTTAAACTTCGTCACTTTGACCGAATCTGAACCAGTACACTGGTTTTTAGCCTCTGGATGCGCCCGCGAAAAGCGCTCTGAGGCCCCCAACATTTTTCCTGGTGGGCCCCAACCATACAAGTCCGGCCGTGTTTGTTGAATTTTAATAATGTAAGGGAGATAATACTAAATAGCGGTGATTGGTGACTTCTTTACTATAGAACAATTTTTTACATCATTCCATACGACGACAAAAGATTTCGAAAAAGTTACCAATTTCTAGACCCTCTAGGTATGTCAAATCTGTTTCAGCGCACAACAAGTCATAATTGGGCCTTTTCAAAAACTATTCATGAAATATCTATTTGGTTTATCAGTACCGAAACTCGAAATAATTCTTTTTTTGGTATTACCTGCCATTTCCCATCAGAAGAGCTCTACGATAACATGGAGAAAATTCATCCGCTTCGAGTAAATATGAAATTTTCAGCATATTCATTCGTCTCTTGAATTGAATTTATTTGAAAAACAAAAAATATTGAATAATTTGGATAACTTCGTTAGAAGAAAATTTAAAATAGTTTATTTATCCTTTCCGTATTCTTCGTAATTTTGTGGTTTGTCAAAAACAATACCAAGCGATTTAATTGATCCGGTGACCAAGAATTTGAAAGGAAAAATTCATGACGAAATAAATAGTGCAGGGTGGTGCTTTCCTTGGAAAATAGATCTGACAACAGATGTCAGGAATTTGGGGTTTTTTCGACGTCAGTAGAGGTCGAACCGTGAAAAATATTTTCAAAATCTTGTTAGAGAATTTCAATGAATTTAATTACGAAATTTATGGATAGTATGATTGATTACGACTACATTAGTATGATAAGCTGATGACAAGATGGTTGTGATCGCAGGAGAAATTAACGGTTTACAATCGCGAATGAAAACAATTGCTTCGCAAGCACTACCCACGTACAATTATGCACATAAATTTAATTTAGTTTTGCAAGATACGACTAACAAAATCAGAGAATGTCGCGTGTTTTTTTCAAATCTTCAGGAATTTTTATTGTTTTTCACTAAATCTTCTGATATGAATCTGGCGACCAACACCTAAAGGGCACGAGCCGTCACTGCTCTGGAATAAACGGTTTCAAATCCAAATTATAACTTAATTCTTGAAATCTGTTCTTGTGTATTCTATTCATTTCCCTGCTCCTTTGGACAAGATTGAAAATCATGTAATTGATTAGGTACTACTAGATCTCTATTGAAATATTTTCTGGAAGGTTTTTGCATTATCCTGAAAGTTTTATAAGGGTTTTCTCTCCCACATTTTGAAAAACAAAATGATTAAAAAATTTTGCTTAAGAGTTTAAAGTGTTTTCTCTTTGTTTATTGTTAGGCAACAATTTTTTATGAAGATTTGGCCTCTGACAAATTTTTGCTCAAGTTTTACGCAGGGGCCTTTCTTCTATTATTGAAAACTTTTTGAATTATTTTTTTCCTGTTTCAGAAATATATCATACATGGCCCTCAGATTCATTCAAATATCATAAAAAACATAGTTTGTATGATGGGCAATTTGAATTATTTGTCTCTACGCATGGTGTCATTATTATTTTGCGCATGAATACTTGATTCAATTCTCCGTGTTTTGATCTCTGTTTGGAACAACTGTCAATTCGAAGTCATTATTGCCGCTACAATAAAACATTTCAACATTTCATATTTCTCTTAGTTTTCGAACATTTCCATATTGCCGGCAATAATGACTTCTAATTATTGACAGTTGTTCTGAACAGGGATCAAACCACGGAGAATTGAATCAAGTATTCAATGGCAAAATATTAATGACACCATACGTAGAGACATATTATTCTGTGATTCATTACTCAATAATTCAAATTTCAAATATAAACTATATTTTTCATGATATCTGAATGAATCTGAGGGCGATGAATGATGTATGACACATTTCTGATACGGAAAAGATATGGCGATTCTTTATGTTATAGCTCAGCAAGGAAATCTCTTAGGAAAAAACAAAGTACGCTACTGGATTGCTATGAAAAAAGTGCCTGCATAATGTTTTCATTTCGACATCCTAGCACACAAATAAAGGCCAAAGTTTAAATCTCCCAAATTTAAATTTTGGCCTATAACCCGATAGAGGAATGCAGTTGATGCCATTATGAATTTCTCTAAAAAAGACCACCGTAACGTGTCATTGATTTTCCTCTATCTGTCACGGTTAAAAAGTTGTAGTTCAAGTATCACCAATTTTGCCCACCCTGTACAAGGTCCGGAAAGTAGAAATTCTGATGAAAACTTCAATGATCGCATTATATCGGATATCATTTAATAATAATATTAAAAATAATACGTTTATTGCAATATAATGAATTCCATCAATAATATTAACAATAATACAGAAATGAATTTTATATAATACTAATAATAATAATAATACTTTTATTCAAATTACATAGTAATTAGGTCACAATTAATACAGATGTTCAAATTTCATAGATATTATAGATATTGAATTCCGTCAGGCTATATGGTGGATTTTCCTGTAGAAATTTTCTCATCTTTTTCTTTATAGATTTCACCTCTAGTTCTCTCCATGTTAGAGGAAGTTTGTTGTAGAGCCTTAGCCCAGTAGATTTTCTGGCAGTAGTTTCCAGTCTTGTTCCTTTTATGTTAAGGTCCTCTTTCGATCGTATATTGTATGTGTGGCAATCGGATCTCTTCTCATATTCCCCTTTATTTTCAGCAACTTCAACAACCAGTCTTATGATTAGTTCGGCTATCACGGTCAGGATCTTATATTTGGTGAATATTGGTCTGCAGGAAGTCCTAGCTGACACACCTTCTATTGCTCTAACAGCTTGCTTTTGAGTGACAAGAACTTCTTGTACATGATTTGAGTTACCCCATATCTGTAGGCCGTAAGTCATTCTAGAGTGGAACAAAGCATAGTATACTTGAAGGGCCGTTTGATGATTTATTATTTGCCTTACACGTCTTATAGCATATATGGCTGGTTGTAATTGTTGTTTCAAATGGGTTTTTCCAAGTTAGTCTTGTGTCAAAGCTTATGCCCAAGAACTTTGCACAGCTTGAAGGTATCATAGTGGATGATGTGAAAGTCACTGTTTGGGTTTTTTCATTATTTAGACATAGTCTATTCGATTTGAACCAACTGGCTGCTTGTTTATTTATATCATCTGATCTAGAAAATAAGTTATTTATATTGTGGTCTTTTATAGCCAGTGTTGTATCATCTGCATATAGTACAATGTGGCAGTCAATATTCACTGGAAGATCGTTGATATAAACCAAGAAGAGAAGGGGCCCCAGGATCGATCCCTGAGGTACGCCATGTGTGACAGTTGCCATGGTACTATTTTGTTGATTTTGTGTACACATTTGTTTGTGATTTTGCAGATATGAGGCAAATAATGATAGTGCTATTCCCCTGACACCAAATGCAAATGGCCTCACATCAGTATAACTGTTATTACTGTGACACCAAGGAAATTAAAGAAAAAAAATCACCAAAATTTTATCCATGCTCCACACACCGCTGAAATAAAACCTATCATGGATTGAGCACAATTTGAGTAGAAATCACACAATACGCAACAAAATTACACGCAGTGTAATGACCAGCAGTCTCCAGGTACACACTATATATTTGAAAAGAAAAGCAGTTTCCGGTAATTGAACTTGAACACCTTAGGTTTGCAGGTCTTGAGTTGGTCTGGTAAGCGATTATATAGGGAATAAATATTAAAGGAAAAAGAACGTCGAAATAAGGTAGTTCTGAAAACAGGTGGAGAAAGCATACCCCTAAATCTCACGTTGACATCATGAACATCCGACCTAAAACGTATTTTATTTTACAAATAGGGTGGTGACTTAAACCAAACAACAGAATGAAATAATACTGCAGAGTGAAGCTCACGTCTCTGTTCCATATTCAACCAATTACAAATTTTCAACTTATGAATAACTGGTTCATACTTTCTAATGCAATAAATAAAGCGAAGACATGCACATTGGACTCGCTGATTTCTCACTTTGTCATCAAGACGCAAACAGGCACCATACAACGAGTCACAAAAATTGAAGTGACTTAATACGAGTGAGTCAGTAAGCAATATCTTCAACTTTAGAGGTAGGAAATGCCTATGGGGGTAAAGACCCCTCAATGCAGTCTAGGCCCTCTGGATACATTATGAAATATGTTCAGTGAACCGGAGATCGACATCTTGAATGGCTCCCAGATTCCTAGCCCACTTTACAGCTGCAACATCACTTCCATTGATTCTCACTTTCAATCCTTTTATGACGTCAGCGGCTTTACTGCCAAAGACAAGAACTTTTGTTTTAGCTGGATTCAACACCAAATCATGCTTCAGGGAATCAGCGGACAATCGATCCAGATCACAATTTATCTCCTCATTTGCCCTATCAATATCCGAAGCTAAAAAAGAGTACAACAGCTGTGTGTCACCAGCGTATCTGAAATCAGTGCAAAATTTAAGTCCATCTGGAATGAAAAATGTATATACACAAAAAAGAATAGGTGCAAGTACTGAGCCCTGTGGGACTCCACACCTGACACTTCCAGTTTCAGATCTTCCCTTAGATGCCTCCACATACTGACATCGATCGCTGAGGTAATCCACCATTAAACTAGCGGCAGCTGTAGAGAATCCAACGTGTTTCAAAATTGCTGTGAGTATCCGGTGGTTCACTCTGTCGAACGCTTTCGAATAATCTAATAATGTCAAAACACAAACTTCACCGCAATCCACTCTCGATATTATAGAGTCGACAACATCAAGTAGAGCCGTACAACAACTAAACCCTCTTCTGAAACCTGACTGTCGAGCTGGTAAGACATTATATTTCTCTAGATGAGACCTTATTCTTTTTACCATAACTTTCTCAAAAATCTTGGCACACGGAGATATTATAGAAATCGGACGAATATCGTTAAATGTGGTAGGATTACCTACTTTTGGAAGCGGCAATACCCTGGAAACTTTCCATTTCTTAGGGAATCTCGAGTCCAGAATGCAACTATTGAAGATGTTGGTCAAAAACTTCAAAATATGTGGGCTGCAACGCATAATCATTTCAATATTCAATCCATCCAGACCAGTTGCATTAGATTTAATACATCCCATTATTTCCGAAACTTCTGCCTCATTCGTCAGTGTAAAAACAAATTCTTCGTTGAATGAGGTTAATTTTTTCGAGTTATAATGATTGATAACCGAATTATCATGCATACCCTGATCTCGCACTGCATTTAAGAAATATTTGTTCAAATCTTCCGGCATATCTATGTCTGGTGGTAAAGTTTTATTCGAAGACCTATTATGTACATTTAGTTCAGCAATTCTTTTCCATAGGGACTTGGGATTTCTATCATCTTCCATTGAATACTGTAGATAAGCCCTTTTCTCTCGATTAATGGCGGCCGACGTCTCATTACGAATTTTTCTATAAATTTCCCAGTTTTCAGATGTCCTATCCCGTTGAAATCTACGAAGAGCTCTATGTTTGAAACGAGTCATAATCTGAATTGTAAACGTGAACTAGGGCTTGTTGTTCCTATGACATTTTATGGTTCTTAAGGGCGCTAATTCATAGAAAAGATCCAGTATTGAATTATTGAACTCATACACTTTATTATCACCTATGTATATTATGTTTTCAAACGGAGTAGCAACCAAGTAATCCCACAAAACATCTTGTCCAATCCAACGCAAGCATCTTGCCTTTACAAGTCTCACATTTGTGTTTGTCGTACCACCGACAGCTTCACCATAAATTAAACAATGATCTGATATCGTATCCATATTTATTGTACCAAATTTGTATTTTTCATGTATTTTTTTTCAACGATTATGACATCCAGTAAAGTAGCCGACATACGACGAAAACGTGTAGGGCTTTCCATAACCTGCACTAAGTCAAAAGTAGAAATCGATCGTTCAAACCCCAGAACCCGATGCTCATCCTGCTTCAGAAAATCAACGTTTACATCCCCACCGCATATCAACTCATCACATTCCGCTATAAATGAAGAAATAGTGTCTTCGAACGATTCTAAATTTAGGAAAACTTCCTCCGGGTGGTCTATAAAGTGTTCCTAAGATGAAAACTTTCTTATTTTGCTTGAACTTTACCCAAACCTGCTTCAAGAGCACTATAGAATTATAATATAAGAAAATAAAAATGTACCTACCTCAATAGTTCTATAAAATATTTTTATATGCTACAATATTCGGAATTGTATTCGATAAAGCCTAGTACTTAACTTGAATTGCATGAACTTTTTCACATATTTCAATCAATTCTTTTAAATGTGAAAAATCGCCTAAAACTATTTTGGGTTACCCTCCTGAAAAAAAATCTGGTTATTCTCCTTTCACAAATAGGGTAAGCGGTATAGTCGTTGACACCCCGATAGTGATTGACACTCTACACACTTAATCCGTCGTAATAACATATTGGTATTTACCAGCGACTTTTTTCTTCTACCCACGTAAACTAGAAGGTCCAACACTCATTCGATGAATGTTTTAGTTCAGTAATTTGGCCCCCTGCTCAGATCGCAATGAGATATTTGTCGCGAAGTTGTGTAGTAATGACAATCGGTTCAATCGTTGACGTTTTGTTAAGGAAAGTGACTGCACATATGAGTGAATTTCTTTAGATTGGGGTATCTGAGATATATGAAAGAAATTTTTCAGTGTTTGAGAGATTTCAAAGATTGGATATTGATATAAACGTACCCTTCATTGATGTTTTCTTTCAGAATAAATCGCATGTCAATGACTGTCTTGTTTATATTACGTCGGGACAATGATTGTCATAGGGTGTCTATCACCCTCTGAAAGTATCACATTTCATATTCGAGTTCATCGCGTATTTGAAAAGTTGGAATATAACGGATTAGCTTTTTATTGTCTTCTCTTTCTTCCGGATAGGATAAACATTGGTTGACACCATGTCAATAACTATTTTCTAGAAGGGTGTCAATCACTAAATATCCCTAGTAAATTACCTTACAGAGTGTTTCTAAAGGCCCTATTTGTTCCTAAAGGCCCTACTTGGTTCTCTGACTACTTTGTGGAGTCTACAGGACTTGTTTCAAACTGACCATCCCTCTAGAGAAGAACTATTCTGTAGTACAGGTTGAACTGTATTTTGTTCTTGTCTTCACTCTGGAGAATATCCAAATATCAGTAGATGGTACTCCGAGAAACTCATGTTGTGACAGCCAGTAAACACTTAAATCCCTCGCTATGACAGAGGTCGAATACTACTTACTAGTAATTCTCCCAGGATATCTCTTTGTGAGCTGGGCTCCTGAAACTTTCTGAAAGTTATTTGGTCTTCGGCTCACGCTGAGATCTGGCTATGGGAGTGAAGATGTATGGATGAGCAGGGACACAATCAGGTTTCATTGGTTGGGAGTCGACGCTCCACATATACCGTACAACTTTCAGGAGTTCTTCAGGAGATGGCTAGACAGAAAATTTTTCTCTGAATGGAGCCCGGGAAGTGATCTTAGGCAGTCAAGGCTTCTCATTGGGAGTTATCAATAATGTCTATGTTATTCTTTGATAATTGTTGAAGATGAAATAAATTATTATTATTATTATTGTTTTTCCTCTGGGTCTGAGGTCGGACAACTCCTGAACCTTGAGGGGAAACAGCTGTGACTGGTGAGTGGTGTTTTGACTGATCACCTGTTTAATAAACATTAAAATCGTTAGTCTCTGGCTGGCCTCTGTACCGTTCGTGAAGGAATAGAGATGTTGATGTTGAACATACCCTTTTCACCAGTGGAAACCTTTAGAATTGAAGACAACACATCTGGAAAACCCAATACCCACTTCCTCCCATTCCTATGGCGAGAGGGAATTCCTTGTCTACTTGCGACATTTTTGACAGCATGTGTTGAAGTTTGACTCTCTTATCCTGAATACAGTTGAACACAAGGCCACTAGGCCTCCAATCAGTCTGGAGAAGGCACCGCACCGAAAAGAAGAAGTGATTGATTTTGTTCTTTTCGTCGTCCGAAAAAGTGAGAATTTCATAAATTCTCGTAACTTATTACCGAAGTTGAGCACATTGTGTCGTTTGATATTTTTTACCTGTTTCTTTGGCTAACAACAATGATAATAGAAATATCCTATATCATCAACATGATCCCAATTTACACAATATATTACAATGGCCGGAGACTCCAGAGAGAACAACAAGTTCGAGGAAACTGCTATTCGTGAAAATATCTTTCACCTGGAAAGAAATGACAGAAAAATATAGAAAAGAAGGAAAAATATCCAGCTGCAGAGGGGAAGAAAAGACCAATTCACAAATCCAAAACTGAAGCCGAAGAGAAGAAAAAACTGAAAAAATTGACTGAAGTTAAAGAAAGGAACCTGAAAATCAATCGACTTGTAAAGTCAACATTACTTCAGCAGTGATTTATCAAACCGTGCACATCCACAGGTACTGCAAGTGTAAAGAATTATGAAAATGCCGGTGTGGAATCGGAAGGAAATACAGAATAATCGGTTGCTGCAAAATTGTATCGTGAGTAATATGCTTTTATAGAGAACATTTCAGCATTTTCCTGATGTTGCTTCATCTGCTGCAACAAGATTACCAAAATTGTAGTTGCAAACGATGTGTATCATCATGTTAAAGAGAATACCATATCGTTGGTCCAATGCCGAAGTCACGAATGTGCTTTTTTGATGTTCCGGGAAAAACGTGTTTCATAAATTGAAGACAGTGCTATAAACTTAGATTTCTTTTCGTTCTACTAGGCTAGAAGTAGGAGAGGGGGATAAGCAAACTCTTCCGCGATTTTGGCATTGACACTATGACCATAATCGCGATATAGTGCACATATGCAAAAAGCACATTCGTGACTTTGGCATTGTACCGACGATAAAACATACCTTCTGGAAACTGGCCCGAATAAACAAATTTTTACTTGTTCTACATGGAAAAAAGAACATGAAAATACACAGCCCATGTGAATGTGCATCTATGTTTCTATCTTTATTATTGAATATATTGAATAAAATTATCAACATTTTCATTAATCATTCCCATATATACAAGAGTGTAAGTGAATGATATGTAGTATGTCAATGACTATCATTTTGTATGTCAATGATTGTCGAAGTCTGTCAATCACTATCAAATCTAACTATCAAGCTGAAATCATTAATTGAAAGTTTGTATGCGCTTAAGGTGTCGATCACTATTCCTGTTACCCTAATAATCTGTCAAACTTATTACTTTTCGTATTGATTTCATTTGAGCGAATAATTTTCAGCTTGTTGGATTTCTGGTCCTTATTGTCGGTCAATCTCTTTACAATGATGTTGGCTGCAGTCTTATGGGTAAAAAATGCTGCCCTGGAAAGTATATTGAGGAAGAGGAGGACGAGCATACCATTTCGATGAGGAGGAGAGTTTCAGGTATAACAGAAGCATGAAATTTGTGCGAGACAACGACATAGGATTATTATGGAAAGTGTTGTGAAATATTTGTTTGTTGATTCAGTGTAGAGCAGGATTCATTTTAATTAAGAAAATTATTTTGTGTGACAAGACTTTTTCATTCTTCCTGCCCGAGTCTCACTCGTCTTCTTTTAAGAAGCTATTTAATAATTATGTGTTGTTTATATGATCAAACAACGAAGCTCATATTTTTTCAAAGGAATATGTATCCTCATCTTAAAAAAATAGATATTATTATATTTCAGCATTCGACCCAATAGACTTTTATTCTTACAGGTGACCAAATGAAATATGTTTGCCCAAATTCTGTCAAATCATGTCACATCTTTTAGAACAAAATCGTGAGAGAACTTCCATGGTACTATTCATTGATTACATGACCGGTGTGAATCTGGCAGACCAAAACGAGCAGACCGTTTGTCGAAACGCGTCCAATGGCGTACGGTTCTGCAGTAAGATGAATGCTCTAACAAGGCAGATTCGCATGAATAATAAACAAGGCGATATCAAATTTTATTAAATTTCTATTGAAAAAGAGTTCTACAGGAAACGAGGGTTAATTTTAACGGAGCTATTTCGGAAAGGTATGGAATATCAGCGATTAGCTAGGTATATCGGGAATCTTCCGATGAATCATTACCACAGGGTAAAACCCGGATAGATGCCCCAGTTCGATATATGCCCCATTTTCAAAATACCTAACTTCCCAAACTCTCCACTAGGAATTAATAGTGTAAGAATGAGCCATTGTCACCCTTAACCTCAGTTGGTAACGAAATATGGTACAGTGAGGACGCGTTTTGCAAGTGTATGTGATTATCTCCGCAACGAACTTCGAAAACATGTAAAAGTTTCAAAGGCTAATATTTGCCGTTGTAGAACTTTTGAAGTTATTATAAATTCGATTATATTTTTTCATATATCAATAAACTCGTTCATTAAGTAGTGTGCATCTAAGTAAGAAGGAGTACAAGGTCAAGTTGGCTCAGAAAAACTCGCAGCAGCTTCCAATGAGACAGAACATTACGAAGGCGTAATGCCACTGAAATATGAAAATATGAATGAAAATACAAAGTCTCAATCCGACTCGATTCAGTGTATAAGGTATCACAACTGGCTTCATGAAACCTGTACACTTTTTCGGAACTACTGCTCAAGATGTGGAAAACTTAAAGCACTATCTGAAATCTGACTGATCTCCTCTTCGTTGTGTTGTTTTGTTTTAAAAAGTGTATTTCTTTTTCTGTTGAAACCTATCAGGTATTTAATATTTTATAACAACAATGAAAAATTCGTATACCTATTTGTTGATACCTACCCGATATTTCATGATATAAAGAATTTACATTTTCGTTTAATTAATGCTCTCGAAATTTCATTAAGTAGGCTGATTAAAGTTATATTACGATTATAACAGACATAACGATAAGAGATTTAATTGAATTTGGCTTTATAATTGGATCACACAATATGAAGGGCATCCATCCCGGACTGACGGCATCTATCTTTCTCAGTATTTTCATAGTGGGGCAACTATACATACCTGTAGGCATCTATCCCCAGAAATAATGTTCCACAACAATCAAAATTCTGTGAAATCTGCTAATGCTAGGTCAGAAAAAACCCACGGTATTCCAACTCAAATACCAAGGCTAGCTACTTTCATGGAAATTATTCAGACAAAATCGATATTTTCGAAAATATGAGGCAATTTCAAAAAGTGGGGCATCTATCCGGGTTTTACCCTATCACGAAAATATTCAACAGAACATATTGACACTCAGCATGTGCAATTGTTATATTGATGTGAATAGTCCTGGAAAATTCGTTCACTTGCAAAAGAACCACTGGGTAAATTTACATCCCTTATTTTTCGGAATTCCACATCTCGGAAAATACTCACTGGATCACAATTAAACTTGGTAGGTAGGATTTTTATATCGATACGAACGTTCCCTGGGTGACATTTCATACCCTTTGTTCAAAAATTCGATATCTCGGACAATACTCAACGGAAGACAATTAAACTCGGCAGGTAGAACTGTTTTATATGGATATATCCCTTAATTCTTGAAATATGTTCTTGCGTCTTCTATTCATTCAGTTACGTAATTAAAAAATTTCGCTTCAGAGTTCTGAGTGTTTTCGCTTTGTTTTTTGTAGGGCAACAATTTTTTATGAAGATTTGGCCCCTGACAAAGTAGTGCTCGAGTTTTGCGCAGGGACCTTTCTTCTATTATTTAAATTTTTTTCAATCATTTTTCATTTTTTTTTTTCAGAAACTCCTTCGAAGAATAATGATGATAACATTGGTATGAAAAGAGTCTTCCGGGCTTATTGGCCGTGGTCCATTAGGAGTAATTTCACCTAACGTTTCGCCTACAACTTCGGTAGGCATCTTCAGAGGATTCTCGGTTCAAGGTTGTACCTCGAACATAAACCGGCGCGCAGATGACGCTTCCAGTTCGAACACGTCAGTGTCAGAAATTCAGCGATCGAGGTACAACCTTAGACCGAGAATCCTCTGAAGATGCCTACCAAAGTTGTAGGCGAAACGTTAGGTAAAATTACTCCTAATGGACCACGGCCAATAAGCCCGGAAGACTCTTTTCATACCAGTATATCCGGTCGTGAAAGCCTTAAACTATTCAATAATAATATGACCTTATTTCTGGAAGAATGCAACATACAAATAATGTCTACATCAAATGAGAACATGATCACAAAAAAATTCGATATCTTGGAAAAAACTCAACGTAGCATAATCAACATTCAGTGAAAATTTTGTTCACTTCCAAACGGATCCAGGAGGTGAAATTTCATCCCTTATTTCAAAAAAATTCGATATGAACATTCGGTGAAAATTTTGTTTGATTGCAAAGGTATCGAGAGGGTGAAGATTCATCCCCTATTTCCAAAAATTTCATATTTTGGAAAATGCTCAACGAACCACAATTAAACTTGGCAGGTACAACTGTTATATCTATACGAACTCTCGTTGAAAAATTGGTATACCTGTAGAAGGATCTATGGGATGAAATTTCATCTCAAATTTTCAAATATTCGATATCTTGGAAAATTCTCAACGGAGCTCAATTGAACTCGCTAGGTTGAACTGTTATATTGATACGAACATACAGTGGTACTTGGTAAACAGGAAGTTAAATATCATTCCCCATTCTGAAAAATTCGAAATCTTGGAAAATACTGAACGGATCACAATTGAAGTCGGTGCGAAGAATTGTTATACCTTTACGAACATTCGGTGAAGAATTGGTTCACTTGCAAAGGGATCCAAGGGGTGAAATTTCATCACCGATTAGAAAAAAATTGATATCTCGGAAAATATTCGACGGAGCACAAATAAACTAGATAGGTACAACTTCCATGTCGATACGAATATCCGGTGAAAATTTCGTCCACTTGCAAAAGGACCCATGGGATGAAATACCACCCCCTGCATTTACTTGCAAGTGAACAAAATTTTCACCGAATGTTCGTGTCGATATAGCTGTTCTACCTTTCGAGTTTGGTTGTGCTCCATTGAGCATTTTCCGAGATATCGAATTTTTTCAATTAGAGGAATAAATTTCACCGCTTGGATCCCTCTGCAAGTGGACCAAATTTTCTCCGAATGTTCGTATCGATATAACAATCCTACCTAAAGAGTTTAAATGTGCTCCGTTGAGAATTTCTCGAGAAATCGAATTTTTGAAAATACGGGATGAAATGCTACCTCCTGGCACATTCTACGAGGCGACGAAATTTTCACTGA
Organism: Hippodamia convergens; assembly: GCA_038502775.1. Taxonomy (NCBI): domain Eukaryota; kingdom Metazoa; phylum Arthropoda; class Insecta; order Coleoptera; family Coccinellidae; genus Hippodamia; species Hippodamia convergens. Next base: position 57,629,367 of record CM076609.1, on the reverse strand, counting down.
ATGGCATAACAGACCCACCCACCAAGTTTAATTTTCCTCCGTTGTGTATTTCCCCAAATATCGAATTTTTCAATATGGGGGTGAAACTTCACCCCTATTTTCACATCCCCTAGCAAGCGAACAGAATGTTCACCGAATGTTCGTTTCGATTTGACTGTCCTTTCTTCTGGTTTGATTACGCTCCCTCCAGTATTTTCTGAGATATATAATTCTCACTTTGGAAATATTTTGTTAATTTCAATAGGAATTGAATGACTTATGCCCACTTGCACCGACAAATCTAACTCTGACTTACGTCCAACTAAGATTTGAAGTTAGGTCTGAGACGCCTTTTCTCTTGCCTCATAAGTTGTGAGTTTTTTAAGCCGCGAATATTCATGGCAAGACTTTTAGTAGTAATGAATTTCATAGTATAGATAGTCTTATATGTGTTTAATAGTGTGTGCATACTCGCTATCTTGGTTAGACCCGTTCACAGGTAGAAGGTAGAAAAGATAGACAAAAACATACCGAACTTTTCTTGAATTCGAATAACTGATTTTTATATATGTCACGCAGAATATTATGGAAAATGAATATTTCATATTGCCAGACAGTTTCCGTGGGCCGTAATTCCTCCCAGACGCTCCAAATTTCAATAAAAAAAATGACAGGTTAGAAACATTGTTGCGAAATGGCCAGATTCAGCACTTTTGTTGAATTCAAAGCACTGATTTTTATATATGTAACGCAAAATATTATGAATAAATAAATATTTCATATTGCAAAACCGTTTCCGTGGGCCGTAATTCCTCCCAGATGCTTTGAATTTCAATAAAAAAATTACAGTTAGAAAAATTGTTGCGAAATGGCAGATTCAGCACTTTTGTTAAATTCGAAGCACTGATTCTCATATATGTAACGCAAAATATTAGAAAAATAAATATTTCATATGGCCAGACCGTTTTCGTGAGCCGTGATTCCTCCCAGACGCTCTAAATTTCATTGAAAAAGAAAAACTTTTTTACAGTCGAAGTCTTCAGGGGATCATTTTGATACTTTTTGTGGAAAGCCAGACCAATCCCAAGGGCCAAACATTCTGCCAGATACAATCATAATTTTTTTAGGTCCCTAGAAACTATTAATTTTTTTGCCTACAAAGTGTATGTTTTCAACATCAGATTATGGTAATGACAATTTATAATTATAATTATAACAGAAATCAAAAAATATAATCTTTTTCATCTTAATCTTAATCTTCATTGTCAGCTTCACTCGCTGGTTAACTCGTACCTGGCGTTTTACAATATTTTTATCGATAGAGGTTTCGTAACTATGGGTTCCTCCAATTTCCTCAAGTTGGTAGAACCTGCCTTGTAGGCCGTAATTCCTCGCATACACTTCATAGGCAAAAAATTCATAGTTTCTAGGAAACTAATAAAAATTCTGATTGTGTACTGGCAAAATTTTTGGCCCTTGGGATTGGCCTGGCTGTCCACAAAAGGAATTATATTCAAAATTGAAGACTTTAAATGTAAGAAAAGTTAATTTTTTTAACGAAATTTAAAGCGTCTGGGAGGAATTATGGCCCACGGAAACAGTCTGTCAATATAAAATATTCATTTTTTATAATATTCTGCGTATTATATATGAGAATCAGTGCTTCGAATTTAACAAAAATGCTGAATCTGGCCATTTCGCAACAATGTTTCTAACTGTGATTTTTTTTTAATTTAAAGTTTCTGGGAGGAATGACGACCCACGGAAACGGTCTGGCAATATGAACTTTTTATTTTTTATAATAGTTTGCGTTACATATATAAAAATCAGTGCTTCGAATTTAACAAAAGTGCTGAATCTGGCCATTTCGAAATAATGTTTCTAACTGTGATTTTTTTTAAATTTAAAGCGTCTGGGAGGAATTACTATCCACGGAAATGGTCTGGCAATATAAAATTTGTATTTTTTATAATATTCTGCTTGACATATATGAGAATCAGTGCTTCGAATTTAACAAAAGTGCTGAATCTGACCATTTCGCAACAATTTTTCTAACCTGTAATTTATTTTATTGAAATTTGAAGCGTCTGGGAGGAATAACGGCCCACGGAAACTGTCTGGCAATATGAAATATTTATTTCTCATAATATCCTGCTTGACATATATAAAAATCAGTTCTTCGAATCTAAGGAAAGTTCGGTATGTTTTTGTCCACTTTTTCTACCTGCTACCTGCGAACGGGCCGCCTAGACAAGCTAGCGAGTATGCACACACTATTTAACACATATAAGACTGTCTATACTGTAAAATTCGTTACTTCAAATATAAGTAATGTCTGGGGGCTCTGGGATCTTACTCTATTTAGCCCGTCTCAAATATTCATGATGTCAAAAACAAACTTCAGTTTTGCATGTTGTTTTTGATTTTTTGCGTGAATCAATCATTATTATGCATATAAATTCTTTGAATGAAATTGATGATCTAAACTGGAAATTTGGAATAAAATGGAGCTGATCACTGCCACTATGTTTGGAGGAATTGGCATTTTTTCGGCAATTTCGGTTGACCAAACAAATAACCCTGCAACTGCAAGAATGAATTGAGGATGATTTAGAATTTCCAAGTGTGGGTAGGTACATTTCTGATTATTTCTTATGTAGATGATTGTGGAAATCAAATTGTATCACCGATGAGCAAACTCTTTATACGTGCCTGCGATTCTACGCAACAGCAGGACATTTATTGGGTGTAGCAGATTTTATGAAAATCCACGAATCTACAGTATCAAGAATAGTAGTCCTTGTTTCTGAAGCAATAGCTTGTTTGTGTCCACATTTCATAAAAATGCCTCAGACAGAAGCAGAAATACGTTCCACCCAAAACCAATTTGTAAGGTTAAAGCCCCACTAAGAGGTGTCAATAGTGTAAGGTTATAATTTAACACTAAATGCCCCAGCTAGTCAGAACATGAAACCACCTTATATTTTATTTGAGGCAAAATGACACAATATGCTTATACTCTGGCTAATGATAATCAAAAACTTGAACAGTCGAGAATTATTCTTCTCTGATAACAATAGCTTTTTACAATGTCTATTATTACAAGTTGAAACATCAAAATATGTGGATAAGAATATCTACTATTATGAACCATTCTTTAGATTTTTCATTCACAAGCGTTCTTCGTGCTTAGTTAACTTATATCTTATTTGAATAGTGCCAGGTAAAGGAAATGACTATCCATCGACTTCTTCCAGCGTTGAGATGTAGTAGACTTCCAGATCTTTCCAAACTAGAATGACGAATCTTCGACTTCTCGCAATTATTCCAAAGCTGAAATTCTTAACTCTCCAGAAAGACGTTGTAACTTCGAATTCTTCCAGGATGTGAAGGTTTAACTCCTATCCAAAAGGTGTTGAATGTTTGTTTAATTCTCTCCAAAAAGGTGTTGAAGGTTTAGCTCCCTCCATAAAGGTGTTGAAGGTTTAGCTCCCTCCAAAAAAAGGCGTTGAAGGTCTAATTCCCTCCGAAAAAGTGTTGAAGATTTAGCTCCTTGCATCGGTTTTCTGTATCGACAGGATCCCACAATTCCCCGAGATATTCAAATTCAATCAACAAATTATAACTTAGATAAACTGATCTAGAAGGAAAATTGATTCATCAGATAATAGAGGAAATAAGATGAAAAGTCACATGATTCTCAAAATGGCAGAACCCAAGCGTGCTACTCAAGTACTTCACTTACATGAAACAAACGAACTATTAGCAAAAATAAAACAATGGTTATCTGATTAACTTTGTACTCACCGATATTTATTAATCGCCACAGATAATTAAGTTCACTCGAGAACGAGAGAACGGTACCACGATTTCTCAGATGTAGGAAGTGCGAAAACGAAACGATCTGAATTAAAAATGACGCGCGCGCAGCATCAGATGCCGAGTTCTTCAACTGATCCCCGATACAGGACTTTCGAAAATCTTTGAAATTGAAATTGGTAAATTAAACTGTTATATATTTAGCCAAATTGTTGTATTTCCTTGTGTTATTGGAGCAATTGATTGTGCACATGTAAATATGAATTCTCCAGATACTATTTACTCCAGGAATTAATATGAAATGCACTACTTCAATGATATCCAACAGGTGGAGAATTTTGTCATTCAAGCTACAAAAATGAAGAAATGTTCATAGAATTGGTATTAGAAGAGGCTTCCGGGCTAATTGGACGTGGTCCATTAGGAATAATTTCACCTAACGTTTCACCTACAACTTCGGTAGGGATCTTCAGAGGAGTGTCATCTACACCTCGGTTTATGTAATTTTTGTGTCTATAAGTTTCAATGGCTTTCATGATTAGCATGGGATAGTAACTTTTGATTTTGAAAATAATCCCTGCCTTTGAGAAATCCATGTTGTGTCCATCTGTTAGCGCATGTTCTGCTAGTAAAGACTTTTCTGTCTGATTCCGTCGACAGGAGCGTTCGTGCTGCTCAAACAGGAATGAAACTGTGATTAACTTGTCCAAGAGGACATTAACACAAGAGGAGAAATATGTCCTTAAAAAAGGAAACAATTTCTCCATTCGAACTAAACTAATTCCGGTGGAGAATATGGTAGCCAATGTTGAGGCAGAAATTCGGTGTTTACCTGGGGCCACGGCTGAGGAAGTAAGGACTGAAGCCTCAAAAATTATCAGGAAGGCTAAACCATCAAACAGTAATATACATTTCAGGGAATACAAAGCCATTAAGAATATCAATGAAGACACATCCATGGTGATCCTTCCAACTCATAAAGGAAACGCGACGGTAGTAATGAATTCCTCAGACTATGATTTCAAAATTAGGGAGTTGTTAGCGCCTTCAAAGTACAGGAAACTTAGAAGAGATCCTACCTCATCCAAACTCAAACAAACAAAGGCTCTGATAAATATTTCTTTTCTCGATGAATAAATTAAAAATAGAATTTGTAACAGTGGAGCAAGGCTCCGCGCATATACGGACTTCACAAGGATAATGTCTCATCGAGACCTATTGTTGGTACTACGTACGACTTAGCCAAAGTTTTAAAGACTATGTTGAGACCATAATTGGGAAATCTGTTCATTTGTTTACTTATTTGGACAGGAACCTCAACACGAAACCCAATAATAGAGGTTCAAAAATTTTGAATTAAATTATAACAACGAAATATATGTGGTTTCTCAACATCTAACAAAATTGATATTTATAAAAATGACAAACTCTCTCCATCGCCAATGAGTGAAGAGAACAATTATTGATACATCACATCCTAACTCTCAACAAATATTTCAAATATCTCATCACCGTTTTTTGAAACAATCTATGCTCACGTTGAAAGGTGCGTCAAGTTGGTGACTCACTAGTTAAATTTTAATATGAAAATATTTTGGGAATTTTGTACCCATTTTGTGCTAATATGTGCCGTATGTTATGAATTTTGTGCCCATACAGTTTTCGAGATATTTTGAATTTTCCATGTCAGTCTGTGACGGTGTCATTTTGTCATTGAACAAAAAATTCAAAGAGCGAAAAATTATTATAGGTAAATCTTCGTACCGCCACTGGTTTCTGACGAGATTGCAGCGTTTTATTTTCATTCTTCGTTCACGGTTTGAAATAATGCGTATCGGGCAGATTCATTGGTACTGCTTCGTGGTACCGAAGGTTCGTCCCTAATTTTGCATCTTTACTCGCACCACTTTCGAATTTGACGAAGAAGAATGTTCGATGGAAATGGTCTGAGGACTGTGAACGTTCATTTCAATCCCTCAAAGAATGTTTAGCTTCCGCACCGGTGATGAATTGCCCTGATTTTGAGAAGATGTTTATAGTACAGACGGATGCGTCAGCATATGGTATTGGTGCTGTACTGTCGCAGGAGTCTGAGAACGGCGAGAAAGTCATAGCCTTCCTTTCAAGATCCTTAACCCGTTCTGAAAGGAACTATTCAACAACTGAGCGCGAGTGTCTGGCTGTGATTTGGGCAGTCGAAAAACTACGCCATTATCTTGAAGGTACATTCTTCCGAATAGTGACAGATCATCATTCGTTATTGTGGTTAAATCGGTTAAAGGATCCGCAAGGACGTCTTGCTCGTTGGAGCTTGAGATTAATGCCTTACAATTATGAAATTGTACACCGTAAGGGGAAGGACAACGTTGTCCCTGACATTTTATCTCGTTCAGAACTTCCGAAAGTCTCCTCTATCGTACCTATTACTAGTAATGATTTTTTTCAGACAAAAGATTCTTGGTACATTGGAACCATGCAAAATATCGAAAAGAATCCAGAAAACTTCTAAATTGGAGGATTGAAAATGGCAAATTGCTTAAGTTCGTTTCGTGCAGGATTCCGGAACATATTGGCGTCTCCGTTCCAGTTATTTTTGGCCGTAAATGAAGGCTGACGTCGTTCGATACATGAATCGTTGTTCTATTTGCCGTTCTTGTAAGCCGGATTTGAAAGCTCCCGCTGGATTAATGGGTTCACGACCCCAGGTAAAGGAGCCTTGGCAGGTAATTAGTTTGGATTTCATGGGTCCATTTCCTTCATCTTCCTCTGGATATAAGTATCTATTAGTTATTACCGATAACTTTAGTAAATTCGTTTTATTGTTTCCTCTGAGATCCGCTACGTCCAAAGCTCTGGCGAGAATAGTTGAGGAACATGTCTTCTTGATGTTCGGAGTGCCACAATCGATTATTTGCGACAACGGCCCACAAATGCGTGGCTCAGAATTTAAACAAATGTGTGAAAAATATGGCACCAAAATTTCTTTCACCCCCTTATATCACCCCTGCGCAGACCCTACCGAACGTTCTAATGAAACTATAAAGTCTATGCTGAGGTGTTACGTTAGTGATAACCATAGAAAGTGGTCAGAATTGTTACCAGCTTTGGGTTGTGTTATTCGCACAGCGAAGAGCGAAGTCACTAATTACAGCCCGTTTTTCGTTAATTTTGGACGCGAGTTTCGCTTATGCGCCGATGAATATCAGCATGCTGTTTTATCAGACAGACCCGACGTTAACATGCGGAAGAAAGGATTTGATAAGCTGTTCGAAGAGGTCAGGGAACGTTTGCGAAAAGCTCAAGAACAATATAAGCGTAAGTATAATTTAATGCGTCGTGAAGTGGATTATAAGATTGGCGACAAGGTCTTGTATAAGAATAAATCTTTGTCCGATGCCGCTGTGGCATTTAACGCAAAGTTGACACCTAAATACATCGGTCCGTTCTCTGTTGGGAAAAAGCTCGGATCTTGCACATACGAATTGTATGATGATTCTGGAAAGAGCAAAGGTGTTTGGCACGTGAAGGACCTTGAGTCAGGGGATTATGTCGATGATCATGGATAAATTAGTATTTCTGGTGGTAACGCCGAGGTCGCTATTTCATTGTTATGTACTTTCCAAATTCTGTATTACGTTCGGTATATTTTCATTTTTGCTGATTTTTTTTTAATCGGACTTTGGCTGATCGTCGATAAACTTGAAGTTTATTTCCTGTGGAAGGAGAAGGGGGATTGTGACGGTGTCATTTTGTCATTGAACAAAAAATTCAAAGAGCGAAAAATTATTATAGGTAAATCTTCGTACCGCCACTGGTTCCTGAGATTGCAGCGTTTTATTTTCATTCTTCGTTCACGGTTTGAAATAATGCATATCGGGCTCAATTATCCGCATATGTTCCGAAGACTTTTTTTGGTTTTTCCTGCTGGCTTCTTTGTCGTTCGATTATTATGATTTTCCCTCCACGAGAAGCGAAATAATTGTTGTCGCATTTAAACTACGTAAAGTTGCCAAATATCATTAAAAGTGCAAATCTACGTTTATGAATTACCTATTTGCCTTTCATATTCGATTAATTTGGATTAGAGCATTGCAAAACTCTTCAAAAGGTCTAATTTCGAGGACAGTGGAATCTTATAGAACTGGCGTATACCTACTTCCTATTCCCGGAGATATATTCAGGTCAGATCCAGACAATTTAAGTTACTTTCTTGATTTGAATTGGACAGTTTTAAACATTCCAGGGATTAGTGCCAATCCTTTTTTTTTATTTTAATCACATTTAATTCTTTATTCATACAATATATGATATAATTCTGTACTGTTAACTGTAAAGCGCATATGACGTTATATACGTCGACTTTTCATATTGTTTTTCTGAATATTTACTTTATTACCATCATATATTTGCCGTCAGAGTTTTGCATTTAACTTTGTTAAACCCTCTGAGCCATTTCAGTAAATATTTGACAGAAAGTTCACTCTGAAAACTTTTCTTCTACCTACTATCTCCTATATATCATTTGTATCATTACTTGGATTTCGTGGTTTACTGAGTAATTCGACGAACGAGGTAACCGGTGGAAAATCAAACTATCGTGGCGCTCAAAAATTTCAACTGTATTTCACCCACACCCACTCTCCGATCGAAGGGCAGCCGGTTATCTAAAAGTTGGTTAGCAGTCTAATTTTCTTTTTTTTTACTGCAAAGATTCTAAAGTGTAACAAGTCAGTTATGTGACTCACATGTGAAAAGTTTCTTTTTTTGATTAAATGTGTTCAATTTGCGCCAATTTGTGCCGAATATTCTGAATTCTGAGCTGGTTCAGTTCTTGAAATAATAAGAATTTTCACTGTGAGTAGATTAATTCGCAGGAATAAGGTTGAGGTGCAGAAAACCCCTTTTTGAGATATTCGATGTTTCAAATCTTCTTCATCTTCAATAATACCCTCTCACTTACGAAGCTCAATTCAATTAATATTTACGTTAATATATCAATCTATACATTTTCATTCAGGACGTTGACACATCAATATTATCACATATTTATCATTTCAACAAACTAATATTCTACTTTTTGTTTCATGGTCAAGTATACCCGGATGAGAATATTCAATGAATCAGACACTATTAATATATTCTCATTCTTTCAGAATGAAACACAACAAAAGTGAGAAGGAAAATGATAAAAATAATAACACAAAATATACTAGTGCGTTTCAGGATTCACATTGTACGTAACTCTTCCTTCATGGATTTCTCGGTGATGTTTGTCACTTTTTCTTAGGTGCGTCAAGTTGGTGACCCACTCTAGAATTTTGGTATTTGAATGTTTTCAGCCAGTTTGTGCTGTTTATTTTGAAATTTGCACCTGTTCAATTGTCCAGATATTCCGAGTTTTGATGCGTCACTAACTTGACGCTGTGACTTACATGGAAATTTGATAATTTTTTTTCCGATAATTGTGATCATTTTGTGCCGTTTGTCATGAATTTTGTGCTCCTTCTGTTTTCGGGAAATTCTTGGTTTGTCTTGTGGAGATAGATAAATACTAGTATCAGAAATCATTGACGAACGTTATTTGTATCTCTCAATGATAGACATAAAAATAATATTAATCTGATGTCATAATATTTTGTTATGATAATGTGCAAGTTCAGCAATTGGCAGGAATTCGGTTGTAGTGCAGAAAACCAAGTTTCAAATATTCGACGTTTCAAATCTTCATATTCAATTATAGGTACCTGGTCACTTACAAATTTGAATTCAAATGTTTACGTTAATATATAAATCCATTATAGGTTCATCTAAGCCGTTGACACATCCACATCATCACTAATATTCTACTATTTAATTAATATCGATAAGAATCATGAAAATAAGAATATTCAATAAACTTGGTTTATGCACCTCACCGTATTCCTTCGAATTCATCTACTCACAGGGAAAACTCGAAATATTTCGAAAACTGAATGGGCACAAAATTTACAACATATACGGTACAAATTGGCACAAAAACCGAAGGAAGTAGTTTATTGAAGAACTTGTGTGTACAACAGCGGTGACTGCGGACGTTTTTTGGGTTTCATTCATATATCGGTCTTAACAAGCTATTTCCAGTAACAAATTTGGGATTGATAGTGGAGTGAACTCTTCTTTGATGAGTGAAGTGTTATGATAATGAGTTATCGCGTTATCCATCGAGAGAAAAAACTCGAAATTGTCGAATCTGATTTGATTCAACGTTCGCATCTTTCAAAATAAACATCTGATTCCAGTACCGATAAATTTGTTATCACTTGGTTTAAGGGACAACACACCGCACGTCAACTATGTCGATTAATTGTGGAATATGTAAAGACAATTTCATTGTCCATCCAGTGCATTGGATGTGATGAAAAATTTCATTTAAAATGTGCTCGCATCAAAGATGATCTTCTCAAGCCGATAACAGAATCAAGATACGTTTATTTCTTGTGTGAGACCTGTGCTGAATTACTTCGGTCGATGTCAAGAAAGTCCACTGATGAGCACGGTGAATCTGAATTTATTGATATGGCTGTGAAAAATTCGATAAAAAGTATGATTGATCAGCATATTCAATTATTAGCTGAAATTTTGTAAAAAAAAATTCTGTTCAACGTCGGAAAATGGCCAGAAAAGGACTTGCTTTGCTACGATTTGAAATCGAACCATCCAAAAAAATCTTTCAAACTGGGCAGCAATAATTTGGAGTTCGATGAATTGCTTCAACCAGAAGCTTGGCCAGAGGGCGTGAGAGTACGAAGATTCCAAAGTAGGTCACAAATTCGAGAATGATATGACCTCAGGTTGTGATAAACGTTATATATTTGAATGTTCAACAGTATCATATGAAGATGATTTAATATTTCTAACAGAAACATGGCTTACCCCAGATATTTATGATTCGGAGTTAGTAAAGATAGAGATACACTTACAAGTAATAAAATGTTACCCGTAAGCAATAATGAAATTGAAATATTGTTTGTTGCTTTGAGACTGAAAACTGAGAATTTCAAACTGTCTAGTGTTTATAGTCCTAATAGTAACATTTTATGTTATAATAAATATTGTGACGATCTCGAATCGAAAGCTGACAATTTTCCAGATGCGAACCTGATATGTTGTGGTGACCTTAATACACCAGGGGAGTACATCGAATGCGTAAAAATTTTAAAACCTCAAACAGTATTATCAGAATAATAATATGGACTAGTGGAAATCTAGATCATGAAGTAAACTGCAGGACGTGCTGTCATCGAACAAACGAAGCAATAGACTAGTTTCTGGGTTGTTACCCGTCATCAGAACTGCTTAACGTCTTCGTCGATGACAACGAAAATGAGCCGTTGGTTCGATGGCAGCACGTCCTCCACTTTACTTCATGATCTAGTTTTCCACTAGTCCATATTATTATTCATTTACTTCGACGGATTATGAACGTCGTTAAACCTTTTTCAGTATTATCAGAAACCATTGCATTATTGAATATCTATCAAGTAAATAAAATAAAGAATATTAATCAAGCTTAATTAGATTAGAGAACATTGAAGTGGAGAACTGTGATATATTACTATAGTATTAACGATCTCTATGTTACACTACGTAATGTTAGAGATAAATTTGTGCCAAAAAAAATTGTAGGAAGCCACAAGTTTCCCTGTTGGTTTTCTGCAAATCTAAAAAAATTAGTATCCTCAAAAAAGATGCTCATGAAAAATATAAAAAATCCAGAAGATTAGGCGATTATATCGAATTCACTAATATTAGATATCTTTGCAAAAAAGAAACTGAACAATGTTATAAAGGCTATATTCAATCAGTAGAATCATGTCTTCGCGAAAATCCAAAGTATTTTTGGAAATATGTAAATGATTTGAGGTCAACAAAGAGTTCACCAGGAACACTATACTTAGGTTCAAAAACATCTGACGAGCCACAAGAACTGGTTGAAATGTTTCGATCTCACTTCTCTAAAGTATTTAAGCGGCCAAGACAGAAAATGACCAACATACCATATGATCATTCAATTATCATCTCGCGGTTCACATTTGAGGAAGTTTTGAGAGAGCTACAGGCTCTGCCTGAAAAAAATGATTCAGGACCTGATGAAATCGCGGCTATACTGTTGAAACGCTGCAGTATGAGTTTGGCAGCTCCTATTTGCGATCTATTCAATCTATCTATGATAGAGAGAATTTATCCAAAACAGTGGAAATCGGGATACCTTACACCTGTCTTTAAAAATGGGGCTAGGGGTAATATAGAAAATTACCGACCTATTTGCAAATCCTCATACATACCTAAGATATTTGATAGTCTCCTTGTGAATAAATTAGCGCCTGTTTTGAAAAATATTTTCATAAGTCAGCAGCATGGTTTTATAGCCAAAAGATCCGTTACAACAAATGTAGACATTATTACTGATGCTATGAGAAACAAAGCTCAAGTAGACTCAGTGTATGCTGATTTCGCGAAAGCCTAGGATACAGTTGCCCACTAGTTACTATTAGAAAAACATAAAAAAATTGGTATTGGCTCTCCACTCTCAAAGTGGTTAGCTGATCGCATATAGGGTGGAAATCTGAGAGCTAAAAATTCAGATGTATTATCTCAGGAATTTTTGGGTGAATCGGGTGTTCCACAGGGATCACCATTGTCACCATTATTGTTTTTGTGTTTTATTAATGACATTGGACGAGTTATTCAACATAGTTCGTTTCTCTTGTTCGCTGACGACTTGAAATTGTTTCGTCTCATAACTTCTGAAAAGGAATGTAAACTTTTACAGGAAGACCTAAATAATGTATCTGAATTGTGTATCACGAATGAAATGCATTTTAACATCAATAAATGCCAAATCATGAGATGCACGTTAAATCAATCGTTGAAAATGTTAGGATATATCAAACGAAGTTTGAATGATCTCAATGATATTCAAGCTATCAAAACTGTTTGCACAACTCATGTAAGAAATAAAATGGAATATAGTACCATGGTTTAGTTTCCATCATATCAGGTTCACATCCAGAAAATTGAAAGAATGCAAAATAAGTTTTCAAAATCGATTGCTTTCAAAACTAATGTTTCGTGGTGTAATATCAGCACCTCAGAGGTAAAGTGTGTTAAGTCACATTTTTTCAGACAAGAACTATCTATAATATTGGATTTACATTAGTAAATTCTAGCTAGTGGAACACATTTTTGACTCCCTAGGTATATGAAGTCGCCAAATAATGGCAGTACACATTCTTTGAAACAATGATCGAACTGAATAATCTCTCTTTTGTCTAATTTTGATATTGTGACTTAACACACTTTACCTCTGGGGTGCTGATATAGATTATGAGGAAATGCAAAAAAGTTTAAATTTGAAACCTCAATTTGTTCGAAGAAGCAATTATAATTTAATGTTTAAATATACTTATGAATACAAGATGTTAAATTATTACGCGAGTATATTTTGGAGAGAATACGAATGAATGTGGGATCTACGACTGTGAGATATAGATAAATATTCAACACAATTACACTCTCCATAATCCAATCGATAGGGCATTGAGAGAAGCCAATTCAAGAAATATAGATCTTTTTTCAGTCTCGATATTCTCCTTGAAAAGATATTTTGAAGAAAGTTAAGCCTGATTGGTTGGTACCGGACTAATTCCGGATGGTAATCAGTTTGGTTTGTTTTCTTTTTGTTTTTTGCTCTTGATTTTTCTAATTAAGGATTATTGTTGTTCTTTTGAATTTTGTAAAATGGCTGGCTCCGTCTAAATAAATAAAATGAAAACAAATCATAGGAAAAAGAATATCTCGAAAATTCCATCTTTGAGCCACGGCGTCAAGTTGTTGACTCGCAGTGAAAACTCGAAATATCTCGAAAACTGAATGGGCACGTAATTCGTAACATACGGCACAAATTGGCACAAAATGAGCACAATTCATAGGAAAAAAATTTCAAAAATTCCATATATGAGTCACAGCGTCAAGTTGGGGACATCACAGTGAAAATTCGAAATATCTCAGTGAATGGGCACAAAATTCGTAACATACGGCACAATGTGGTACAAAATAGGCACAATTCTTCGAAAAAAGAAAATTTCCAAAATTCCATAGGTGAGTCACCAACTTGACGCTTGGCTCGAAAACTGAATGGACACAAAATTTACAACATATGGTACAAATTGGCACCAAATGAACACAATTCATAGGAAAAAGAAAATTTCAAAAATTCCAAATATGAGTCACAGCGTCAAGTTGGGGACATCACAGTGAAAATTCTTAATATAGTGAATGGGCACAAAATTCGTAACATACGGCACAATTTGGTAAAAAATAGGCACAATTCATCGAAAAAAAAAATTTCCAAAATTCCATATGTGAGTCACCAACTTGACGCTTGACTCAGTGAAAACTCGAAATATCTCGAAAACTGAATGGGCACAAAATTCATAATATACGGCACAAATTGGCATAAAATGGGCACAATTAATGGAAAAAAAGAAAATTTCCAAGTGCGTCAAGTAGGTGACTCATATTGAAATTTCGAAATTTCTCGAAAACTGAATGGGCACACAATTCATAAAATATGGCACAAAATGCAAAATTCCCAAAATATTTTCATATCAAAATTCCACAAGTGAGTCACCAACTTGACGCATTTCACGTTGAAGACGTCTATGTTACCTATATGCCAGTTATAAAAGCGCATGATCCTAAAAAACACTGAATGATATCGATCATTAGTAGCAGACTTCGTTATACAGGGTGTCACACCGGGAGTGCCCATTAGAAGTTTATGGAGAAATAATAATTCGATCATTTCCAAATTTTGTGTGAACATATAATCCAAGGAGACCTTCATTTATGATAAATTTTTGAATATCAATGACTTCCGCTTTCACCGGAAGTGGTATCAACTTTCTTATTTCAAATTTTATTTTTAACTCCCTATAGCCATCTAGAGCCGATCTCGAGTTATTCACTGTTTTTCGAAAAAAATTACAAATTGAGGTTTGTAGAACACTGAGAATTCTATGGAAGCGCAAAGCACAATCTTAGATCTGTTTTTTGATATGGGTTAATGACAAGATATTCAACATAACTCTGTAGAGAAAATAACGTTCTGCTATACTGGGAAGTAAAATGAGAGTGTCAGAGTAGAAATTCAAAAAAGCCAAAAACTCGATTTTTTTCTAATGGAAACAATATTTTTTGCTCTCACATATCAATTTTTTTTTTATTTGGAGAAATAATGTCTAACGACATTTGAGGTGTCTCGACTTCTAGGTCATTTACACCTCGTACTACAAAACAACAACCTAATAAACTTTACAAAGTTCAAATATGATTAAAAACATTTATAGCACTAAGAAAACGGAACAATCGTCTTGCGCTAGTCGAGTCCACATCTAGGACATCTTTCAGGGTGTTATCCAATGCTGCAGCTCTTCTTTCTTCTTCGAATCTGGGGCAATCTACAAGCATATGCTTCACGGTAAGGTTGTGGTTGCAGGTGGTACACAATGGAGGTTCTCTTCCTTCTAGGTGGTGTTTGTGGGTTATGGCTGTGTGACCTATGCGTAGTCTTCTCAAACTGATTTGCTCCTTACGATTGAGTGGTGTTACTGGAGATCGTTTAATCGTTTTTTCGCAGTCGTGGAGCTTTGAATCTTGTTGGGACCAGCGGGTTTCAAATGATTTGAATGACCTGGACTTGTAGTATGTCTTCACATCTCCAGGGACTTGAAGATCCTCTGTTGTTTTTGCCAAGTTATCAGCTCTCTCATTTCCAGGCACTCCTATATGTGATGGAATCCACAAAAACTCCACCGAAATATCTTTCTCATGCAGTTGATGTACTGTAGTCAATATCTGGTTTACCAGTGGAGAGTTAGTACTGCGTGTCTTCAGTGCTTTGAGAGCGGTCAATAAGTCAGAGCAAATTAATATGCTTTGGTGGTTAGTTATTGTTGTCCCTAAATGTTCTACGGCTTTGTATACTGCGAATAGTTCTGCAGTGTTTATGGTGCATATTGATGACAATTTATATTTCAGCTCTATACTCTCTGAATACACCGCACATCCAACGTTGTCATCACTGACTGATCCATCTGTGTACATGACCATGGAGCCGTGTGTTAAGATTTTCTACATTGTTCTTTGTTTAATTTCATGTTTCGGTGAATTATTTTCACTGAGGGTAGTCAGTGATAGGTCCACTATAGGTTCCAATATATTATTCAAAATATTTCTGCGCCAGCATCGGTCATAGGCCTTTTGCACATCGCAGAACACGACAACAACTATTTCATTATTTGCGAATGCATTCGTTATTTCTGTTTGTAAGAGGACGAGGTTGTCGATTGTACAAAAAATAGGGTTCTAATATGAAAAACGAAAGTTATGAGCCAATTTTGATCCCAATTTTTGAACCAACATTTGGAACACCCTGTGACGGGTTATTCAAAATTCTGAAATTGTACAATCTTTCCACAGTCTTCGGCTTCAAAAATGTGAAAACAGTTTGCGCTTACGATATCTAGGTTGGGAATAACAAACATAATACCGAATACACTTATCCCCCTTTCTTCTTCAGTTTTTTCTAGATATTTTTTATTTCTTTTTTCAATAAAAAATTCCTAGAACACAAACCAATAGGCGGATTTCTTTGTGTGATACATTTTCGTGTAGGCAATCAGATACTCTACAAATATGTCCCTTACGATATTTCGATAAAACGGCCGCTTCAAAAGTTATTCGATTCGATGCTAATATTGAGTTATTTCTCAAGAAAAGAATTATTCAAAAAAATCGACTTTATTGTTTTCACGCAACCCGCCTTCTAATCATCTTCAGGGCATAGACAAAAGCCGTCTGTGAAAATATTAGCTTTGAATATTAATATTTAGAGGTCGCTCATCGATTGTTTCTATTTTCGCTGCGATGGCAGGGAAAAAAATTCTTTTTTCAATAAAAAAATTTTTGTTCACGGACCAATAAGCGGATTTCACTGTATGATACATTTTGGCGTAGGGAACTAGATACTTCACGAAAATGTTCAATCGTTATCTCGATAAAACGACTCATTTGAATTTTATTTCCAAAATACCTCAATATAAGGTATAAATATACCAAAGAGATGGTATCAGAGTTGGACGTCCACATCGCAGTCTGAAAGAACAGAAGATAACAAGACATAGTCTTAAGAATAAGGAAGAAGAAGGAGAAGGTATTTTTGAAGAAAAACTCTTCAACGAGCGGTTTTATCGAAATATCGTATCAGACATTTTCGTAGAGCATCTCGTTCCCTACACGAAAATGTATCACACTATGGAATCCGTCAATTGGTTCGTGAAGAAAAATTTTTTCATTGAAAAAAGAACATTTTTTCCTGCTAGCAACAGCGGTAATAGAAGTCATGGCTGAGCGACCCCTAAATATTAATATTCAAAGCTAATATCTTCACAGACGCCTTTTTTCGATACCCTGAAGATAATTAGAGATAGAGTTTCGTGAAAAAAAACAAAATCGATTTCTTTGAATAATTTTCTCGGTTCAATCACAAGGTAGCTATCGAACACAAGCAACAATTTGAAGTTTTCTGAATATGTCAAAAAGTGCCCTATAGTGAGTATATTCAATGTTCCAAATTTCAAAAAAATAGCTGCAGAAACAAAGGAAAAAATGGGGGTGTACCATGAGTCTGTGTCACGCTGTATATATATATATATATATATATATATATATATATATATATATATATATATATATATATATATATATATATATATATATATCCAACGAACAAACTGGCATCCAGTTATATCCAGCGGATGGACTGACATCCGTATATTTTGATACAAGTAGGAAACAGTTTGGCCTCTATATATTCCATTTTCAGGTAATCTGCCTTCCAGCAATGTTGCCAATTCGATGTAATTCTCATGTTCGTGATCGGAACTCATTCGAGATGTTTATTCATTTGATTTATCGAAATGATGAAAGTAATTGTCACACTTGACTGAATAGTTTTTTATTTCGTTCTCAATTGCGTATTTGGTAATTGTTTATCTATGCGATAATCATGTTTTTCAGATTCAAAAGTTGAATTATTTGTTTTGATTTGGATTTCGCCCACCATTAATTCAGAATATACAAAAAATTTTAAACGCCTTATATCAGTAAGCCTGAATTTTGGATACTATTTGATTCAGAAATGGAGAAGTTTAGGTTCAATTTGACAGACTTCTGGGTTTGACAACCTTATATGAAATGCGATTTTTCCGTGTTTTGATTTAACAATTCTGGATGTGTTTTTTTAAATCACGTATTCTAAAAAAATTCCTCACACATTCGTGGCATATCGAAGATGATCCTCAGAATAACATATTAATTAATAATAATAATGAAGGCCTTTATTTATGCATGTGATATTGCAACTGGAAAAAACACATACTTATTTTGAACAACAAAAAGGCAGGATCCAGTGCAGATCTAGTGCAACTATTCAATCCTACCTTATCCTTTGGAGACATCAAAACGTATAGAATTCCCACTGGCATGAGAACTGACAACCAAGATATCAAAAACATTAATTTATCCTATATAAAAAGTCATTCCCTTATTCGAATCGACTTTAATCTTTTCACATTCTACCGCGAAAAACTCTTCTCTGTTCATCGATAAAATAATTGAACAAAAATACCCTGAAATATTTCAAGTTCCCTACACTTCTGACATCTAATGGCAAGTTATTGAAGCGATAAGCGATGAAGTACTGAAAAGAACGACTAAAAAATGCTGTTGTGTGCGTGGTGGAGTCAGGGTGTTTCAAAATTGTTTTTTTTTTTTCATCAAAATCGGTAGAATGATCACATTGAGTGATAGGTTTGGCAATCAAATTTTCTTGTTTTATTCAGTTTCAAGATCTAATGCAATGAAAAGGAAACGAACTAAAATACTGTTTTTAATCTGCACTTTCAAAGGTGCGACTAGCACTTGCCAAACTTGCCATCTTGGCAACTGCCAGATGACTTCAATGGTGATCGTGGTGGTACTATAGGAAATGATATCAAAGAAGCAGCTGCACCCAAATTCCCGTTTTCCGACGTTTCTAGCTCTCGTCTGAAGAGGTACATCTCAATGGTACCTAATTCATGTCAATCAATAATATCTATAACTTTAGCAGTATTAACTGATATTCATTATATCAACAACAAAATTTTTCAGATTTTCGACGACGTTTAACTTGGAGTTTAGCGATCCTTTTAAAACGTCCATTTCTCAATTTAAAAAACTGCTAGAACAAAGGCTATCACAATAAATATTAAAAGAAAAATTTTTATTCGGAACAATTTCATTTTGGAACTATTGTAAGATTAAATTTTTCATTTGATTGTATGATTTTTTTCACGTAATTTGTGAATACTCTTTTGGGTTGGAACCTGTTTTTATATTCCTATCTTTTATTAATAAAATTAAATGAAAAAAAATGAAAATATCGGAGATGAATAGTTTAAGGCTTTCACGACCGGATATACTGGTATGAAAAGAGTCTTCCGGGCTTATTGGCCGTGGTCCATTAGGAATAATTTCACCTAACGTTTCGCCTACAACTTCGGTAGGCATCTTCAGAGGATTCTCGGTCTAAGGTTGTACCTCGAACGCTGAAATTCTGACACTGGCGCGTTCGAACCGGAAACGTCATCTGCGCGCCGGTTTGTGGCGGGAAAAAGTGGCGCGTCTACGTGCGCGATGCTGATTGGCCCATCGCTCCCGCTTCGTGTCGGCTTGATCTTTGTTTTTTCTAAGGTGGGTAACCAGGCGCTATGCAAGAACATGCGCTAATAGATGGACACAACATAGATTTCTCAAAAGCGGAGATTATTTCCAATATTAGAAGTTACTATCCCAGGCTGAACATGGAAGCCATTGAAATTTATAAACACAAAAATAACATAAATAGAAAAGAAGAGACTCCTTTCTTGCATAGCGCCTGGTTACCCACCTTAGAAAAAACAAAGATCAAGCCGACACGAAGCGGGAGCGATGGGCCAATCAGCATCGCGCACGTAGACGCGCCACTTTTTCCCGCCACAAACCGGCGCGCAGATGACGTTTCCGGTTCGAACGCGCCAGTGTCAGAATTTCAGCGTTCGAGGTACAACCTTAGACCGAGAATCCTCTGAAGATGCCTACCGAAGTTGTAGGCAAAACGTTAGGTGAAATTATTCCTAATGGACCACGGCCAATAAGCCCGGAAGACTCTTTTCATACCAATATCGGAGATGTTATAGTCTGATTATTCGAACCATCAGAACATCCGAAGAATGATGATAACACATGGACCATGGTACGTTTCAAATCAAACAATTCAAGAAGACTTGAAGGTACCATACGTGAAAGGTGTCATCAAGAAAAAAAGCGGGAATCACCACATGAAGCAGGAGAACCACGTAAATATTTTACTTCACCCACTGACTGAAGTGCACAAGTGCACAAGGATAGGGATAGGCGACTCAAACGAAAATGTCCAGCAGATCTGAAATAGATGTCAAAAAAAACTGCCACTGGGTAGGACCTCACAACAACACTTGAAAGCACTCAGCTCTGAAGCCAGCAGACTCACGTTTCGAACAAAATCTCTGCATAATCGTATTGGACTCCCTACAAAAAGATTGATAATTAAAAAAAAGGGAATTAGAATTAGATGAATTCCAAATGAAAAAATCACCTGCAAAAGATAATTCTACGGTTTTAATAACTGTTATAGTTTTTTGGTGCGACTTCGAAGTTCCCAAGGCAGAATGAAAATGGATCAATTCACAGTTTGGTGACAATAACAAAATAATGAAGGTATTCTGCTTTTCATCTTCCAAACGTGCGGTACAGGGCACAGATCTGTAACGTAGGATTGATCTTTACCTCTTTGACCACCTTACAGATTTGAGAATAATGCATTTTTCAGTTCCAAAGTACCTGTGATTAAGATAAATACAGCAACAACTTCAGAATCATTTGTGGATCTGATAGTCGGTGACACACAGATAAATCGTATGCTACAGATGAAAAGCAGAATTCACCCATGAATCGGAAAAAATTGTACAGGGTGAGTAGGTTTGAGTTTGTTATAAGATTCATTCCTGATTATATAAGATAAATATTCCGAGATCCAGCCAATCACCATTCTGTATGAATGACGCCGTATATTTCGTTTGAAATTCTCATTTTTTGTCGGAAAAATTGTAATCAAAGTAAGTAGGTACAAATAAATGTTTTCGTCATATTGAGGTTAATTCTGATGTGAATATCGAAATACCATATTCTCAATATGATTGTTGACAGATCTAAAACTTAGAATATTTCTGTGTACTAAATATATGCATTGATAATAATTCTCGGAGTTCCATTCGAGTTTTCTCCTCCTACTTTAACAACATTTGAGATGAATCAATAGATTTTGAGCAAAATATGAAATAGGTACTCACTTTAGATTTTTTTATCGTTGCAATGCGATAAAAAAGTTTCAACGCTGAAAATAGATTAAAATATATAATTCAAACCTATTTTAATGATCAGTTAGATATAGAAATATTTTATTCAGAAAAAAACACATGATTTAAAATAGGTATATTGTATTTGTGCAACAAAAAAACAATGACAAAATGTCAGCTCAAAATGATAATTTTTAAATAAGAGTTTCTGCTTCGACAAAGAATCTAAGTTAATATATCAACCTGATGATACGTGTATGTACACTTACACGTCGTTCCCATATCAGTAGTTTTTCATGTTAAAATTCGAGGCGACGCATTTTCGAGTGATTCGGTCACTCATGAAAACCAGGTTCGTAACAAAACCCTGTACATTTTAGTACAAACCGCTAACAGTCCTATAATACGACCTATCGGCATCATCGAAAATAGAAAAGATTTTTACGAAATAAACTTTTTCTGCAAACATGTCCAGGAACCATGAGTACCTGAACCAGAAGTTGGATAGAACTCGGAATAAAATGAAAGTTTCCTAAAACGTCTGATAGACCATCACGGTAAATCATCCTGGATGGGATAAATTAATATTTGAAATCATGAAATATATTTATTTCAATATCTATTCAACGGGAGATAATGGTTATTAGCCTGAAATATCATTATCTAATAAAGCACAGGTGGAAAGTTTCCACCGTTTCGGATATACAGTGTGACACACATGGTACACCCCCATTTTCTCCTTTGTTTCTGTAGCTATCTTTTTGAAATTTGGAACATTGAATACACTCACTATAGGACACTTTTTGACATATTCATAAAAAAATCCAACTTCAAATTGTTGTTTGTGTTGGATAGCTACCTTGTGATTGAACCGAGAAGATACTTAAACTTGTCTAAACTCCATTATCGTGTTCGTATTGGTTATACAAAAAAAAAGTTGATATGGATGGATACCCCACCGTTGGTATTTTCGAATGACGTCAGAGTAGCATTATGCTACCATTTGACAAAACGGAGTTTCGAGTGAAAGAAGGTTTTGATTTACTTTTTTGGTACGTATTTCGAACCACGTTACTTTTTAAATCGAAATTACTATAGTGTAGCATTATTTTGATTATTTGGAATAATTTTAGGGAGTTCATGGCTCTCTAGATCGAAAAATAAAATAGGCGTTCTGACGAATCAAATATCAACTATGAGGTATCATTAGATGAAGAAAATTATGCAGACTTCAAAAATGTAATGATATACCGGGTTTCCTATTTGAAAATCCAAAATTGATGTCATTTCCGGAAAAACCGAGAATTCGATTTTTTTCTTGAATATGTCAAAAAGTCTTCTATAGTGAGTATATTCAATCTTCGAAATTTCAGAAATATAGCTACAGAAACAAGGGAGAAAATGGGGGTGTACCATGAGTCTGTGTCACCCTGTATACTAGAAAAATAATGAAAATTTTTCCCTCATTTTGAATCTAATTTAACCAAACAAAGTTTACATTCATGTATTTTCACATAATTCAAGTCGACTGGCCTTTCAATATTTCTCCTATAATAATTCGTGAAGAATATAATCTCACGATTGAAATATTATAATTCATCATTTCAATGAATATTTTGATACCGGTTAGTCAAAGCCTCGAAGGCAATATGGTAATTTTGTGCTGTTAATGGAAAACCTTTCAACGATGAGAAAGCCTGAGATTTTAAAGAACTCAGAAGATATTGGAACTTTTCAATTTCTGACAAATTAGGATTATTGTGAATCAAACTAGTGAAAATATCATGAAAGGTTGTCCAATCTTTATAATTTCCGCTGAATGATGGCAATGAAATCTTCGGAAGTTTGACATTAGGTGCGGCTTTCGAAGATCTCACCGAAACATCATCACTAATTGTAGGAAATAAATTGCAATAAATTGTTTTTATTGTGAAATAGTTATCATTGAATGCAGACTTTATATGTTTTTCTGCCTCTAAATTAGGGTTTTCTGAAATTGAAACAAGTGATATTATTGAATTGTGAACATTCTGGAACTTTTCATGAATGTCCTCCAATTCTTCATATCGAAGTTGAAATCTGACATGGCGGCTTGTATCACCGACAGCTGCTGTCGCTAAAGAAAGAATTTCCTCAATATCGTCAATTTGTAACTGACGAATAGCATAATTCTGTTTTAATTTGTTTGCACTCATACTGAATAATTTGAATTGACCGTAAATATGAGAAATCAAATTGTAATGCAACACTCTTTATGCGAATCGAAAAAAAAAACAATACCTAATGAAAAAAGAATCGAATGTGAGATGAAGAAATGAAATAGTTTCGAAACGATCGTCGAAGAAACAGAAATTGAAGAAAATCCGGCTCGAAGGACCAATGTTACGGTAGCTCAGTGAATTTTGAATTACAGAAAAAAAAGTGGAGAATCAAATATACGCTGGAAGCACTCGAACTTACCATTTGTTGGGATGAACGCCAGAATAGGTAGTGATACAATCCTGGTATCAATTTGTCTTCACACACTTTCACAACTGAATGAGAAATATGAAAAATTATAGAAAACCCTCGAAATGAAAATACTCGGAATTTCGCTACGAACCAACTATTTTGTCACTCGAGAATGCATGAATGAGAGTAATTATCTCTCGTCAATATGTCTCCATATGTAGTCCGAGATTTTCCAACGTATTTACCGACAATTGAAATTAATGAATGAAATAAAAAGAAATGATAACTTTCGATCCGTTGATCCAACGATCGTTTCGAAATAAAATAAATACCAACAGGTAGAATTAAATGTTGGAAAAAGAAAAAATGAGTGTTGCATCAACATATTTCATGATGAATCTTTCAAATAATTGATCATGATCATTCTTGCACAAATGCAGAAGCAGAAATAGTTCAATTTCAGATTTCGCGTACCATAATAAAATCCCGGCAGAATATTTTCTCCCGCCAGCTGCAATGTTATGTTTATCTCTTTACGATGCGACAAACGTCTATAAAGCCATAAAATTTGTCCCTTGAACGACATTCCAGTGATGCCGCTTGCTCCGGATGCCACTTCAACCGCTACATGTAAAACCAAGAATATACATATCCGTGAATATAATATACACGAGTGTGACGAGAGCGCCACCACACTCGATCGCGCGGAACCTCTGACATACAGGACGTTCAGAAATGGTAAAATTTGGCGTCCAGCCAATTATCATCGCAACGTATAGAGGATGCCATGCTGAACCGTTCTGTGTGATTTTCAGCTGATGGTAAAGTGGCATCCGTATATCGGATGCCACATTACCGCGGATGCCACTCTTACCGCGATTTTAACATGGGAGGATGCCAAAATATACCATATATATATATATATATATATATACATAGACAGAATCGAAGGAGTGCAGAAAAATTCTTCAAAAGTCTCAATTATAGATCCGGTAACCATCAGCCTGCAATTCAATAAAGAGAAAATTTGAAGAAATATAATATACTGAGTCTGCAGCAGAGAACAGTGCTTTTCGATTGCACCTTTCTGTATCGGATTATGAATAACTATTTTGACTATCCTTTGATAAATTTCATCACCTATAATATTCCCCAGTATTCGGATCGTTGAAGATTACTCTTTTATACAGGGTGTCCCACCGGGAGTGCCCATTAGAAGTTTTTGGAGAAATAATTATTCGATCAATTTCAAATTTCGTTTGGATATATAAGCCAAGTAGGCATTCATTTATGATATATTTTCGAATATCAAAGACTTCCGCTTTCACCGGAAATGGTATCAACTTTCTTATTTCAAATGGAAAACCCTGTATGTTATGAGTTTTTTGGATAGATCTTCGAATGCCATATTCAATTTATATATCATTTCCTTTAGCCATCTAAAGCCGTTTTCGATTTATTCACTGTTTTGTGAATAAAAATATTCATATATTCATAAACATATTCCCATTTGCATTGATGCAGTAGTACGGGGCGGGGCGTACGGGATGTGAGACAAATGAAATTCAAAAGAGCATACGATAAACAGCTTTTGAAATTGAAAGTCGTCGGGTGCGAGGATTCTCTTTTAGCCCGGTCGTCCACTGCAAGCGTATTCAGGCGGCAACGCGCTCACGCGAAACAAGCGTTCGTAGCTGCTACAACACAGGCGGCAATGGGCTGCAGGGTTCGTCCACTGGCAGCGGCGACGGTTGCGGCTTCTTGCGTTACATCATGATATACTACAACAATCCAGATAAGATCATTTGACGAACGAGTTCTGAACCTTTTCGCGCATGACGTCACGATGAGACGTATTTGAGAAATAGCGCTCATTTTCAAACGTTATTTCTCAGATGGACAAATAATATCTGCCAAATTATCGCGTGAATTTAACGTTTATATATAAAAGAAATCCAACTTGTACCCAATTGCAAAAGTGACACAATATTCGTGATAAAATTCAACAAAATGCATTTTGAATCAGGTGGACGAAAAGAAGTAAGTACTATGATGAATCTAGAACTGTTCGTGGGCAAAATTTCCTGTTTAATATACTTTTTTAAATCAGGGACGTCTAATTGCTGATATGATTCTTGTTGACCTTATGCCTAATGGATAGTTTGAAAGTTTGTAAATATATTTGTGTTATATTTTATTGTTGCTAGAGGTACCTGCCACAACACAACAAACCATAATTTGTAATATGGGTAGACTAACCAAAAACCAGCACAATTTAAGAAAAAAATTTCAACACACAATCGGAATTCACCAAAAACCTTTTACTTCACAATTAACTTTTTCAATGAACAAACACATCAACGCCCGAAAAATATGGAATGGGTCTCTTCGTGACATCACAGATTGGAGAGAGATAGAGGATTGATATGCGCGTGGGTTTACCTTGTAGTTTTAGTATCATGCGTTACATTCAGTGATAAAACCAATTGCTCGATACACAGACCATAGTTTGTCTTCGAAAATGACATCGTTCGCATTCTTTTAGCATTGAGTGCAATATGCTTTGAATCCGGAGGACTTGTACATTCTAGAGTCAAGTTATTTAGTCGAAAGACGACGGAAACACAGAGGTCCTGTCGTCATTGGATGCACCCAATTTTCAGAACCAAAAATCCTTGGGAGAATTCAAACATCTCCAAAATCAATAATTGGAAAAATATCCTGAGCGATTTTTCAATTCCTATGGGAAGAAGCACAGAATATTTCTGAATGTATTTGAGAAACGATAAAACTTCATTAGGGCAACACTTCGAACTCTCAAGCTTTGTAACGTTTCGGAGTTCATATCAGACTCCCTTTTCAGACAATTTCTCAACATGAGCTTTACGTAATATTGAGAATTATTGATTTCCCAATTGACATTCACAAATCAATGATGATCATGGATTAATATTAATAACTATGATGGTGAAATTGCTACTGCATTTTAAAATTTCCTGAAATCAGTTCCATTTTCAACAAATCATTCCAAATACGATCCACACCCACCGAACAATTTAACAGATTATCATTCTTTTATAACTGTCAGGTTCCATCATTAGATTTTTCGTGTTATTCCAATCCATCATGTGATCGCCTATTGGAAGTCACATGATCGCAATCTACCAATATCTCTACATTTTATGTTATTCTAATTTCGAAAAGTGTTGATGTTTCTCGTGTAGGTATAGGTTTTTCCATGAATACAGGGAATATTGTAAATACAATTTCTTATTTGAAGATTTAGTTTTTGTAAGTTTAGATCTAAAATCATTTCGTGTTTTGAAAACGGTTCTCATATTGAATTTAGAACCAATTCTTTGAATTTTTCCTGAAAGTCCATGAACATGAGAAATCAAATTGAATGACATTGTTTATTCTTGACAGTTTCTTGTTGGTCCCTGATTATCATTATACTCTCTAAATTTGAAAAAATTCTTGAAATGAAATTCGTTGGATATTTATTATCCTCAAGAATACTTTTAATGAAATTAATTTAATTATTTCTTATTTCATTTGTAGATGAAATTAAATGAGCCCCACCGTTAAGTGTTTTTATAATACTACTCATTTGACTGATTTGAATATATAATTAGATATCGATTGTTGTGTTACTTTTTTCTGACACCACTTGATTCTTCTTTGCCATGTTGTCAAATCACGAAAACATCATCGGCATACCGTCATCAAGTCTTTAGGCATTGCACTTTTCATCACAAAAAATTTGACATCAAGATTTCCTTTAATTTCATTCATATAAGAGACAAGTGTGTTCAGAAAAAAAGTCACAACAATCGATATCAAATGAGTGTTAAAACAGCTTTTATGAAAACACTTTATGATTGGGATCATTTAATTCATCTACAACTGAAAAAAGAAAAAATGAAATTAATTTCATTAAAGATAGTTTTGAGGAGGATCCATGTCCAACGAATTCCATACGAATTTCTCTAAGCGGAAAGGTTTTACTTTGTAAATAGAGCCAGCGCTTTTAGCGTTCGAGCGTACATGCGCTACAGATCCCATTTCAGGCGGATCAAGCGGCGAAGCTCGTAGCCGCTCGTGTACGCCCGCTCGAAGTCGCCTGTACTGGACGCAACTGCATTAGAATACTTTGCTCGGGATCTGTAGCAACTTGCCGCCAGTATACGCTCGTTTCGCGAGAGCCATAAAACGCTCGAAAACGCTTGCAGTGGACGACCGGGCTCAGGCGGATCAAGCGGCGAAGCTCGTAGCCGCTCGTGTACGCCCGCTCGAAGTCGCCTGTACTGGACGCAGCTGCATTAGAATACTTTGCTCGGGATCTGTAGCAACTTGCCGCCAGTATACGCTCGTTTCGCGAGAGCCATAAAACGCTCGAAAACGCTTGCAGTGGACGACCGAGCTCAGGCGGATCAAGCGGCGAAGCTCGTAGCCGCTCGTGTACGCGCGCTCGAAGTCGCCTGTACTGGACGCAGCTGCATTGGAATACATTGCTTGGGAGCTGTAGCAACTTGCCGCACGTATACGCTCGTTTCGCGAGAGCCATAAAACGCACGAAAACGCTTGCAGTGTACGACCGGGCTGAAAATTGTTCGTGGAAGAATTATTGACTAGTAATGGTATTTTTTTGGCACGCTGTATACTCTCAAAAAATATGGCAGGACATAACGTCTTGGCCTCAACTAGTTCTGATACTATTCTTGATTATTCTTAGCTTAGAAAACACCTTATTATTTGAGACAATATGTATACAAGATATCGCTAGGGTAAACTTATAAGCTACATATAGGTTAGTGAACAAACCTGATCTTAGAGAAAAAGAACTGAAAAGGTCACACGGCGCATGCTGAACACTCGAAACATTTTTCACTATCATTGCAGAGGCCATAAGAATTTTCTTCCATGAATTCAGGTGCCAAATCGAGTTCAAAATCTTCTTCTGCATTTTCAACTATGGTCGTTCAACTTGAGTACTTTCAAATTTCATAAAACTTTTGAACTGATCCGAAAATTCTTCAATTTCTATTAATAATAGACTTCTTATAGTCGAACAATTTTTTTAAATAATTTTTTTTTCTGCTTCTTGAGGTCCCTTGAGCCGGATACCCTCGGCGATAGCAGACCGTTATTAAATTCTTTCAATCTCTGATTTCTCCTGCCATGCTATTATGTATGTATCCTATAGGTGCGTCAAGTTGGTGACTCACTAGTGGAATATCGATTTGAAAATATTTTGGGAATTTTGTGCTCATTTTGTGCCAATTTGTGCCGTATGTTACGAATTTTGTGCCCATTCAGTTTTCGAGATATTTCGCAATTTCAATATGAGTCACCAACTTGACGCTGTGACTCATATGTGGAATTTTGATATGGAAATATTTTAGGAATTTTGTGCCGTATGTTACGAATTTTGTGCCCAGTCAGTTTTCGAGTTTTCACTATGAGTCACCAACTTGACGCTGTGACTAATATATGGAATTTTGGAAATTTTCTTTTTTCGATGAATTGTGTCCATTTTGTACCAATTTGTGCCGTATATTATGAATTTTGTGCCCATTCAGTTTTCGAGATATTTCGTGTTTTCTTTGAGGCAAGCGTCAAGTTGGTGACTCACATATGGAATTTTGGAAATTTTCTTTTTTCGATAAATTGTGTCTATTTTGTGCCAATTTGTGCCGTAAGTTTCGAATTTTGTGCCCATTCAGTTTTCGAGATATTTCGAGTTTTCATTGTGACGTCACCAACTTGACGCTGTGACTATGGAATTTTAGAAATTTTCTTTTTTCGATAAATTGTGCTCATTTTGTGCCAATTTGTGCTGTGAGTTACGAATTTTGTGCACTTTCAGTTTTCGAAATATTTCGAGTTTTCTTTGAGTCAAGCGTCAAGTTGGTGACTCACATATGAAATTTTGGAAATTTTCTTTTTCGATGAATTGTGTCTATTTTGTGGCAAATTTTGACGTAAGTTTTGAATTTTGTGCCCATTCAGTTCTCGAGATATTTCGAGTTTTCATTCTGACGTCACCAACTTGACGCTGTGACTCAATGGAATTTTGGAAATTTTCTTTTTTTGATAAATTGTATCTTTTTTGTGCCAATTTGTGCCGTAAGTAACAAATTTTGAGCCCATTCAGTTTTCGAGATATTTCGAGTGTTCACTATCAGTCAAGCGTCAGGTTGGTGACTCACATATGGAATTTTGGAAATTTTCTTTTTTCGATAAATTGTGTCTATTTTGTGCCAATTTGTGCCGTAATTAACGAATTTTGTGCTCATTCAGTTTTCGAGATATTTCGAGTTTTCACTTTGAGTCAAGCGTCAAGTTGGTGACTCACATATAGAATTTTGGAAATTTTCTTCTTTCGATAAATTGTGTCTATTTTGTGAAAATTTGTACAGTAAGTTTCGAATTTTGTGCCCATACAGTTTTCGAGATATTTCCAGTTTTCCATGTTAATCATCAACTTTATGTGACTCACATGATAGTTAAACACTCCCCAAGTGAAAGTCATGCTCATGGTTGTCAATTCAGCAGTTTTAATGCTAAATTTGGCATATTTGATTCATGTTTAGCATATATTTTTAGCGTTTAGCATAAAGTATATTATTGAGCATATTTTCGGAAGGGAAAAGAGAAACAAATTATTGACGGACTTTTGTAATATTTCACAATCAACAAACGCACAAAACCCACTGAGTTGGTACTTCTTTCCATGGAGGTAGAAGAAGGGGAGGTAGCATATCCTATGTTTCCCTTGCTATAAAAGTGTCACCAAAAATCCGCCATGTTGCCAAGCCAAATTTATGGCGGAAATTTTGTATATTTGAATTCTTACAATTCGAAGTTTGTTCGATTTTTTTTTAATGACCAAAAGATGAATAAATAATGATCGGAACAAATCAACGGGTCAAAATATCACAAACAATTGCTTCTAATGAATTGGTGAGTTGAATTACGTATGGAATGAATAATTTGTTCCTGTTACTAATCATACATTCCTTATTTTTTCAATTAAGGTACATACAAATTCAGATAATATGCAATGAAGCAAATAGGTAAATTATCTCGTGTTTTCCTATCAATTAAAATTGCATGCAACATTAATTGAACCATGTATTTACAGAAGTCCAAAAATTTAGCTTTTCACCATTAATTGGCGAGTAAGATCAGCATATGCTGTACAAGAAAGCATTTCTCATATGTTTTTCCACTACATACAACTGCCAAAACCAACGAACGAATAATAAATAAGGCTAAAATTGCAAAACCTACAGTTCAAAATAGCTCGAAGTTGGCCATCTTGGGGTACCAAATCCGGATTTGTTTCAGTGACACTTTTCAAACGGTATGCCCCCTCCATTTTCTTTACCTCCATGATTCTTTCACTGTTACCGTTGATTGAAGTATTCTTTGGAAGATAGCCAACCAATGTGTTTTCAGTCCTCATTCCCCTCGCATCCCTCGTCGCATCACTGCCGTAATGTGGCGCCCTCGCAAAATATCGAATCCGAATGTATTTTAAAACACAGATTTCTGGATTTCTCAACTCGGTAAATTTCAAACAGATACCCGATTTGGATGAGTCATAATACCAGATGTGGAATTTTTATGATGCCTTAGTATTTGAGCCTACTTCAAAAAAAAAAGATTTCAGTACCTTCACTTCGTCTTTTATATATTTTCTTTATACTCAAGATTCTGTTGAAATATGAGATTCGTTTTTAGGAGAAAATTTTGCTTGAATTTTTGTTGATGAAATTAAAGGATATCCCTCGAATTTTCCAACATGATACTTAAATTTCAAACAGGAATAGTCGAGTTTGGAATTTTAAGTTTTATAAGACGGCGGTATTATAAAACTTTGATTGCACCGTAAAGATTCGTTGAGATTTTTAGATGAAAGGATTCGATTCTTTCGAATTTACGTGAATATTCTCGAGTTGTGTGAAACATTAAAAAAAAATTGAGAAAACAATAAACTCTTCAATTTGAATAATACCGTTGATTGAAGTATTCTTCAATCATCGATAAAACCCTTACTTTCGAGGCTTGAAAATTCTAGATTCAAAATTCATTGGTTTACAATTTTGCAGATTCTTGGTAGCCATGCAGTCCTCGGATGAATCAGGAAGAAAGTTTTAAAAATTTTTAATTTTTGCTCTGCGCGCATCTAGAAATATTTCAGAGCTAAGCCGAAGCAAAGAACGCATAGCGTATTTATTCAAATCCGATATATGACCATTTGTCTCTGATTTTGAATGCAAATAGATCCTTTTTCACTCAATATTCTGCTATTTTCGAAATGACTGATCGCCTAGCAGGCCATCAGGAGGTTTCTGTGTTAGCAGAATATTTCCGACAAAAATCTGATATGCTTAATTAATATGAAAAAGGAGAAAAAAAAGGCAATTTTTTGGTTAATGGATTGTATCTTCATCAATATTGAGGAAAAATCTTAGGTTATGAGGAAACTTTACAGCCTTACAGAAAAAAGGATATTTTTCATTCAAGGTGGATATCTTGAAGAAAAATGATGAAATTCGAGAGTCGTGAGAAGCAAATTAGAGCTGAATAAACAGGCTATGCGACCTTTGCAAACTGTAAAGCAGGGAATTGAGAGGCTGGAGTCTTCAAGCTTCAAAAGTAGGTTTTTTTATTTCCTATAGGATGATTTTTCACTGAGATAGAACCTTTTGAAAATCATAAAAAAAAATTTCTGTTCCTTCAATTATTCCCTCATTTACAATGTGCATTCACTTGTTATAGAATATGCATGATTATGTTCATGATGAAAAATCAACAAAATTTATAACAAAAGTTTATTCGCATACAATTACTTGCTACAGTAGCCACTTGATAATGGGAACATCTACAATCAAAAGTGTAAACAGTTGTCAAAGAATCGAGGTTGTTTTAAAATTTCAATGGAATAACATATCATTAGAAACCATAAATTGTTCATTTCGTTCGTCTATCCAATTAATGAATCAGTTATTTTTTATAATTTTTGCCAGATTCAACCACCACCGGTGTCGTGGGATATATCGGGTTAGCTTGATATCGTTGCTGACCGACTGAAAAAAACCACAACTTATCGAAGACTTCAAGGATCACTTGAAAATGAAACTTATTGCGAAGATAAAATTCTGACTTTCCGATGTGGTTTCTTAAAATCTTTGGCAGGTCTCGCAGTCTCAACTTCCCATTTCAACATTCGATATGATTTGATTTTCACCAGATGGTCTAAGATGAACATTTTATGGGTTTTACAGAGTTCGAACCAATTATAATTTGTTTCCACATATGAATATAGTTTTGCCCTTATTTTTGCCTCGAAACCAAATTCTAATTTAAAAATTTCAAAGTAAACATTGAATTTTTGTAACATACATGATATTAAATTACTGAATTCCTCTGTTGTTCTGGTTAAATATATGGTATCGAAATTTTGTATACCATAATTTTCATAAAATAAAAACAATTCTTCTGCTTCAATTGCTCCATCTTTTCTGAGGAATTCTTCAGAACATCTGTCACACTTGATTTTTTTTAAAAGTCTGAAGCAAAGATATCCTGCCATGTAAACTGTCACACTTTCTTCTAGTGTGAAATCTTTTGGTAATCTGATGGTAATTCCATCATCTTCTTCTCTATCGTCAATATCATCTTGGTCATTCATGAAACTTTGAGAAGGTCCAGGTTCTGGGTCCTCCATATCCAAGTTTCTGTGCTCTCCTTCAACGACGCACAATTCTCCTTCATCTTCCTCACAATTGGAAGACTCCACTGCTGTCATGAGCCGAATATGCATATTATGTTGCAATGGTATTCGGAATTCCCTGGAGGTTGGCTGAGGATTGTAGCCACCTCTATTTCTCAAAACAGAAAAAAAATTTTTTAAGGGATCTTGGTTCAGCCTGGATGTTAGAAGATAATTTTTACTTTCCCCCTTCACGTCTTCCCACAACATCAAAACAGAATTAATAGTCCATAAAAATCCATCGATACAATGAATATTGTTTCTTCTTGATGAATTTTCAAAAATTGTTATGTTTTGAAACAATTCCTGAGCCTTTATCAATGTTTCATATGGCAAAGTTCTGAATATGGACAAAGAACACTTGAAGGGATTAGAATCAGATGTTGACTTGCTGTTGAGACAATCAAAAATGTTATTGATTTCCTTCAAAAATCCGGCTGTATTTGCAGCAGTGGATGTTTGCAAATGACGAGTGGCTATCAAGGTATAAATTGTTGACGAAACCGTATGACTGAAAATTTGAACAGCATACTTAACCCGCATTTTTTGGAAACTTGTTGGAAAGACGCGCTTATCTGTTATTTTAAGCATTGACCTGCCAATTTTACTCTCCTTATCTATTTTATAAGCTTTCACAAAATCATTCCACGAAATAAATTTTGTGTCCACATAAATGCTTAGTTTTGTATTCATAAAGATATTTCGTAGACTTTTAATGAGATGTGAAGCTTCATAACAGACAAACACCTTTTGTCCATTCACAAATATTTGTGGATTTTCCTTTGTGGCTCCCAATAACGAAAATGCCAGTCTATTGTTTGCCACTTGATCACATACAGCAATTCGAATAACAAGACCAAGCTGTTGTAATTTTTGTATCACCTACCCCAACAATTCACCAACAATTTTTCCTTCAACTGGTCCAGCCGATAGAAAATAATAGCAAGGCATTTTCCAATTATACATCACTCCACGTACACAAAATACAAGAGCTGTATTTGCAAATTTCGAACATCTTCCATGGCTACCCAGATCTTCATAACCCTCTATGAAGTCATGGAATTTATTATGGTCCAGTCCTTTTTTCAGAACCATTTCATCGAACATCAATACGCAATGCTTTTCACCAGTCTCCATATTTGATATTTTTATTTTAATTTATCCATCAATTTGGTATTCAGCCCAGTTTTTAAATTAAATATCTTCATCCAGGATTGAATTGTAGATATTCCAGGTAGAACAAATCCCAATGTTTTCAACATGAATTTATAACTGCTTGGAGATTTATAATACAAGGATAATGCCAGTTGCTTTTCACCCTGAGTCCACATGGATCACCTCTTATGAAAGCACTGCATAAAAATTAATGTTCTTGCAGATGGAGTTTTATTTTGAAGGAGACTAGTAAGGACATTTCTGGTTGAAAATGACAAACTTTTTTGATGAAGCCTCAAATTTATGCCACCTTTTTTCTTCAGTGTCTGTTTCAACTTCACAATTTTTCTCCTCAACTTAACCTTCCTTGGCGAATCTTCTGATATATTCGGGTTTGCCATATTCATGAGAGTCGTAATATTCCTGTGCCCAGATGAACTTTCACTTTCACTTGCCCGATCCGTTGAAAATTTTGTTATCACTACTGAACTTTTATCAAGTACTCCCAAAAATTCGGCAGGATCAGAATCTGTGAGTTCCTTCGAGGGTCCTGGGTAGCTTATTACGGCAGATCTAACAGGTTCAGAGAAAGGTGGACAAACATCTGAAAAATAAATATAATGTGTCAATGTTATATCTGCGCAGCCATATATTCATGAAATCATTGAAACAATCATTATGAGTAGTCTCATTCCAACTCTTGGTATTTATGAGTTAATATAACCACTATTAATTTAATTCAACCACTTAGGTTGGTGGAGTTTTAGTGAAGAAACAGTTGAACCAATAACACTTATATTATTATTTTCGACTTTGATTATGATAAGAGATGTACGAGATCTTAGCTATAAATAACAAATTATTAGTATAATTTCAACTTACCTGACTGTTCATGTGGCTGCTACACTTGACTATCAAATTTAACAGGTACAGAAGACCGACTCAATAGTTTCCTCTTTCCTGAGATAAAAATTAATTCGGGATGAAAATGATTTTGGCATACCAATTTATTTTTTAATGCAGTTGCTTCAAGATCGTAAAGAAGTCGATTACCGCAATTCATCACCCATTCTTTACAACGAGTTGTATCCTTCGAAGGAAACGAAAAAAATGTGAGCTCTTTATTAGCAGCACGATTGTTTTTACACTCAATATAAACACAATTCAAATAGTGTGAAGGCATTTTGGACAAAATCTAAAGGTTCTATTTAATTCGTTTTGAAACACGAGCACGAGGAATCACCAACTTAACACTTGAACAGAAAGAAAATTAATAGGTTATAGTTTAACAGACCGTCTTGATCACAGAACACTTATATTTTGTTGTTATGTTAAAAGTTCAAAATTATAACCAAGAATAAGGGAAAAGAAAGCAAAGGGTTGCATCTCATTTTCTCGCGTACTCTCTGTCTTTTGGGATAGTTTTGGATCAGCGCCATCTATGTGCCTTTAGTCACAATTATTTTGGTAGAAAAGTTGCGCGGCGCCATCTCTGTGTCTTTAGGTTAAACACAATACGCCATCTATCCGTCGTTTTAATTTTGCACTCGTTTTGTGCCGTATGGTTGGCTATCCAAAGAATATTTCAATCAACGCTGTTACCCTCTTCAATGAAACGAAGGAAGGAAGCGCGCAGGATTTTATAGCCCCAATAAATAGTTATGAGCTTGCAACAACCGATAGGAAATATGTGAACAAACTTTCAGTCGATCCGGCCGGACTCAAAATTTCAAATGCTTTGGAAAATCCATGTACCGTAACTTTTTTATCGTATATTTTTTCGGGAACTGAGAAACCATAAAATGAAGAATGTGCAACATTGGTTTTTGTGAAATATCAAAGCTTGAATCACCGAGACTCAAATTCATGTTTGGATTTGAACGAACAGTTCTTCCGCATTAAGAAGTTTTCAGTAATTTGCATATCCATTTGTGAATATTAAGATATAACATTTTATTTATATCTATACCACATCAACTAAAGGTATTTCAATTCCTTCAAGTTTGAGAAAAACAGTTCTTACAATAAAAAAATTAAAATTTAACCCAGGACCTAGGAATATTTTGAAATCTGATAACTCAGAACCCCAATATTCATTCACATTCAAGTGTTGTGAGTAAAAAAAAATTTATATTTCAGAAATAACTATATAAAAAAATATCAATGAAAAACTAGCATTTTTTTTTGGCACTTTCCGAAATGAAAAAGCATGTTTTTGGCATTTCCTGAACGCAAAACTAGCTTATTTTGCTTTCCCTGAGATGGCAACACTGGCCATGCTTAATCCAACAAAAAAACACACCCACAGAGGACCAATAGCTACCCGTCTTTTACCAAACACGTGCGTCGTTGAAGACGTGCCGGAGGAGATCCTATTTCATATTGAATATGAAGAAGATTCGAAACGTCGAATATTCGAAACTTGGTTTTCTGTACCTCAACCGAATATTATGATATCAGACTAATATTTTTTTATATGAATCATTGAGAAATACAAATAACGTTCGTCAATGATTTCCTAAACGAGTATTCCTCTATCTTTCACAAGAAAAACTAGAAATATTCCGAAAACTGAAGGAGCACACAATTCGTACCATGAAAAATTATCAAATTTCCAAATTAGTGACACACAGTGATAATTCGAAATATCTCGAAAACTGAATGGGCACAAAATTCGTGACTTACTGCACAAAATAGACACAATTTATCGAAAAAAGAAAATTTCCAAAATCCCATATGTGAGTCACCAACTTGACGCTTGATTCATAGCGAAAACTCGAAATATCTCGAAAACTGAATGGGCACAAAATTCGTGACTTACTGCACAAATTGGCACAAAATAGACACAATTTATCCAAGAAAGAAAATTTCCAAAATTCCATATGTGAGTCACCAACTTGACGCTTGACTCGTGAAAACTCGAAATATCTCGAAAACTGAATGAGCACAAAATTCGTGACTTACGGCACAAATCGGCACAAAATGAGCACAATTTATTGAAAAAAGAAAATTTCCAAAATTCCATATATGAGTCACAGCGTCAAGGTGGTCAAGTCACAAAGAAAACTCGAAATATCTCGAAAACTGAATTGTCACAAAATTCGTAACTTACGGCACAAATTGGCACAAAATAGACACAATTTATCGAAAAAAGAAAATTTCCAAAATTCCATATGTGAGTCACCAACTTGATGCTTGACTCAAAGAAAACTCGAAATAGCTCGAAAACTGAATGGGCACAAAATTCATAATATACGGCACAAATTGGCACATAATAGACACAATTCATCGAAAAAAGAAAATTTTCAAAATTCCATATATGAGTCACAGCGTCAAGTTGGTGACTCATAGCCCAACTAGCAAAATAGACCCCTAAAAGAACGAAATTGTTTTATAATTATCCTATAGCGCCACTGGAAAGAATAAAATTATTTTTTAATGCATCTGAATACGAAAATTTTATCATAAAACAGAGAGGTTTCTATAATGCTGTTTTATAGACGTTCTTACAACTCATATAATACGACAAAGAAATAGCGTACGCATACAAACTATAAGATTCCTATGGTATAATTTTAAAACAGTGTTATACACATTACGATGCGGTTGCATAGCTATTGTATTACTTTTAATAGCGACGTTAAAAGTTGGTTGCAAAGGGAGCTGTATAAAAAGTTGTATTAGAGTTTCTTAAGAAAACTAATAAAATTGTTGCTTTACGCTGAAGTAAAATATTACACAATAAATATAAAAGTATTTTATAATCATTTTATAACTTCAACAGTATTCTCTCTCATGAAGAGCTTATAGAATAAATTCATCTCAAGTTCTGCGTTATAAAATCTATTCATATCATCGATCTCTAATAATAATTATTTTTCTCCGGACATATAAACATAACCCAATAGTACCTAATAGAAAAATTACCCGGGCTTCCCAGCAGGTTTCGTTTACAAAATGAATTCGGTAATATCTGACTGGAAAAAAGCAAAGCAAAGTGGTCACTTCAAAAGATCATTTAAAAAAAGGTACAATAGAATACTTTCTCAGAATTGCAGTTCGCGTGATCAACCTCCAGTTGAAGTGGCAAATAACGAAGAGGCTAATCTAGAGGATACAGCAATTTTAGCTTCAGGCAGGGGAGTTAATACTGAAGAACAATATGAAGGAAATAAAGACCAACATGACATGATAAGTGAAAGAGTCGAAATCAATAGTTCTCATGAAGTAACCGCTGACACCGAGGACGAAAATTTGATTCATTCTCTATCTGAAATCGAAAAGAAGATTATAATAAAGGAACTACTTAAGATATGGGAATATCTTTCAACATAAATAATTCTGCATTGAAGGAGCTTTTCGTTATATGGAACCTGGCTAATCTCCTCCCTAAGATCCAAGGACATTCCTGAAGAACTACTATCTTGAACATCTTTAAAGAATATGAGTACCGGTAAAAACGAATCTAATAATTTGAGGTTAGCTCAAGCTTGGAAAGAATCTGTATAGGTATACTGAAGTTATTCCAAACACAATACAACCAAAGAATCCTTTACTGTCGTACCGCACGTATGTTAAGCGATACTTCTGTTCTATTATGTAGTTTGCCAACGCGCTATAAAATAAGCCGGTAAGCTCAAGTCCAGTGTTGCTAGCTTGAGCAATTAGTAGTTATACCAACATACATCAAATTAGTTGCAATGAATAGGAAGACCATTTAATTTATTATGACATCTATCTTGTAGATCCTTATGTTCTGCGCGTACAATGTATGTTTTGCAATTTAATATTGAAAAGTCATCTGTTCGAAACACAATATTGCGATAGATCCCTTTTATTTTCACTGAGTAGACAGCTTTTATTGAATTAACTGATAATTATTGCGAACATTTTTGTATAGCCTACACTTTATATGCAAAACAGTGACGTGTATTTTTTGCACACACTCTGACCACTCACTATACCAATACACACTTTTTATATGAGTATTTTCCTTTTTTTTCTGTAAAAAACAAAATGCTTTTGGAAATTTTTCATTAAATCTGGCAACATTCGAAATTGGTCAAGAATCAAACTTCACCATGACTCCCAAGACTGTCAAAAACAACTTTATGGCGCTGCATCAAACAACATTATAAAACTTTAATATCGTATACAGCTCAGAAGAAAACAGAATCATTGTATAAGGCGTCTTATTTGTATTCTACCCTATACGCCATATTTATTAAACGTTTGGCTATTCAGAAACCGCCGCCATTGTGAAAAAATTATATGCAAACGTAAGAAAGTGAAATAAAAATGGAATTTTCAAAGAAATATGAAGATTTTTTTCTGCTTTCACAACTGCCACAATGCAAATTTCGTTTCAAGTTGAAAATTCAACAAATGAAACAAAATTTTATATTTCTCATTTTTCATAATACCTATTAAATGTATGCTAAACGGAGGCGCTTTAATTTTTCATCAAAAAAAAAAAATATATATATATATATATATATATATATATATATTATATATATATATATATATATTGTCAGAAAAGTTAGCTGGGCAAATACATGCCGTCCAGTAGCGATATATTAGGTCTTTAATATCTGCAATATGATGAAATAATAATCACCCACCGCCATAATGCCCGATGTTGGATCTTAAACCTACACAAAACGCAAACGTTTATATAGATATACCTTATGAAATATTCTTGTGACAATTCTATTCCGAATTTCAACAGTAGAAAACAAAATGCTCGTATAAGCGATTCTGTCTGCATTATAAAATACTTATGAGATATTATAAATGGATTGTATAACTAATCCCGAAGACATACTTATAGGACAGTTATATAATCATCATATTGATGATCCTATAACGGTTGCGTAGTTTACTACAGGATGTCCCAAAAGAACGGAACTGTTGTGTAAACGTGGGCCCTTTTTGGTTGTAAAGACATTGTATAAGGGTTTATAGCCACATTATAAGATTTTCACGTTTCTATAAGATATGCTGTATAGCAGTCCTTACAGCCTTTATAAAATTAGTTTTGCTAGT
The DNA here is from genome assembly GCA_038502775.1 of Hippodamia convergens. NCBI lineage: Eukaryota > Metazoa > Arthropoda > Insecta > Coleoptera > Coccinellidae > Hippodamia > Hippodamia convergens. The sequence continues at coordinate 57,588,612 of CM076609.1, read as the reverse complement.
TGGGAGTGAAAACTCGAAATATCTCGAAAACTGACTGGGCACAAAATTCGTAACATACGGCACAAAATTCCTAAAATATTTCCATATCAAAATTCCACATATGAGTCACAGCGTCAAGTTGGTGACTCATATTGAAATTTCGAAAAATCTCGAAAACTGAATGGGCACAAAATTCGTAACAGACGGCACAAATTGGCACAAAATTCCCAAAATATTTTCATATCGAAATTCCACTAGCGAGTCACCAACTTGACGCACCTGTATCCTATTCCTATTCTATTGGGCATCTTCGTGTGTGAATTGTGAATTGGTTAAAAACTTTACCAGATTGAAGATTCCTAGTAGTTTTTCAATTCGAATTCATAATATTTAACGAACAATTTATGTCATTTTTGAAATCTGTCAGTGTTGCCGGCTGTTTCGATCACACGTTGTAGAACGTATACCTTTCATGGAACGAATGGTTGTCAAGAATACCAATCCGGAAAAGTACTAGCACCATTCGTTTTGACACGTATAAGTTAAAAAGCCCACTTGTAGAGAATACGGACCCAGGTCTTGTTTCATCCGGGACTTGGTCAACAAAGTTGCTAATATTACTTTTCGTAAAAAACCGTTTTCTCACAATATTCAACCGAACACAATCCTAATTGAACGAAACAGTGATATTTAACCAAAATAGTGATTCAATAATACCCTTCACCGGACCAATTCTTGTAACGCCATGAACATTAAGTTTCAGGCCAAAGCTCAACATGAGCTACATTAACCTAAAACAATTTCCATCATTTGTCGGAATGTCAACATTAAAATCTGCCAAGACCACCAAATACTTATTCCTGGAAAATATTTTGGCTAAAAAAATTTCCATCTCCCTGAGGGAGATCTATATACGCAGATAATGAAGTAAGTTCTTTCACCTACACTTGTGCTCACAACACTGAGTTCACAGTCTTTTTCCACCTGACGAACGTGGATCTCCACCGGCTGACAGTTAAAAGAGCATCCATTGAAAATTGCGGTTCTTCCTCCCTCGAGATTAGTGTACTGTTGGTCTTATTCATCCAGAGCTACTTGAAGTATGGTATTTAATTTCAACCAGATGAATTAAATGTTCCAATTATCGACAAAAATCATGACGAAAAATGAGACAACAATTTAAAATAATATCAGAAGTGAAAATATTCAATTCTATTCTTGAATAAATAGATGAAAGGGTAACAAACTTCGTTATAGAGGTAATTTTGACCAAATTCCCGAATTTCAGGTACGTCATTTGTATGCCACATTCATTAAATTTATTTGGTTCATTCCGCAATTATACATACAACTTCTTCATTTTCATACTCAAAAATATCATCGACAAACATCGAATATTTATTGACATACCTATTCGATTCGAATATGGTTTTTTAACTGTTAATCGAAAATGTGTTGCTTGAAAGTTGTAATGGAATGGTTTTTATGTTATTCCAGAATTTTCGATAATTGGGACACTGTCGAAAAGTAGGACAGGAAACTAAAATTAGGTCATTCCTTTTCACCTATATATATTGATAAAAACAATCCAAGATTTCTGAAAATACGTGCAAGTGTTTTTCCTAATTTCATTTATACTTGATTTAACCGCCAAGAAAGGTAGAGGGCCTAATATTCAACTTCATTAGGTACATCAAGTTGCTATCTGAAATACAAAACATCCTGAGGGCAATCGTATACAAACAGCGATTCGATGTAACGCACTCCCACATAAGAAGTAACCAACAATCGCAGCACTAATGGCCAAATTATGTGTTGCGTGTCATAAAAATCAAAAGTCATCCATCTTGCCATAATCAACAGCCACTTAATCAATTGGGGCCTTTCTACACTTGTCCAGGACAGACGGTAATAGAGTGTAACCGATGCACGAAAAATGGGCGCTAGGTTTAATGATCAGGTGCTTTCACCTGTCGTCTACCTGGTTTTGATACAAGAGAAGAATGATGTGTTCGTTCTATTCAAGTTTAGGAAAGAGGTGATGGAATTTGATGGGAACTTGGTGACACTCAGAGTTTATATCACTTTTTATGATGGAGTGTCTCAGTACTTTGAAAAGTAGAGTGTTTTTAAAAAACCTGAAAACCAATTGAACAACTAGCAATTATTGCAAATTCAGCGTTACGTGATATATCAAACAATATATATAATCTAAGGTACGTCAGGGCCCATGATTAGGGTGTAAATTTTTCTTTTTTCATATATATATATATATATATATATATATATATATATATATATATATATATGTATGTTTTCATTATATGACAATACCTCAAAAATAAGACAAATTGGACATGCACTTTCCCAAATTCCATGCGAATTACAGTCGGGATTGTGTTTGAATTTAGGCTTAATACCTTCGAGAAGTGTCTGATTCTAAATAGAGATGGTTATAAAATTAAATCGACCCCAATGGGTCAATTCCTATTTAATAGCATGTGTTATACGCTTTTTAATAGCTTAAGGAAGGTAAAAGAATTTAAATCATCTGCGGAATAAGTTTCATTATTATGTTTTCCAAAGTGCTTGAAAATAATCAGTTTTTACCGTTGTCGAGTAGTTCTTCCAAGCTGTAAGTAGAAGATGCAGTTTTTATTTATCATTATTATTATGATTTTCCAGAACTTCCGTAGTATTGTAACTACGATCTCAAATCAAAAACAATTCGTAAATGCATTGATAGTATGCCACGTGGTATTGAGAAGTGATAGGAAAGCGAAGTGGAAATACACGCTACAATGTTTGTATTTGTTTGCTAGTCGATAAGGTATTGTAATGTTTTAAATTGTTTTAAAAATTGAAAAAATGCAACACTTTCATTGAAAATGTGTATCTTTTTTTTTAAAGCAGATACTGACGTAAATCAAAAAACATTTCGTTAAGAAAGGGTCACACTTCAAATTAAAACTTAATGATATCAAATTTTCCGCCTCAAATTCACCACAGGGGTGTTTAGAAATGGAGGGTATAAAACAAGGTTTTTTCCCCCTGTATAACGGATAAACTACAAGTATTTTTGCAAAGTAAATTTCAGGTTAATATAACAAGACCCAATACTATACCTGGTGAAAATTTCAACAAAATCGCAGCTCCACGAAAAAAAATACAGTGAGTTGAATTTGACAAAAATTTGGCCTGTCCGGAATTTATTGACGGGGAGTGTATATAATTATAAATATATATATATATACATACATGTTTAAAAAATAGGTGACTATCTCTCTGGGAAAGATAGACAACTAAAAAATAATAGGGGTTAGTTTTGTAAAAAATGTTCTTATCGCCATCGTTAATCAGGATACAGAAAAAAAAAATATACACATTTTTTAAAATTTTGCCGAAACTACTGGCAATAATGTAATGAAATTCTACACGAATGTGTTTTGGAAGCTGATACATCTAATGAGTGTGTTTTGATGTCTCACTCTCATAGGGGGCGCTAGTTACACGGTTCGTACCAAGTTCTTTTCAACATAACTTTTTGGATATTAGATTTATCAAGCTGAATCTTTGAGCGTTTTTGAACATCATTCAATTTCACACCAAAAGGGTACTCTTGATTAAACTCGATACTGTGTACCGATTTCGGAATATTCTGATTTGAACATTATGAAATTATAATCGATGCTGTTATGAAGTAATGATGAATGTATTAGTTGAACAAAAAAATTTGATACAAGGCTGAAAACAAAAAAAATCTGAATCAGAGTAGGTGTTCAAAATGTCCTTCGTTTTCAGAAATACACAAATCTATCCATTTTTATAAAAAAAATCATTAATCTTCTTAACGCTTGGTCGTCCGCTATGAGGTCATTGAAGTGACGTTGAATACTGTCCTTCAATTCTTGAGGTGAATTTACCCCTTTTGCATAAATTTTTTCAAGGTACGACCAAACTGTTTATTCCAAGGGATTGAAATCGCATGACCGAGGAGGCCAATGAATCGGAGCTACTACACTTGTAACATAGGTGTACTTAACAAAGTGTCACTTTCTATCAATGTGGCGTGAAGCTCCATCGTTCTCAATAATTAAAAATAATAATAATTAAGTACTTTATCAATGCTTCATATCAGCATCGGTTCTTGCTTCATAATTATCAAATCAAAATATTCCGAAAACGGTGAACACTAACGAGTTGTATATTTTTGATGTAAAATTCTATGATGTTTAATATCGCTAAAAATTTAGCTCAATAAATCTCATATCAAAAAAGTTATGTTCAAAAAAACTTGGTGTGAACCGTGTAACTAGCGCCCTCTATGAGAGTCAGACATCAAAACACATTTATCGGAGAAATCAGCTTCCAAGACATATTTGTGTAAAATTTCATTACAACGTTGCCAGTAGTTGCGGTGAAATTGTAAAAAATGTTTATATTATATTCTATTCCAACGCCCTGGCGTAACGGATGGCGTAACGAAATTATTTTACTGATCAAACCCCTATTATTTTTCAGTTTTCTATCTATCCTAGAGGGATGGTCACCTGTTTTTGGAACACCCTGTATAAATATAATGTATAATAATAATCACATAATTATTCAATTAGCTTATCTAGAAAAATTTTCCGTTGTTTCAAGTTACGAAAATGCTGAACATATGTGTATGTAAACAAACGTATAAAGTCACCTAACTTGTTTTAGACATTGAACATGCTGCATTTCAAACTATTAAGGCATTGCTATCATATAGAGGTCATTGAGCTTTCGAGAAGTACGAACATATGGTAACATTCTCTTCAAAATCGAGATTCAACACTGATCACGCATATTGAAGAAATCTACCTATTTTTGACGTTGATCTCTCCAATTCTACTAGTTCTACGAATGTTATAAATGCTAGACTTTGTGAGGATGTTACTCTGTCACGTAAAAACTACTGTCCGGATCCATATGAAACTACACAATTATAGCTCATCTACAAGAATAAAACAAAAGCTACAACTCAAATATATTGCGTAATTTGTCAATAATACGATGTCAAACAATCAAGCAGGTCCTGAAAATTCCAGTACTCTGAGAGCTTTTCAGATATACGTTGCCTCAACCGTTTAAGATAGGTAGACGAAGATGATGGTTGTTTATTTCGAAAATTTTCAAATCTTCTGAAAGCCAGAATATCCAAAATATTGAGCCATAAATACAATTAAAACAGGAAAACCTTCATACAATGCAAGTTTTTTACTATTTATTTGATTGTTCTGTCACTTACAACTGCACTGTATTTAATACAGATGTTTTTTCATACAAATTAATTCGACCGCAGAGTTTAAGAGTTATCACGAACTATAATTGATCTGAATCAAGAACAATTCAGCTCGTACTATGGCGGTACAGAGTATATAGCCAAGAGGTTCATGGTACATTTCGCATTTTTCCATATAGCACATTCAAATTCATATGAAAAAATGCAAAAAAATGCAAAACTGTGCATCAGCTTCTAAAATTAGAATATAAACATAAAATATTTTCTTCCATCTACCGCAGAATCGAATCTCAACTTTTTCATTGTTAAACGAATTCAAGAGTTTCGTTGGAAAACAGCGAAATTTGGTTTAAAAAAATTCAAATCAATAGGTACTTAGAAGGCCTTCAAATAAAATTTTTCATATCCATGGAAAATTGGTTCAATTCAATTTGATATATCAAATTGAGCATAAGTAGCATATTATATGCTATAAAAAACAAAAACACTCAAAACTTCAATCCTGACTAGGGATCAGGTAACCCTACATTATACCTAAGGAAAGCGCTGGTATGAGTGATATCTGCGATCTATTCATCTATGAGCAGAAATACATGTGCAACTCCCAGAAAAAATCAAATTCCCAATCGATTACCTGGTTCACTCTTCCAACCACAAATTATCATTTATCCGAGGCAACGAAGAGACACCAACCGCAAGTCTGCTGTCATTGCATCGAAAATAGAATCACGAACGAGAAGCGGAAGAATAAATAATGCTTAACTAAATCGAGCTTTCCGAAATTATTATGTTATTAACTCCATTGAAATTCTAGGAATTTAAAACGATCGTCCGGAGAGTGTCAGACCGAACCATGTAGATAAAATACAGGTTTTTAAACACCTCACTTCGAACCATATGGTATGAAATCGGAACGAAAAAATTGCGGAACGCAAATAAACGAAATGGCAAAATGCATTGTTGGAAAGCTGTCACGATAAATAACAATCTGAGCCAATCATTCTCGATTTTACTAATGGCGCAAATTAGATATTCACGTTTATGTTGCTTTCGGTTTCCGGTGTACGATTGTTTCATTCAAAATGTTGTCGTGCGTGGGCTGGGAGTAGATGCTCTCTTCTTGTGTGCTTGTGCTTAGCACGAGCCACGAGATCGGACCAACGGTCGCCCGTCCTAGTCTAATGGGAGAAATATCAAGCAGAACAGGTTCGGATTCAGAAAGAATGTATAATTCCTGAATATCACGTCGAGATCGCCATATGATGCATAATAATAGAATTCATGTTTTCAGTTTGTGTATTTCACGAAAGCTGATATTCGCGTAAAAATGAGAATGATGAACATTCACGGTTTTTGGCATATACTTATAAATATATTATATAGTATATGAATATCGCTGGCGAAGTTTTATTGCGAAAGTGAATATCATGTTCCTAAAAATATTTTTAATGTGGAGTTATCAGACGATTAAGAGAAAATAAGTTGTTTACAAAAACCTATTTCTTGTTTCAAACATTTAGTTGGTAAAAACCCTGTTCATTGTTACAAACAATAAGGAGGTTTTCGCAAACCACTAATTTTTTTTTCGACAGACATATGATTGAACAGTCGATAAACTCCATGGATTCTGCAGTCATTGCACACCGTCATTACACCAGTCAGATTGAATTTACGAAATTTAAACCTTTCCTGATTTTTGAATTGTCTGATCTCAAACATGATCTTATTTTAGCACCATCAACAGATACCCCATCTAAATATTCAATTTTTTTTCCGTGAGATTATAAGATTCACTGAAATTTCCAGGAAATATTGAATAATAATTGAGTCATTTCATCATATCTTTAAGAAACACAAAGCAAATATATTCATTTAGTTTTCAGCTCACTCATGAATTTTATTCATTCACTTCAATGATATTCATCATTTTATTAGCTTGTAAGTTCAATGTTTCATTTACCTGAATGAATAGTTGAATTAAAGAGCCGAGTAAATATGATTTTCTGAACTTTCAGATATTGTCATTCGAAAGAACATCCATAAAATACTGGACTGCTGACTTGATCCAAACTATAAGTACTAAGTATAAACTTTGAGAACAAAATTCTTATTGAATTACTTATTACATGTGCGAGTATGAACAATCGTAAAAGGATTTGTCAAAGTTAAATCAAGAGGGAATTCAAAGAGTTCAGAAATGTTGCCTAAGATATATTTAGGGCATGAGAATATTTGAGCAGGTCACATATAAGTTGGAAGTTTGTGGATGGTTGGATATGTCTAATAAATGTCCTTTACATTTCGTAAAAATTTTTTTGATGATAATTACTTTCAAGACGCCACCTTATTTATTTGATAAAGTTGAATGTAGATCTGATGTTCATTCTTTCAATTTAAGACAACAGTACCTATACATTAGATCTTTTTCGTAAAATATATAAGTATGTCAACTTCAATGATCTCCCTGATATATTAAGTTCTCTTTCTCAGTTCATGAGGAAATATGAGGACGCTTTGAAGGTTCGCCTATGGAATAAGGTGGATTCAAACAATGAAAATATTTTTGTTTTTTTTCACATGGGGCTCGCTTTCAGATATGATGAATGACTACTGCTCTGTTCCGTTTACATCCAGAGACGATAATAACTCTTATGATTTTTTATTATAACTTGGGGGAAGTCACTCGAAGTTTAAACTTCTTGGGTTTTCCTTTCTACAGATGTGTGATATAAATTTATTTTGAATATGAAATACAAATTTGTATATAATAGCATCTGGAAATAAATAAATGTTATTATTCTCGATTATTTTTTATAATAGGAACTGTGGTGTAGAGAGGTTGATGGGAAATTAATAAAATTTATCTGAATTATACAAATATGTTTTTGCTTTCAAATATCAGGAAAATGAATTGCTCTGAAATTTTAGGAAAAAACAATTGTTGGAAGTAGGTGAGAACATCAAGTTATATTAGGAAACTTATGATATACCTTATGTACAACATTTAGTTCACATAATTATATTGCTGATAGATTTGGAAGAAAAGCTTTACAGTGAACAGAAGATCTCCGCAATGGGAAGTGGAACAACACTTTGTAGAGGATAAAAGTAATGAAAAAGCAAAATTATCTCCGGCACTAAACCCAAGCCAATTGAAGAATAGAACAATATACTTATTCTCTGTGTGTTACATAAATTACCATTGTCACTATCCTGAAAAAAATTGATCGTCTCGAGAGAAAAAAAGGATAGAAGGTTGAAAACCGCCAATGAATATCGAAATGAATGACAAAAAATTAAAAAATAGAGATGTTACCATTTAGAAAGGCCAGGTAATGATCAAATAATTCTGGTATAAAATATCCAATGTTAAATTCATCATGATAAATCCAGTTGATATTACAGTTTGAAATTTTTAGAAACTAAAAAAAGTTGATAAATTTAAAGGTTTTTGAAGGTGAGAAGAAAACAAGTCAAATGCACATACACACATGAATGAAGGTATTGAATAGTATAGGGGCTATTTCATGAAATTTTAATATTTTCAAAGTAGACTTTCTGTTAATGAAAGTCTACATATATACATTATTTTATGCCCCTATCCTTTCAGAAAATTATTTTAAGTCTGAAAATATGCTACGGTGCACGTTTCACTCCAAACTGTTCCAGATTCATTTGAACATTAAAACATTCAGGATCGAATTTCGTATAAAAGTATTAGTTCATACGGCTGAAGAAAAGTTACTCAGACTCTGAGGCTCTTGAGCTGAACGAAGACTGTCGGGAAGAAGTAGGTATAATTTAACTGATATAAAAAAAGGCACTTCAAAATCCATCTCTGGCTCAGGCTACGAGGCATTGAAGCATTATATCCTTCTGCTAGATTATTCTCATCGGGGCGGCCGATTTTATCCATAATATACAATTTGTGTGAACAAAGATAAGTTTCGTCATCGTACCCAGTAGTTCTAAGTACGTCTGATCTACGTAGACAGATAACCATGCAACGGAATGATATTCACGTTTCGTTTCAATGGATCCATTCTGTTTTCAAAGCGGTTCGTCAATTTATTATTGTCATCCTTGTGCCACGCCTGAAAGATTGGAGAAAAGCTGTGATTAATCAGAATCTCTGATTTAAATTCTTTCTGATGATCTGAAGTGATATGCTGGGGGGAGTGTTATATCCGTCCGTGGAAAAAATTATCAATATTATTCGGGGCAAAGGTTAATCAATACCGAATCAAGACACATTTTTTTGGTGTTTAATTTCATCTCACTTGTTTACGTTGTGGGCGATATTTTATAAAATTAGTTTGTACATATTAAAGCAAAATGTTGGTTCTGTGTAGACATTTTCATATTTCATAATGTTCTTATGCCACCTGAGACCAAGCACTGTTGGTATTCACCAATCAGTGAATATTTTAGGAACCAATGCTCCCCGAATATTCTGGAAACTTTTAGTGAAGAAAACTAGGACAAAGAAATGATTTGAGTGGGGACAACCCCATAAAAACCAGAAAAAGGAAAAAACGAAAAATCCAAAACAATTGGTCGCGAAACTATGTAATAAACAGGAATCGGACAAAATCTTGGGCACTGCTGGCGACACTATTTTTGGTTTCGGTTGACAATTGTCACATGTGCTGTGATTGTGTACTCCTGTTTCGAGTGAGTTTTGAAGGATTTATTGCTAAATTATTATAAATGTTTAATACACAAAACGTTTACAATGTTTACATGTTAGGTTCGAAGTACTCTTGTTAGATCGGTACTAGAAAGACCGACCACTGTTTGCTGATCATGGCATGTGTCGAGCATACTTTAAGTTTCTGTTCCTTCACAGATAAAAATGAGTTTGAGAAAGGCGTTAACTCTCATAGGGAGTGGTGTGAGGAGAATGTAGATGAGCCAAAATTTTTCGATTTTTATGATATATACTACAATGTGATCGATGTTGTGAAACTTCCACGTGATTGTGATGACGTGTTGTCAAATGAAGAGTCTTCATTACCTAAGGATGTTCCTTGATTTATTGAACTTCGTGGTCCAAACGAAGCAGAAGAGTCTTTGGAAGAAAGCGTGTTCTCTAAAGAACCCGGAACAAGAGAAAAACAACTGCAAAAGTTGTTTTCAATTTGCCACATGCGGATGCTACAGGCTCCCTTGAACTTCATGGTTCAAGCTGAATTTGAGCCAATAAAACAGACCGATACAGCAGATGCAACAACTATAAATGAACAACGATAAAGAAATTCGAAAGAAAAATCTGACCAACTGTTTGATTCTAACTCCGTAATCACGACATATTGAGCCGATTTGGCACGTAAGGTACAGTAGGACTGAAAAGAAAGATGTTCGCGTTCCACAGCTCAACTTTATAGGAGGATACAACAACTGGACTGGACTGTCAAAAAAAAAAAAGAATAAAAATAAGAGGAAAAAAGGGTACTTTCCTCTTCTCACCAATGTGAAATATATTGCGCTAACCAATGCGCATGCAATGCTCATAACATGGGCTATCAACAGTATTTATCACTGCAATTTTGAAACGTGGAAAAAATTCTTCTGATCCGAGTAGTTACCATCCTATTAATTCATTGTGCGTCCCTTTCAAAATTTCAGAGAGATTGATTCTATTTAAGATAGAATCAACTATTGAAGAATCATAACAGAACTGTCAGGGCGGTTTCAGAAAAAATAGAAATTGTTGCGATCAGGTCCTTAGCCTCACCACATTTATTGAATCAGAGTTCAATAAAAACTTAAAAACAGGGAAAGCATTTGTAGATTTATCAGCTGCATGTGATACAGTTAGCGAGTGTTGTCGAGGTGCTGCTTCAGTTGGAGGCAAACAAGATTAAATTAGGTTTTCAAACATCTCGTAATACAATACATTCAATTGCTTGAAATAATTTTTATAAAGAGCTACCATGCATTTCTTCCCTGCCTCGTCGATCTTATCGGCAGAAGCATTAGATTTTCTAAACAATTCTGCAGCTTTCAGCAGTGTGTTGATTTCAGACGTCTTCAGGAATAATGATGTGATTCAAAATTGCAATGAGTGTTGAAAATAAATCTAGGGTGCTCGGGAAAAGGAGAATAAGTCATTAGTGCCCACTTGCACCGTCAAATATATGTCTGACTTACGTCCAGCTCAAATTTAAAGTTAGGTTTGAGACGCCGATTTTCTTGCACCGCAGTTTAAGTGCCACATAAGTTATGACTTTTTTGAGCCGCTAATATTCATGGCTTAAACAAGACTTTGGCCTGCCTCAAATATTCAAAGGTCAAAAACGAACTTAAGTTTTGACGTGTTGTTTTTGATTGCTTGAATTTAATGATTAATAATAGTTTTTTTTATTTAATTTAATTTTATTTAATTTCATTCAATTTGATTCAATTTAATTTATTTTAATTTAATTTAATTTAATTTAATTTGATTTAATTCAATTGAATTGAATTTAATTCAATCTGATTTAATTCAATTCAATTCAATTCAATTTAATCTAATTTAATTTAATTTATTTTAATTTAATTTAATTTGATTTAATTTAATTTAATTTGATTTAATTTAATTTAATTCAATTTAATTTGATTTAATTTGATTTAATTTAATTTAATTTAATTTAATTTGATTTCATTTGATTTAATTTGATTTAATACAATTTGATTTGATTTGATTTGATTTGATTTGATTTGATTTGATTTGATTTGATTTGATTTGATTTGATTTGATTTGATTTGATTTGATTTGATTTGATTTGATTTGATTTGATTTGATTTGATTTGATTTGATTTGATTTGATTTGATTTGATTTGATTTGATTTGATTTGATTTGATTTGATTTGATTTGATTTGATTTGATTTGATTTGATTTGATTTGATTTGATTTGGTTTGATTTGATTTGATTTGATTTGATTTGATTTGATTTGATTTGATTTGATTTGATTTGATTTGATTTGATTTGATTTGATTTGATTTGATTTGATTTGATTTGATTTGATTTGATTTGATTTGATTTGATTTGATTTGATTTGATTTGATTTGATTTGATTTGATTTAATTTAATTTAATTTGATTGAATTCAATTCAATTCAATTCAATTCAATTCAATTTAATTTAATTTAATTCAATTCAATTCAATTAAATTCAATTCAATTCCATTGAATTTGATTTGATTTAATTTAATTTAATTTAATTTAATTTAATTTAATTTAATTTAATTTAATTTAATTTAATTTAATTCAATTCAATTTAATTTAATTTAATTTAATTCAATTTGATTTAATTCAATTCAATTCAATTGAATTTAATTTAATTTAATTTAATTTAATTTAATTTAATTTAATTTAATTTAATTCGATTCAATTCAATTTAATTTAATTTAATTTAATTTGATTTAATTTAATTTAATTCAATTCAATTTGATTTAATCTAATCTAATTTAATTTAATTTAATTTAATTTAATTTAATTTAATTCAATTTAATTGAATTTAATTTAATTTAATTTAATTTAATTTAATTTAATTTAATTTAATTTAATTTAATTTAATTTAATTTAATGTAATTTAATTTAATTTAATTTCATTTGATTTGATTTGATTTGATTTGATTTAATTTAATTTAATTTAATTTAATTTAATTTAATTTAATTTAATTTAATTTAATTTAATTTAATTTAATTTAATTCAATTTAATTTAATTTAATTTAATTTAATTTAATTTGATTTAATTCAATTTAATTCAATTCAATTTAATTCAATTTCATTTAATTTAATTTGATTCAATTCAATTTAATTCAATTTAATTTAATTTAATTTAATTCAATTTAATTTAATTCAATTCAATTCATTACATTATAACCATAACAAAGAAAATAATACATAATAGACTAAATATAATTGAATTGCAATTTCAATATGTCTGAACCACATGTCATCACAATTAAGTAACTTTCACAAAAATAACAAAGATAACATTCATATAAATTCTTCAACAACCGGTTCGGGAGCAGAGTTACCTAGGCACGAATGCCTGTGTTGTAAATCTACCCTCTCGCGGCTGTACCTAAATTAAACAATTAGTCGGTGAATGCAACCTAAATGGAGTGAAAACATGAGGAGTATAAAAATACAATTATTCACACATACATAATAATGATTTGAAAGAACCAACGGAATCAGAGAAAGAGGTATCGACGTCATATGTAAGTTTCTTTTCTTCTTTGACCTATTCAATTTTGAACCTTTCTTTATGTTTCAGAATGAATTCTTTTACCTTCAACTTGAATTTTTTGGGTTATTTTCTTCTCTCAGGTTAGATGGGATGAGATTAAAAAGTTTCGGAACATAGTACAAGAACGATCTTTTCGATACAGACTTTCTAAAAAAATCAAGATGTAAATTATTTTGGTGAGTATATCTAGTTGTTCTCGTATTTTTAATATCGAACTTAGCTTGTTTATGCAACACTCTCAATATGCACTGATAAGTGAAAATGGTTCTGACGTTGAGGAGCCCCGAATCTTCGTAGAGTAATTTCGTGAAGAATAGCTAATTTTTTTTGAAAATTATTTTTAGAAGTGTATTTTGGGCCTTTTGTAGCCTTTTATGGTAGAAGAGAAGGCACCACCCCACACAACGACACAATATCTGATCAGAGATTCAGCGAGACTATTATATAAAATGACCAAATTCTTTCTTGACACCATCTCCCTCAATATATAAAATTTATGCATAAGTGCTCTTATTCTTCTAGTTACTTGGTTTATCTGTTCTTTCCAACGTAAATGCTGGTCTATTATTATACCCAAGTATTTCACAGAAGAAAACTTACTCAGATCAGGACAATGACAGGCACTGACGTAGCAGTTAGAGGATTGAAATTTGAGCGAAAACTGTTTCGGTTGATCCACTACCGAGGGAGAAAAAGTCAGGTATTTAGTTTTCCCAATATTTATACTCAACAAATTGTGATTGAATCATAATCGAATTTTTTTTAAATCTGATTCAGCTGTAGACTTTACTTCACTCCAGTTATTACCAGTGAATACCACAGCTGTATCGTCCGCATAGCACACTTTATGCCCAACGAAATCTTTTATTTTTGTTATATTATTTATATATACAAGAAACAGTATTGGACCCAACACCGTTCCCTGTGGTACTCCCATTCTCACTGCCAACCTCGAGCTCATTTCCCCCCCTATCTTCACCGACTGATATCTGTCAGACAGATATTCATGAAGGAGGTTCAGTGCTGTACCACGAATACCCAACTGTGACAATTTATGGAGCAATTTTCCGTCCGATACAGTATCGAATGCCTCAGCGACATCAAGAAAAACTGCAAGGCTCTTGGATGATTTATCTATCGCCCCAACAGATTTTTCTAACATATCCACGATAGCGTCCTCAGTATTTGACCCTCGAACAAATCCGTATTGTCTGTCAGTCATCAGGTTGTTTGCGTCAAAGAATTCAACTAATCTATTTTTCAATGTCTGTTCGAAAATTTTCGCGAAGTTATCTATAACAGATATGGGACGGTAATTTGTCATTTTGGTTGGATCCCCACTTTTGAAAACTGGGGTCACGACAGTTTCTTTCCACTGTTTTGGAATTTTACCCAGTGACAAACACAGGTTGATGATGAGTAGTAACGGTTTTATTATAATGCACATGAATACTTTTTATAGTCAAAGTTGAAATTTTATCAGGACCGGGAGAGCAGTTGTTTTTTAGATTTGATATGAGAATGATGATTTAATTATGTGTTAAAGGTCTTAAAAATATTGTACGATTGTGTGTATGTTCAAGAAGGAAATCATCTGGTAAAGTTGTTGAATTAATTGTTTCAGTCAATTTTATTCCTATATTGATGAAGAATTTATTGAACGCGTTTGCTTTCTCATTACAGCACCCTCATTCTCGATATCAACGTTCATAATATCAGTTGGAGGTTATTTACCAGATGCATCATTTATGATTTTCCAAAGTTTTTTAAAGTCCGCATTTGCTTGTTCTATCTTACTTTGATAATAATCATTCTTAGTTTTTCTGATTAAATTATTTATTTTATTCCTATATTCCCTATACTGCATTTCTAATAGTGTATTATGATTATTTTTCAGCTTTTTTTTCATGAAATCCCTTTTTTTGATAGAAGTAATAAGACCAGTTGTGATCCAAGGCTTTATTTTAGTGGTTTTCTTACTTTTAATCCTATTTGTGCTCGTTGCCTCATTTATATACGATTTCAGTTTATTAATGAAAATATCATAAGAATCTTGTACTACCTCGCACCTCAACACATCAGTCCAACTTTCCCCATTCAAAAATTCACTCAGTAATTGATAGTTGATTTTCTCTTTAATTATATCAGCATCTTGTCTAATATAATTTTTTTGCAGATGTGGGGATGATAAGAATACAACCGTAGTGAAATGATCTGTCATGTCAGTCTGAACAATGAACGAATCAACTTTGATCTTATTTTCTAAACAATTTTCTTTTCTTATGAATATATGATCTATAAGTGATTCAGTGTTTGATGTTATCCTGTTAGGTTTTTTGATATGCGATAGAAAACCTTTTGAATTCAAAGCATCCAAATAACGACCGGTATCAGATGAATCAGTTTGCAACAAATTGATATTGATATCTCCGGCATATATTTCCAATTTTCTAAACTCAAGATCACTCAAATATAATTCTAAATCATTTATATAAGTTGAAATTTTCGTAGCAGAAGATCTATAATATGCTGTTATACCTATTGTATTATGCGAATGAATAAATTTATTTATGAATGTTATTCTGAGGAATCTATAGTTTCATTCATAATTTTGATTTCAACTGCAGCAGAAAGACTGCTCTTTGTGTACACTATAACCCCATCACACTTATCTATCTCCGATTCATTATAATGAATGTCATAGTTCGGAATAAGGAAGTCATTCACATTTCAAATACTTCTAGTTTCAGATAATACAATCACGTCTAGAAGGTCCTTAGCCATCTGTACATGTACCAGCAATTCATCATAATGTTTTTGCAAACCGCGAACATTAAAGTGAGCTATGCCAATACCTTCTCCCCCCCAGTCCGCTCCACTCATCGCAAACTGCTGCAAATTTTCCACCACTCTAGTATCTACTTCTACATTATCATCTAAATGTTCCAAAACCTCCAACATTCCGCAAGTCAACAACCCAATTTACAACAAATTATTACAAGTTACAATCCCGTGAAATTTGTCCCAGATTGAGGGTTGACTGGTCGAAAACAATAGACTATAAGTGAATATGGCAAACATCAACAATTTTAGTTTTGAAATTAAATATGTTAAACCAATGAATTGATTAGTTGAACGAAATTGTTCAAATTACTCAATCTTATTATTATTAATCATTATAGTTTTTTTGTTCGAATAGATTTTTTCATTATCCTCATGCAGTCAATGATTTAATCTAAAATATATGTATATTTGTTATTGGTGAATTTGCTTACCGCCAGTCAATAAAATAATGTCATTTGGTGCAAATGAATACTGGAATTGAAAATTTCGAATAATGTTACATATATAAAGTAATAAAATCCAAATTGAATAACAATATTTCACCTGCATTAAAAATGGTTTGATATTTATCACAAAAAACCTCTCATTAGTCAACACAATGAGTATAACAAAAAATGTCTCAAATGCGATAAGAAATGGCTTTCTATTTGAAGATATCTTTTAGTATCACATCAAAATTCCTATGCGACGTCGGGAAGAAATAAAGAAAAGTGGTCTCAAAATTAACTCGCATGAGCGTCTCAGATATGACAAGAAATGGAGTATCATTTGTGACCAGTTTTGCGATCGCATATTCAACTACTCATTGTTCCGAAATGCGTACTTGATGTGGAGCACATTTGGATGCATATGCGAGCGCGTGGAGAGGTAAACAGTACATCGCATAAGAGTTACATTTGCATCGCCGTGTATGCTAGGTTATAATTTATTCCGAATAATATTGGAAAACGCATATTAAAAACAAATGATCTTCTAATCCAAATTTACAATTTATTCGGACCCTGAGACACTAAGGTGAGTATTTTCATTGGTATTAGAAATAAGTTTGAGAAAGGAATTAATAATATTAATGGCCATATTGATATTTTAGCACTACTCCCAGTAAAAGTACTGGGAGTATGTTATCGATATCTGATATATCAAAGGGCAGTCCCCCAAAGAAGCAACCCAGGGTAGAGTTATGTCTGATATCGATGTGTAAGTATCAATTTCTTGCAACTATGTATATAAATTTATTCATATATAAAATAATAATAGTTATGATGATAGATATGATAATATTGGAAAACGCATATTAAAACCAAATGCTCTTCCAAATCAAATTTATAATTTATTCGGACGCTGAGACACTAAGGTGAGTATTTCCATTGGTTTTAGAGATAAGTTGGAGAAAGGAATTAATAATATTGATAGCCATATTGATATTTTAGCACTTCTCGCAGTAAAAGTACTGGGAGTCGTAGGTTATCGATATCTGATATATCAGAGGGCAGTCCCCCAAAGAAGCAACCCAGGGTAGAGTTATGTCTGATATCGATGTGTTAGTATCAATATTCAATTTCTTGCAACTATGTATATAAATTTATTTATATATGAAATAATAAAATTTCTGATAAGAACTTTATTAAATCATCCAAAGAACTAATGACTTAGGTCTTCCTGCTCATGTATTGTTTTATATTTTACTTCGATAAAATTATATACAATATATAATTGAAACTTTCAGTGTTTCGACCACATTCGATAATGTTGGAAAATGTCCAGAAGTAGTATTAGAACACAGCAATTTGAAGGATACCCCCAGCCTCAGGATGCAATTATTCCCGGATTCTGAACTGTATGTGTTAATTTGTAAGTATTTTTTTATTCATTGCTATTATGTATGATATGATTCTCATTTTTTGGATCTTCAAGTTCCTTTCAGAATGTTAAAAAATTCATTGGTTATTTTGCCAGAAATATTACATAAGTTTAATTTCCAGACCTTCCCTATCGCTTTAAAGTGTTGCATCATCGTCAACAAACTAAAGAGGCCAATTTATCTATACTCTGTTCAAACATAAACGAGAGCAGTTCGCGCAGCGGTAGGAGGGCTTTCGGATAGTTACTTTCCGTCCAGAGTCGAATCGAAGAGATTTCATACAATCGTTCAGTTTTAACTGAATGAAAAGGACCTAAATCTGGTGTTTCCCGGAATTACTTTGTCGGAATCTTGCAAGCTTCCGTCCCAAATCTCTAAAACTCTGGTGCTTCCTGGAATTACCTTGCCGCAATCTCGATCATAGATCCGAGTACGATCCTGGCAATCTTTTAGTACGGTCGGAGGGAGCGTTGTTATGATCCTTTGACCAATACGGGCTTTATTGTGCGCAAACCAGACGATTCTGTTTGTTGTTGTTGCTTCTTCTTAAATTTGAACAGAGTATAGCTCTACATTAACAGCTTCAGCAACAGAAAAGTATTTAACAAAAAAACCACATCCGCAGAAAATTTCAACATAAAAATTCAATAAACCTGCAATGAGATAAAGCAGGTAAAAAATTCAGTATTGAAGTACATTTTTGTGTTTTCAGAAAAACCTATGTCGGAGATATGGATGAAGAAGAATTCAGTTCTCCTAAAACAAGAAAAAAATTCTTAGTCATGAAGAGAACAATTTTCTCTATTCGTAAAAACGTTGAGATATTGCAGAGAGAAAAGATGAAGGTCAAAATCGCCAGTCAAACGCAAAGCAATAGTGTAGCAGGTGTAGCTGATACTTTACTATACTTGTGTGACGATTTGAAGCTTTCTGATTTCAGAATTAGAAAATGCACCTGTAATATTTTCATGTCGAACAACTGGATTTCTGGGATCTTTAATATGTACAAAGAGTTTGAAAGCACTATATCAGACATATGTCATTGAAAAAAGTTTTAAAATATATTTTGACAAACAAACTTCAAGACCATCTGGAATTATTCTCTGGTGCAATAAGGGCAAAAGGTGGTTTAATAATAATCCTACTGCGAGACAGTTTGAAAGTGCTTTAAAATGCTTATTAGTTCATGCAGAAATAAGAGGTCCAGATACCGGCAAGGAAAAGGCTCACGTTTAATGAAGAGAATGAAAATGTTTCGAATAGCGCAGACTATATGAAATTTGAAGAGGTCATCACACAGCAAATGGCGAATTATAATTTTTTTTCATCTGCTGTGTGGGATTTAACTCCATATTGTTGTAGGATACATATCCAGGTTTGTAGTTCGGAAACTGAAAAAGTGAGTTACTTGCATCAAATGCAGAAGTTCACAAGAATCTACACAAATAGTCTTCCAATTGCAAGAACAGAAACAAAATTGGAAGTCAATTCAAGCTTCTTCTACAATTGTAAGTATGTGAAAAGTTGACGAGAAATGCTTTTGGCACTTTGATAAGATGATTGGCATCTTCAATAAAAAAATAATAATCTTGAGCGTATATTGATCCAGAATGCAATGAATAACTTGTCACCAGATATTTTGTCTACATTTCAAGATCATCTGTATAAAGATAATCCTATAGATGGTCACATTTTTCATCTGATAAAATTTATATTTTCCAATTATTTTCAGCTTCGCATTCACCAAGAAGCGGCAAAGAAATTGGACAATTCAAAACAGGGTAGATTGAGGAGTGTGCTCACCAAAACAATAATGTTTAGAAAAGAGTGATGAATTCAATTTTTGATTTAAACCAGGTTACGCACCTGCAAAGGTGGCAATGATACCCGAGAAAGGAGGAGGGTGGTTTAGTGGGTAAGAGTCCCACACAAATCCGCAAGCACTTGTGTTTCAACATCCAAAGGCCTGCTACGTAGATGGCATTTTAGCTACCGCCTACCTCAAAGCCGAAAAAAAACAAAAGATTAACTATTTCTTCTATTATTTAGAAAAAATTTCTAATTGTTTTTTATTTCAGAGACTGTGAGAGAAAACCCTAAGAAAACTTTCACAAAAATGCAAAGACCTTTCATAAAATATTTCAATAGATATGCAAATTTGTTGTGTACCCTTTACTTTTTCAATCCAATTTGGAGGCGTTTTTGTATTGTTCGAATATCGTTATTGTCTAGTTGTAATAAAACCTCAATTTCAAAATACAAAAATTATTTCAATTTTCAACTGTTTACCTTGTATACCTCCCTCTTTATTATGTACATTTGATAATTCATTAATAAATGCATACTTCTGGATTAACAATAATTTAATTTTTTTCATTCTTCACCTAATTCGAATTTGAATTATTCTATTTAAAATTTGTGTTTCTCGATAGCTTGCCCATTGATACAAGGTACAATATTATCATCTACAACATTTTATACCAGATTGTACAAATTAGTGTATTTTAGAAAATTGAGGAGGCGCTGCAGTTGGTCCGGGTCGCTTATGACCTCGAATATACTCTTCTTCAGTCGGTGATTCCGTCGTTCCATTTCATATAGCCTGCATTCGACGAGGATATGTTTCACTGATAGTTGGACATTGCATCTTGAGCACATGGGCTGATTTTGTGAGGTGAAGAGGTATTGGTGGGTGAGGGCCGTGTGACCGATTCTCATTCTTCGCAAGACCACCTTGTCTCTTCTGGTTGCTGGAGGCATTGAAGGTTGGGTTAGGGAGGGCTGGGCCTCTTTCAACTTGGAATCGGGTGAGTTCCATTGCTTTTGATAAGTATTGAGTATTAACTCACGTATTTGCGGCTTTATATCTTTGATGATCTGCACTTTTTCCAAAGGTATGTCTGACAGCGATGCTTTCTTTGCCGCCTGGTCTGCCATCTCGTTCCCTGGGATCCTCGTATGGGATGGGAGCCAAATGAGAGTCGGTTCTATATCCTTTTCTTTCATGTTATAACAAGTCTCGTGGATGGCCTGCACCAGAGGATGTTTGGTGTATATTTCGGAGATGGATTGTATGGACGAAAGGGAGTCAGTGACAATGGCTATGTGTTTTTCGGTCGTTGTTAGTTTAAATGCCTGGAGTATGGCAAACAGATCTCCGTAATAACCTCTTGATTATTAGAGAAGGCTTCAGTGATGAATTCATGTAGGATGACCAGATTGTCAGTGGTACTGCGGCAGGATCTGAATCCTCATTGAGCACTCGTCAGTATTTTGTACTTTTCTAAAAACCATATGAGTCGTTTGTTCACCATTTTTTCGAATACTTTGCACATGGTGCAAGTTAAGTATATTAGTCTGTAAGACTTCAATGATGTGGAGTTATTTCTCTTTTTGATTGGAAAGATGGTCGATTCATACCAGATCTGAGGAAAAGTGTTCGTAGTCCAGAGGGTGTTGAAGATTTTCAATAGCTGAGTGAGGCCAGAGTGAGGAAGATTCTGGAGGAATATGTAAGGCACGTCATCAGGACCAGCTGCTGATTTCTTACAGAAGCGGAGGACCTCTTTCAGCACCTGAAGAGAGAATATGGAATTCACAGCATCTAGGTCTGCTCGTTCAGGTTGGAGGATAACTTCCTCGGTACCCATGTTCGGTTCTGGTGATGAATTGACATGGTCGTTAGACTTGTTGCTGAAGTATTTAGCTAGGAGATCGACTATTTGTTTGTTGTCAGTACCTACTTGGTTGTTATAATGGAGGGCCGGAATATTTGAACTATTCTTATTACCATTCATTCGTCCGATTTTTCTCCAGACTTCACTGGATGAGGTATTGACGGTTAGCTATGACACATAATTTTTCCAGGAGTCCTTCTTACTCTGTTTCAAGATTCTTCTGGATTTAGCCCTCAGCTTTTTGAATTGGATCAGGTCGATAGGATTTCGTGTTCTGCGGAATCTGTTGAGTGCAGTTTTGGATAATTTGAAGGCTTCTTGACAGGATTCATTCCACCATGGGACGGTTTTTCTACGAGAAGAGGTTGAGAATTTTCCTATATGATTAGTAGCAGCGGAGAAAAGTATGTCAGTGAGGTCAGAAATATTTTGATCTGCGTCGTTGGAGAGGCGGAGGTTAACAGCTTTATCGTCGATGAATGTTGATGAGACCTATGAATGTGAATTCGGGTGATTTTGACAAGTTTTTAGGTCAATTTTATATTCACAAAACCAACGTTTTGGAAGAAAGGCCGACTAGCTTCGATTTTATTCTAAAATCTTCATCAGGGCTCTGAAATGGAACATAACTACACAATCATAGACATTCGAAACTTACAATTAAAAACTTATAACTTTTTTTTTATAAATAATGTTCCTATCTTGTGCAGAAAATATTCACACGCGGTACTGCACCTAAACTATATTTTCTGCCAAAAACACACAAACCCAATACACCTTTACGCCTTATTGTATCTTGTGTGAATTCACCTACCTATAACCTGACAAAATTTTTGTCTGAATTGTTGAATCATGCATTCGTGAGATATGATAGATATGTGATTGATTCTTTTCAATTTTGTGATAACATAAGAAATAGCAATGTCCCAGAAGGATATGACTTTGTATCTCTGGATGTAACTTCCCTTTTCAATAACATACCTGTTGACCTGGTTGTTCGCTTGATCCGGAATAAATGGCATTTGATAGAAAATCACACTTCCCTAGAAATAGATTCTTTTGTGGAATTGTTCGAATTTGCCACTTCTAATAATTATCTGCAGTTTGGAGATGATTTTTATAAGCAGATTTTCTGTTTGGGCATGGGTTATTGTTTGGCACCTGTAAGCTCTGATATTGTAATGGAAGATCTACAGATTCATTGCATAGATCAGTTGTCATTCTCGTTACCATTTTCTTATAGATAGGTAGATGACATTTTCACGGCTATTCGAGCATCCGGATTTAATGAAATTGTGAACGTTTTCAATACTTTCCACAACAGAATCAGATTTACCCTTGAGAGTGAGAATGAAGACCACAGTTATTTTTTTTAGACGTGAAGATTTATCGCACTTCAGATGGTATCATAAGCCAACATTCTCTGAGAGATATCTGGATTTTTTTTCACAACATCCACTTCAGCAAAAAATAAATATAATTAACAACTTGAAATGTCGAAGTGGAAAAATATCAGATCCTGAATTCCACCAGAAAAATGAACAATATATCCGTGAATTACTTCTCAGAAATAATTTCCCCTTGTCTCTGATCGAAAAGGTGTTTAGAAGAAGTGTATCTGTGACTGATGAACAAAGTCATCCAAAAAATATTTCAAGATCCCCTTCATAAATGCCCTGTCTCAAAGTATCAAATATGTGGTTGAAAGCAGGTTATAAGATGTGAAAATCGCTCAGAAAAGTGAAAATACCCTTCAGACTTTTTTTTCTCGTTTAAAATCAAAAATGAAAAAGACCTCATCCCTCACATTGTGTATCAAATACCATGTGGAAGATGCTGGGTATATTATATAGGTCAGACAGGTAGATATTTGAAACAGAGAATTTATGAACATCGTAACGATAGCAAAAACTTTTTAATTAAAAAAAAACCAACTGCCTTAGTCGAACATAAAAAAGAAACTGGACATGAGTTCAGCTTTGATGAAACAAAAATTTGGCATCACAATCTAATTATAAAAAAGATTACTACAGGAGATGATTCGCATGAAAAATAATCCAAATTCTGTGAACAAATGATCTGACATAGATGGACTGAGTTCTTCATATTTTAATTTAGTAAGAAAAATGAATACATAAAATGTTTCGAACCATGTTATCGTTTTCTGTGTTTTTATTTTGATGATGCATATGTCAGCTTGGTTGTCTAATTCAATCCTCCTGAATGCTTTCTCTCCGTTGAATGTTTGTTGTTTTCTAAATCATTATACATGTTATCCTGCTATTCAAATTGTTATGTCTTAGACCAAAGAAAGCACAACTGTGAATGTGAGTATTCGATATAGTAAGATCATTTATATAAATATATATATATATATATATATATATATATATGTGTTTGTATTTACAGTTTTTATTCATGAAAACTTTTTATTTATTTAAATAACTTTTACATTTAATTGTGAATCTGTACCTTTTTCATCTTCTGACATAGTATGTTTTTCTAGAGCCCTGATGATGCAAAAATAAATTTGCGAAACGTTGGCCTTCTTATAAAGTAGTTTCTTAATTCTCCGTCGTTCCCTATCCAAAAAAAAAACCAGCAATATATTGGTATCATTAAAACGTTAATTCGTTTATACAACTGTATTAGTGTAAATCTGCAGAATGTATTCTAATCAGGAAATGGCGGATATGCTAGAATGCTATTTCACTAATAAAAAAATGGCTCTGGGCTCGTATGCTCCCAGAAATAACGACAGATAACACTGATTCGGAGTGAATATGTGGGCAGGCATGGTGAACCATCAACTGATATGAACACGAAAAGTGGCTAGTAAGTAGAGTGACTGCAAATGGGTCTCTGAACTTTCTGCAAAATGATTTGGATATTGGACATTTGGAGGACGTGCCACTAATTGTTGTGGAAAATATGTCCATGCAGCAAGATTTTCTCTTACTATCGTTCCAGATTTGATACTGAATGACAGAATAGAATATTTAACAGAAGATGGATAGGCGACAAGGCCCAGTGCCATGGCTTCCAGGAGCACCGAACTTGAATCCGTGTGATTTTTTTGAATGCCTTCATAAAACAATTCGTGAACAGCAGTGTCGTGGATAATGTTTGCGAATTGGGATCGCTTGTAATATCAGGAATACTTTTATTTTCTAAAATGATAAAATATTCATTTTATCACATTAAATTTACTAGAATCTTTTAATTTCTGGTGTATTTATGAAATGTTATGGGCATAATTGAGGAACTGAGGCACGTTAATGAAATTTTGTGTTCGGAATAGATTACTTTCAGAAAAAATAAGTACCAGTCAAAGACTGTATATCATTTGAGAAGCAGAGTCCCACAATTAAATGAAACATGTATCGATTTGTTCCAATGAACCCAAGAAGAGCATTTCGGAATGACATATAAATCAAATAAAAATGCACATCTAGATTTCGGTTACTCAACCTCTAATGAAAAAGCTTATCATAAAAAATGAAACAATAAACAATTAATCCTAGTCTCGTCTTTTGTTTTTTTTCCCGAAATTGTACCCAAAATTATCCATACTCAAATTGTCAAGATAGAAAATTATCAATTATAATGAAACCAAACAATTTGAAATCGCTCAGGTGACTGAATGGAACTCACAGGGATTTTATATTAACGTTTCTGGAAAGGGTGATAATTATTACCAGAGAACCAAGAAGGATCATTGATCATTATATCTAGGGAAAAGTCATAGATTTGACAGAACATTATAATTATTTTTTTCGCTTCGTTGATGGATTATTTTAGGAATGGGAAAAACGATTTCTGTTCCACGTTCATCATCAGAGGTCAATATGGCTGAAATAAAACGAAAACTACCGTCCCGTATTTAATACATCGAATTATTCAGTGAGCAAATGGACGTATTTTCAAAAACATTTCTTGAGGTATGTTATTTTTGAAGTTGTCTGCATCATTTTTAGAGCTCTGAAATATAGATTTTTGAAGTTGAATGTGAAAAACAAGCATGAATAATATTCCGATTTCTTATATTCCTGTCTTTAGAACTATGGAATTAAGAATATGGAGGAAAGAGCATATCGCCGATTTAGCAGGAAAACAGTTTTGACCTCAATGGGCCATACTGAAGAACCCATTTTGATTTACTTGATTATAATAGTCAAATTTGAATTTGTGATTTCGTATAGTTTTACGTCATTTGTGTTTGGAATCGAGGATATATTTAGTGTTATTTTGTTGTGTTGTTGTCGTTTGTTTGGTAGATATTTTCAATTTGCAAGAATCATTGTGGTCAACAAACACAATAAAAATCCCTTTTCCTTCATATTCGATAGTTAAAACTTTGTATCTGAACATTCAAACCATGAAAAAATTTAAAATGAAAATGACGATGAAATTGTGAGTTCAGAATAGGATCTTATATGTAAAAACTATTACTTCCTATCGGAGTATTCTTTGACAGAGTATTATTGTTCGAAATAATTTTTGTTCATTCCAGGGGATCAAGTAATTTATTCAAGTTATTACATTATGCAAGCCAGCAAAGATTTTCAATCTCCGGATACGGAGAAAATATTCTTATAATAGGTATGCAAGAACGATACTTTGTCGATCTTAATTAGCGTAATGACTATGTTTTTATTGGCGAAACGTAAAGGTAAACCCCGTTTGTTAGTAGGTACCCTCATTGTCCCATGTTCAAGCATGGGAAAATATCATGAACGATAATAATGGGTTATTATATTTTCCTTAACTCGTTTTTTTTCTTTATATCTGATAATGATTTTATTATGGACCACCAGCATCGATTCATTGTGATCGTTGAAACTATCCAGCGGGATGAATAGAGGACGTTCAACAAATTTGTAATCAATCCTCCATCTGTTATCACTTAGTCTATTTACTTCGAAAAACTCGTGCCAATTATAGAAAAGCGATTCATGCAACTTTCTTGCGGGTTGAAATTTCAGAAAATAAATCAGGATATTCATTGATTGACATACAAAATTATTGAAGGTGTTCATCATACTTACAAAATGCATTAAATCCAATAATTCCTGGAATATTCAGGTCTTTCATGAAGCAACAGGAGAAACCCTATAATCGTTGATTGAAATACTTCAATCAACGCTATAATTATTGAGTAGTGTGAAATTACGGGAGGCTGATAAAATCAAACAATAGAAAGAGTTAGTAATTCTTTGTTAATGAGATCTATATACCTGAAAATAACCTATTTACACCTATATGTAATTTATCTGACTGGAAAATTACTTAATAAAAATTCAATAATATCTACAAACAAACCAGCCGTGCACTTAAAATGAATACCTTGTGCAAATGTGCATGTTGTCTTATAATAGTCCTATAATAACCAAAAATGTTGAGCAGTGTTGGTTTCCGACTTAATTCCACGAAAGAAAAAAACAGAAAAAGTATCACCTACTTTTATTATTGGAGTGTTTTCTAACTTTATTGCGCTGTTATCATGACGAATCCACCTAACAACTATTGATAAAGGATAAGGATGGAATCATTTCGATATTCGGTAACAAAAATGTATACAATATGGGCGAAGGTAACAAGAAAAGTCCTTCACCGAGAACAATGTGAACAAACAAACGAAATGGATATTGCAGAAACTATTATAATATTTTAATTGAAACGGCAAAAAAAGTTCTGAAGAAAGACACATTTACTCTTGGCGAAAATCTCTCATGAGAAAATAGAAAAACGAGTAAGCCATCATTGGCTGAATAGAATAGAATAGAATAGTGTTTATTGATCCAGAAGACACAATCTTTACAAGTGTATAGGACAAGTCTAGTATTAGGTAATTCAATATAAATATTAAAAAATACAACTGTTCTATTAAAAAAACAGTACATAGGGAACAAAATATAAAACACAAACTGTAACGAACTCGACGATTTTGAAAATAATAATAAACTCATTAATGTCAGATCATGGTGGTAATAGTATCTTTCATGAATTCATCGAAAGCATAATAAGCCTTGCTGAGCAATAGATCCCTTATACGCCTTTTGAATAGTTTTATATTCAATTCTTGTATCACTACAGGTAAGTGATTAAAAAACTGTATGCCTTGGTATTCAACAGACATTTCAAATTTGCTGGTTCTATGCTTTGGAATTCTCAGTGAATTGGAAGATCTGGTTTCATATGTATGGTGAGTAGAATTTCTGATCATGCCTGTGACATTAGTTTTCACATATAAAAGAACATTGAAAATATAAATACAGGGAAATGTTAAAATTCTAAATTTTATAAAAAAGGGTTTGCAAGATTCCAACCGCTGTAAACCAAAAATGTTTCTTATTACTCGCTCCTGTGATATCAGAATTCTTTTGCTGTCTAAGCATTACCCAAAGCACAACGTTGTATGACAGATGAGTATAGATCATACTGTAGTATACATTCAGGACTACACTCAAAGGCAAGGTATGCTTTATACGAGATATAGCATAATTAGCTATATTTATTTTTTTACTCACATGGTCAATATGGGTATCCCACTTGAGGTTATGTTCTAAGAATACACCCAAAAACTTGAGAGTGTTTGTTGAGGTCTTACAAGCATTATTGAAAGTAATACTCAGTAGGTTTTCATTGCGTAAGTTAAAATGTACAAACTCGGTCTTATCAAGATTTACCACCAAACCATTGGAGTGACACCATGTTTTGAATCTTTCCATATAAAACTCCACCATGAACCTGAGTTCCTCAAGGGTCCGGGCGGAGATCAAAAGAGATGCATCATCCGCAAATACAGTCAAAATATTCGAGTCAATATGATTCGTGATATCATTAATGAATAAAATGAAAATCAGTGGGCCCAGCACAGACCCTTGAGGAACACCCATGTCCACGCCCCGGCAAAGAGACAATGCGTCACGGACCCTCACACATATCCTCCTACCAAGTAGGAAATCCATAAGCCACTCAAGGAACGTACCCTGAAACCAATATTGTATAGTTTGGCGTTCAAAAAGGTGAGGTCGATAATGTCAAATGCATGCGATAAGTCAAAAATATGACAGCTACGAACAATCGCCGGTCAAGAAGTCTATATACTTCCCCAAGAAGGTTACACGCAGCAGACTGAGTTGAACGGCCTCTGCGAAAACCGTGTTGGGTATCGGTGACTAAGTGGTATCTTTCTAAAAAGTTCGTTCATCCTAGAGTATGCCAATTTTTCGAAAATTTTTGAGAAGACACTCAACAAAGCGATAGGTCTATAATTAACTATATCAATAGGATCGCCCTTCTTGAACACTGGTGTGATAATACCCGTTTTCAAGATATCCGGGAATCTGCCCTGTCGTACAGATAGATTGAACAGTTCGGCAAGGTATTCAGATACATCATCAGCAATATATTTGATCAGTTTAGCAGAAATGCCATCGACCCCAGTGCTTTTCCCATTCTTGAGTTGACTAATGACCAGTAGAACGTCATGCTTTGTCACAGGCATGTAGAGGGCACCATGTTGGGTGAAGTGCATATTGAAGGTTTCGATGTTCCAAAGTTCTCACGAACAATCTTATCAGCAACACCGGCAAAATAGTCACAGAAAATATCCGAGAGACAATCAGGCTCGGTATACACACTGTTGTCGATGTTCAGAGATATATTCCCAACAGTGTTTATTTTGCGACCTATATGGATATTTACCAAGTTCCAAATTGTCCTATTCCTATTTGTAGACTGTTCAATTAAATCCTGATGGTAATTGAGTTTGGTAAACTTTAACAACTTGTTATATTCGTATTTCGCTTTTTTATAGATTCATCTTATTGTTCTCATCTTTAGTTATTTTCACTAGCCAATGTAAATCTTTCAGATTTTGACTAGCAACTTTTATTTGCGGAGTTATCCAGCGTTTTGACCTGCCATTACCATCAAGCTCGCCCAACAATGTACAGACAAAATCAGCAAAAACAATATTTATATCGTCGTTGCCAGTGAGTTCACAAAAACTGATCATTGTCACTCTAGAAACGTAACAACTAAGATTTTTTTTGACATATCCCTAAAATTAAGAAAGTTACGCTTTTTTCCATTCAAATCACTATTGTCTGGAAAATAGCACGTTAACACAAATCCTTTATGGTCACTGAGATGTGGTTCAAATACATGAGACCTGCAATGCTCTAGGTTGACACTATTAGTTAGAATATAATCAACCTTAGATGACGAAGTAAAACCCAACAAGTTAGTGTACACTCTTGTTGGACAGAGCGAAGTGACACTGAGATTAAAATTCAACAATATATCATCAAACATACGCTTAAGATTACCACTCTCATCCAAATAGTTGATGTTTAAGTCACCGCATGAAAAGATCTCAGTTCCTTGCTTGTAAGCAATGATCAATAAATCATACAAATGATTAAGAAATACCTGGGAGTCCCCCCTAGGCGGTCGATACACACTACAAACACAAATTTTTCCAAAGGAAAAGAAGTGTTCCAGGGCACAGCACTCAAAGTTCATCTCCTCATTGAGATGTTTCACATCGAATACTTTAACATTTTTCACCAATTCACTCCTAACATACAGAGCAGAGCCACCATGAATATGTCCCATTCGACAGGAGAACGCCACCAGTATATAGCCGAGAATGGTCATCATTTGAATGAAGTCGTCGCTACACCAGTGTTCGCCGATGCTTAAGATGTCAAGCTTCTTTTCATCAAGCAAAACTTCAAGTTTGAGCAGTTTGTTAGGAAGTGACTGTACATTAAACTGCAGGATAGATAAACCTTGCTTCAAATTATCAGAAACATTAATGCCATCAGTCCAAAGACAGTCAGTTAGGGTGCTTTGGTTGGTAAATGAATGTCTCCTTTGAAAAAAATTTCGCACATAAGCTCTATTGGGCCAACTAGAAGACACCATGGCTTTTTCATAGTCCGATTTGGGTATCGATACTTTGAACGATGAATAATGGTCAGGATATCGAGACTGTAGTGTCTCACAACTCACTGTCGTAAAACTTTTAGATAGAAACTTTGAAAGTTGTTCTAGGGTGAAGGTTGGTAACATGAAAAGATACATGTCTTTCAATACCACTGACATTAGATTCACCAGTGTAATTACCAACAATAAGGGGACGAATTGCTTTCTTAGATTTCTTAGGTTTCGTATGGGTAACCGTTTTCAATTCAATGGTTCTGTTGGTGCTCATGGCCCGAAGAGTGTCGGGGCGTTGCTTTTTTCAATTTGTAAGCTAATCCGAATTCTGTGGACTTTCTATTGAGAAAATGCTCTGAGGTGGAGGGCAAATAATTAAGTCCTGATAGAGAGACATTCATTCTGAGAAGAAGTTTGAATAATCTTCTAGGTAATCAGGAGTAGCAACAATCCGTTTAATAAATAGTTTCAGGCTTTCACGACCGGATATATTGACTTCCGGGCTTATTATGGTCCTAATAGACCACGGCCAATAAGCCCGGAAGACTCTCTTAATGTCAATCCGTTAAATATCTACAATATTTTCTGGATATTCATAATTGGTGAATAATATTAACAATTAAGCGTTTTTTGATAATTAATTATCTCTGTAGGATACTAGAGAGATTTATTCAGCCATCTTTTCGGCTCGACTCCATAATGCGGTGCCTGCAAAATTGGGATTTTCGGTCATTTTTGCTATCATGATGTCATGTGTTGCGTAATCCAGGTATTCTAAAATCTGGACCCGCTGGTAAGGGTGTTACCCGAATATTTTCAATATTCTATGGGTAGTAGATCGTGGAATACCAGTTCGTCGTTCAATGTAACGAATACAGGTGTTAGGCTCTTTTTCAATTATTTCCAAGACAGGGTCTTTCAATTCTTGCTGCTTCCCTCGCGTTGTAGGCCACACCACTTTTCTGCGGCTCAAAACAGTCTTCTCCGTAAATAATATGCAACATACCCTTCTGCGGTGTAAATCACTCGCTTCATTGTTAATAAACAATAATTTCACACACAATAAATCAGAATCCAAGTCGTGATCCCCAGTTAATTGTCGAATCGTTAGGTATCGAAAAGTCCGGTAGCTGAGGTTAGTGCAAAACATGAAAAAATGAAGGTCTAATACAGTATTATTGAATGACGAAAGGGAAAAACCTCAGCAGAAAAAAAAAAGACCAAGCCCTCAGCTTAGGTCAGGCTACTAAAAATATTAAGTATCAGAGAAGCTTGAAGGACATCAACGTGATCTTGGAGAACGTCTTCATATGATCCTTCTATAGATAGAAAAAACAGATTCTTAGATTCTTCACCAATCTGCCCACAATTCTTGATATGAAATGAAAAGAGACAGAAGCAAAAAAACAATTACCTATTCAGAATAAATTGAATTATCTTTAAATTAACCACCCATTTCACAAATCCATCCGTTACTTTATGTAGAGCCTCGAAACCATATTGAAATTATAAATAGGACAACTACTCATAGGATCCCAGCAAACACGGCGAAGCAAATGTAACTCTTATGCGATGTACTGTTTACCTCTCCACGCGCTCGGATATGCATCCAAATGTCCTCCACATCAAGTACGCATTTCAGAACAATGACTAGTTGAATATGCGATCGCAAAACTGGTCACAAATGATAATCCATTTCTTGTCACATTTGAGACGCTCATGCGAGTTAATTTTGAGACCACTTTTCTTTATTTCTTCCTGACGTCGCATAGGAATTTTGATGTGATACTAAAAGATATCTTCAAATAGGAAACCATTTCTTATCGCATTTTAGACATATTTTGTTATACTCATTGCGTTGACTAATGAGAGGTTTTTGGTGATAAATATTAAACCATTTTTAATGCAATAACATTAAGATAGAATAAAATAAAAAACAAAAATCGGAAAAAAGTAAACAAAAGAGATGCGAAATAGGTTTGAGTATATATAATGTAGTAAGTTTCTTCATCTATCTTTCTTTTCTCTGCCTGGTCCGTTGCAGCCAATCCTTTACATATATTTCGAAGTCTTTATCCGAAATTCCTGTATTCTTCCTCACCAAATCTGAAAAGAATGAAAGTTTAAGTTGAAAAAAACTTTTTTTCTAATAGCAAATTCAAGTATTTGAGAAATTATATCAGATTATAGAAGTATTGTACCATTATTTTCTCCAATCGATAAGTGATTAAGAAACAATAATTTATGACTTGAATAATTTGAACAATTTCGTTCAACTATTCAATTTATTGGTTCAATATATTTTAATTGATGAGAAGATAAAAATATAATTGCCAACGTTTTTAAATTTTATTCGTATAGTTGTCTTAGGGTCGGTTTCACAAAACTTCGATTTTGGCGTTAAATTAATTGGAGCCACCGCGATGCGTTAAAACGTCAAAACGAGTGATTCGATTGGTTCGAATTTACGTAAGGTTGTTGAATGGTACAATCAAAGCTTCGTGAAACCCACCGTAAGTGATTGAAAAATTTCTGGACAACAAATTTACAAGAATTATTTGAATACCTGCAAAGGTTGTGTTTTACATTATAGCGGCTACACCTCAAATCAATTAAAAAAAAAAACTCAAATCAAATACTCACTGAATAAAATCTTCATAACGGGACTTTCAGCAATTTTAAAATTTGACCTCTGGCCCGTCCATGAAGAAAGTTCAGCAGTTTCGACGGTGAAAGTCCTTTTGAGGAATCTCAACACGAAATTTTTGCTGCCGTTACACCCAACGGCCCAATGTTGAATTTGGGTAAGGTAAACATAAGTTTTAGAAATTATAAGACATGAAAAATCCAAATAAGATCAGATTTCAAAGCAGTTTAACTAAAGATATAATAATTAGTTAAAATCTAGGCTTTCCAATTATGGTGATATAAAAAAAGATATGAATTACTAAGAAATCTATACCGATATCACATCATATTTAGAAAAATTAGACCAGTGGAGAATTCAAAGGACTAGTTTCTTTCAAGTATACTAACTTTCTCAAAAACCAAAATTCAAATTGATTCGAATGCTTCAATTGTGTTTTTGTGAATTTCGCATTGAATTTCTTACCAATCTATTCTTAAATATTGAATCACTTCTCATTAATTTGAAATCCAGATGATTGAAACTGATAATAAATTGAAATTATAAAAAAATAAAGATATCGTGAAATGGTTTCTAGTGATGGTTTTCACAAAAAGAGAGCCAAAATCGAGCATTTGGGATACAATGTACATGTACAGCATTATTTCAGACAAGTTAACTGTAACTCAATTTCAAATATCTTCAGAACCAAATGAAATATAATAAATTCAACGGCAAAAATCAAGACAATTCTCAGAAGAAAATTTTTTTTTCTAAATCAAAAAGTTCTGAGGCCAACACACATATAAAAACTTCATTATACGATAATTATATGTAGAATGAAATATCAAAATATTTAGTTTACAACAATAACTAAAAGAATTTACTTATCAATTAATGCACTCAAATTGCAGAAAACCAAAAATTTGAATATCGGATCGAACGAACAGCGAACTTCTCGAATCGAACATTAGTCACAAAATGATGGAGTGGATCCAAAAGAAAATACTCAAGTCTAAAAATTGTTATACATTGAATCTGTCAGACGTAAACTCACCCCCCTTTCGTCGTACCAGTGCGAATTCCATGGTCCAGACCGGGTTTTTATCTCGAGAAAAAAATATCCCGGCCTAATGTGATTAGGGGCAATAAAACTCAGATGTGGTAGTTTCTCTACAGTTGAAGATCGAAGAATTCCTTACTCGGGTGCAAATTCAGCATTTTTAATGCTAAATTTGGCATATTTGATTCATGTATAGCATATATTTTTGGCGTTAAGCATATAACATATTATGGAGCATATCTTCGAGAGTTCTTCTGCATTCAGAATCAGAAGTTTCCAGTAATGTGCATATCCATTTGGGAATATTAAGATATAACATATTTTATTAATATCTATACCATAACAACCATAGGTATTTCAATTCATTCAAGTTTGGGAAAAACAGTTCTTACAATGAAAAAATTAAATTTAACCCAGGACCTAGGAATATTTTGAAATCTGTTAACTCAGAAACCCAATATTCATTCACATTCAATAGTTGAGTCGAAGAAAATTTATATATCAGTAATAGCTATAGAAAAAAATATCAATGAATAACCAGCATTTTTTCGGCACGTTCTCAAATGAAAAAGCATATTTTTGGCATTTTCTAAATGCAAAACTAGCATATTTTGCTTCCCCTGAGATAACAATACTGAGTAACTCAACACTCTTTGGCTATGAATCACAATACGAACGAATATTTACATCGCATGGGAATCACATTTGAGATATCTTTATTCATCGTCAAAATGTCGAGAATTTTTCTTCCACATTTCGTTACCAAAGCGATATCACAAAATTACGAGGTTTCGGACGCATATGCGACATCACAATGAAGATTTTATTTTATGTTGAAAATGTAACTCCACAAATGTGTCAGGCGATGTAACGTGTTTGCTGGGATATTCTACTGTCTCCTCAACTTCTTCAAACTCATAACTAGGTCTCTCAACCGAATTCCATCAGAAGAGCATGCTGCTGCATCGTCCATGGCCTGTTCTAATAGTATGAATGAATAATGAAGTAGCAGTTAGTTCCTGAAGGATATTATTTCTAGTTTTAAGCTTCAAAGGAGATAATATCTAAATGGGCATTGAAATTCAGAGAGGAATCAAGAGATATCTAGGATTAAAATTATGTTTTGAGGAAGAAGAACTGAAAAATAACACTCATTCTTTTATATTCCTGTTGGTTATTCAAATGAAAACATGACACCTGAGTTTTGATTTCATTCGATTACAAACGCCACTTGTGGAAGACAATTTTTCATAGTCCCGAAATTACTACTTTCATTATCCAGAAAAACACGAAACCTTCTATGTTACCTGTTCTTTCGATCATTTTGGCCGTCGTCGTGGATTAATCCACGACGTTTTGCTAGTTCGAGTGTCTGGCATCTTCAGGAGCTATATTTCAGGAGATGTCCCCACTGAATCAAGCTGCCTGAGTGTGAAATATAACTCTGAAGATGCTAGATACTCGAACTGACGACACGTCGAGAACTAATCCACGACGACGGCCGAAATGCTCGAAGGAACAGGTTACATTGTACGATGGTCGCGAAAGCCTCAACCAATTCACAAAACCTTCTCTCGGATAGCATATTTTTTGATAGTCTAACCATTTTTCCACATTTCAAATAATTATGGAGTAAAGTGTATGTCCCAATTATCGACATTTCTGAAGTATTATCTGTTTAATAAGAAGACAAACGATCTCATTACAATTTGTATGTAACATACTTCTGATACATACCTTAAAGATCATATTGAAATCAAAAAATAGTTTTCCCTAAACCCTCCAGCCCAAAAAACTGCTGCTCAACAGTCGCGTAAGAGTCGTTTTCTAGTGAACACCGTTCTACTTCCTCATAAGGTAAGCGCATACTCTATTATTCGCTTCAATTTTCACGTACAAGATTTCACTAAACTGTAGAATATTGATTACAAACATAGTTATATAGGATTATTCTGCTTCTGTACTATCAAATTTTGACTATTAATCCTATATTTTTATAAAAAAACAGGGTGTCGATAATAGGTACATCTGAAACTACTGTGTTCCAAATATCGACATGAGTGTCGATAAATGGGTCCCGTATGAATTTTTTTGACTAGGGGATAGTTAACAAAGTAAATTGATTTCCTAAAAAAGAATTTTGTGGGGTTCTTCATGAAACTCATACTTCTTCCTGTACCAATTATCGACATATTATTTTCCGTCAAATTATAAAATAGGAGTACAATGAATCATGGTGTCGATACAACGTGCAACTTGGTGTCGCTATTTGGTGCAATACAAGTCGATGTCTAGGACAGAAAATATTAACTTTGAAATACACTTTTAAAAAAAAAACAGTCATCATTATTTCTCTTCGAAATGATTGAATATTTCACCTAATATCAATCGACATTAAATTTATATTCAAGTCAACACTCATTTCAATAATATTTTAACGGATGTCGATAATAGGATCATTCATATGTCGATAATTGATTATTTTGCGTTTTCAGTGAGCTTTTCACTTACAGTAACAGAACAGGCAAGCATTTTCAGAGAGATTTCAGAAAAAACACCAGTTAAAGAAATTCCAGAAGAAAATATTCCCACTCCTTTCAGAAACTCACCTCTCTCGCCTTGCAGAGATGAACACTCAGTCACTGCAGAGAAGGAACAGAGAATTGAAGGAAAGAGAAAATTATTGAAATCACCCAAAAAAAAATGTGAAACAAAGGAAAATATAAAGATGGGAAATCAGGATCCGTCGGAAAAATGTGAATACGCTAAAAGTGATTATGTGTTCGTAGAATATGATGCTGAATATTTTCCTGGGTTAACATTGAGGAAGTCTGGACAATCATACCAGGCATTAACAAAAAGCCATGGTAACTGTAGATGGCCCAACGTTGATGATATTTTGCATTACGAAGAAGAAATATGCACATTGAATAAATGTGGCATATATGACATACCTGAAATGCAAGAATTAAAAAAAATTGAATTCATATCAAAGTTTTTTAACTTTAAATATTTATTCCAAAATAATATTGTACTTGTTCGCTTTTGATGTTATTTCGAACTGTTGATTTATTTCTCATCATGAATAAAAGATTATTTCATTCATATTATTTCTGTCACGTTGTTCAGAATGATATAATTCACACCGATTTTTAAATTTCCACTCTGTCGATAATTGGTACCACCACATGTCGATGATTGGGTTTTCTCATTTTCTAGTTGTCGATCATTGGGACATCTGACTTGTCTGTATTTTATTCAATTTTAATTATTCTACAGTATACGAATTAGTTTTTTATGTTTGTTTATTCAAATATAACATACATAGAATGGGAAATTCAACAAATTCTACTTATATTTAAACTCGGAAATCATACTCTTTTCGCAAGATCTCACTATAGTGTCGATAATTGGGACATTTACCTTATATAAATTAAACCATCGTTCCATACCGTTTCATATATGTTCATGAACCAGTGAGTCCACAAACGTACATAAATCAGATGCGCACGCATAATAAATGCGAGATTTTATTATGCGCACGCATCTGATTCAGGACTTAGAGCTTGAATCAGTTCCGAATACAGCGTAGTGACAAGCGGCTCTAAAGGTGCGTACCACAGACTACTAATAATAAATAGTAAATAGGCCAAGCAAGTCATTCAATAGCGGGTTTGTTTTGGGAAAGAACATATAAAACGAGATGGGCACATCCGTTAGAGTGAAACACAAACAGAAATGGCCGTTTCCTGGATCACGCCATAGGCGTCTCATGCGGGAGGCGGATTTGTGTATTTAATGTGAAAATATTCGTGTAAGATTGGATTGTCGGTTTAGAATACTTCTTATATAACTGGTTTTCCAAGCTACATGAAAATTGCTTCAGAATTTTTTCTAAATTACAATAATTT
Source organism: Hippodamia convergens (assembly GCA_038502775.1). Classification (NCBI taxonomy): domain Eukaryota; kingdom Metazoa; phylum Arthropoda; class Insecta; order Coleoptera; family Coccinellidae; genus Hippodamia; species Hippodamia convergens. The sequence goes on along the minus strand of CM076609.1, from coordinate 57,550,186 downwards.
GAATTAGGTGAAGAATGAAAAAAATTAATGTTAATCCAGAAGTATGCATTTATTAATGAATTATCAAATGTACATAATGAAGAGGGAGGTATTCAAGGTGAACAGTTGGAAATAGAAATAATTTTTGTAGTTTGAAATTGAGGTTTTATCACAACTAGACAATAACGATATTCGAACAATACAAAGAGGCCTCCAAATTGGATTGAAAAAGTAAAGAGTACAAAACAAATTTGCATATCTATTGAAATATTTCATTGAAGGTCTTTGCATTTTTGTGAAAGTTTTCTTAGGGTTTCCTCTCACAGTCTCTGAACCAAAAAGCAATTAGAATTTTTTTCAATAATAAAAGAAATAGTTTTTCTCTCATTTTTTTTCGGCCTTGAGGTAGGAGGAAGCTAAAATGCCATCTACGTAGCGGGCCTTCAGATGTTGAAACACAAGTGCTTGCAGATTTGTGTGATACCCACTAAACCACCCCCTCTTTTCTCGGGTATCATTGCCACCTTTGCAGGTGCATTAACTGGTTTAAATCAAAAATTGAGTTCATCACTCTTTTCTAAACATAATTGTTTTGGTGAGCACACCCCTCAATCTACCCTGTTTTGAATTGCCCAATTTCTTTTCCGCTTCATGATGAACGCGAAGCTGATAATTATTGGAAAATATAAATTTTATCATATGAAAAACGTGACCACCTATAGGATCATCTGTATACAGATGATCTTGAAATGTAGACAAAACACCTGGTGACAAGTTATTCATTGCATTCAGGATCAATATAAGCTCAAGATTAATTATTTTTTTAGTAGTCGTAGTAGTAAAAAACTTTATTGAAACAATATTTCAAAGGGCTAACGACCTAGGTCTTCCTGCCCATCTATAAATCCGTAATGGATAGTATGAATTAATTTAGCGTTTTTTTATTTAAGATGCCAATCATCTTATCAAAGTGCCTTAAGCATTTCTCTGTAACTTTTCACAGACTAACAATTGTAGAAGAAGCTTGAATTAACTTCCAAAATTGTTTCTGTTCTTGCAATTGAAAAACTATCTGTGTAGATTCTTGTGAACTTCTGCATTTGATGTAAGTAACTCTCTTTTTCAGTTTCTGAACTACAAACCTGGATATGTATGCTACAACAATATGGAGTTAAATCCCACACAGCAGATGAAAAACAACTATAATTCGCCATTTGCATGGGCGCCCGCAGAATTTTTTCCCAGGGGGGCCAAATGATGATTCGATGAGGCGCAGACGAAATCAGTATTCGGTTTTGCTCGAAAACAAGAAGCGGATCAAAATCTCAGGGGGGGACATGCCCCCCCTGGCCTCCCCTTGCGGGCACCCATGGCCATTTGCTGTGTGATGTCCTCTTCAAATTTCATATAGTCTGCGCTATTCGAAACATTTTCATTCTTTTCATTGAAAGTGGGCCTTTTTCACATTGCCGATATCTGGACCTCTTATTTCAGCATGAACTAATAAGCGTTTGAAAGCACTTTCAAACTGTCTCGCAGTATTATTATTATTACCAACTTTTGCCCTTATTGCACCAGATGGTCTTGATATAGTTTGATATATTTTAAAACTCTTTTCAATGACATATGTCTGATATAGTGCTTTCAAATTCTATATGCATATTAAGAATCCCAGAAATTCAGTTTTTCGACATGAAAATATTACAGGTGCATTATCTAATTCAATTCCAATTATGTATTCTGACACATAATCCAAAAAATTGAAAAAGCAACCTGGCTAGCAGGTGACAATGGTTTTTTGAACATATCGTATTTCTTGAATTGCATATGTTAAAAAGGTCATTGAAATTCTGAATGAATTTGGCAGTTGCATGGACACTGAAATCAGAAAGCTTCAAATCGTCACACAAGTATAGTAAAGCATCAGCTATACCTACTACACTATTGCTTTGCGTTTTCATGGCGATTTTGACCTTCACCTTTTTTCTCTGCAATGTCTGAACCTTTTTACGAATAGAGAAAATTGTCCTCTTCATTTTCCTTGTTTGAGGAGAACTAAATTCTTCTTCATTCATACCTCCAACATAGGTTTTTCTGAAAACACAAAATGGACTTCAATAATGAATTTTTTAATGTGACTCAAGCTTACCTGCTTCGCATCTCATTGCAGGTTTATTGGATTTTTTTTTGACATTTTCTGTGGATGTGGTTTTTTTGTTAAATACTCTTCTCTTTCTGAAGCTGTTAATGTTTAGATAGATAAATTAGCCTCTTTAGATGCAGTGTTCGTTGACGATGATGCAACACTTCAAAACGATAGAGAAGAACTGGAAATTAAACTTATGTAATATTTCTAGCACTTCAAAATAATCAATGAATTTTTTAAAATTCTGAAAGGAAGTTGAAGATCCAAAAAATAAGAATCATATCATACATAAAAACAATGAATAAAAAATACTTACAAGTTACCACATACAGTTCAGAATCCGGGAATAATTGCATCCTGAGGCTGGGGGTCTCCTTCAAATTGCTGTGTTATAATACTACTTCTGGACAATTTCCCACATTTTGGAATGTGGTCGAAAGATTGAAAGTTTCAATTATATATTGTATATAAATTTATCGAAGTAAAATATAAACAATAAATGAGCAGGAAGACCTAGGTCGTTAGTTCTTTGGATGATTTAATAAAGTTCTTATCAGAACTAATATTATTTTATACATAAATAAATTTATTTACATAGTTGCAAGAAATTGAATATTGATACTTACACATCGATATCAGACATAACTCTACCCTGGGTTGCTTCTTTGGGGGACTGCCCTCTGATATATCAGATATCGATAACCTACGACTCCCAGTACTTTTACTAGGAGAAGTGCTAAAATATCAATATGGCTATTAATATTATTAATTTCTTTGTCAAACTTATCTCTAAAACCAATGGCAATACTCACCTTAGTGTCTCAGGGTCCGAATAAATTATAAATTTGAATTGGAAGAGCATTTGGTTTTAATATGCGTTTTCCAATATTATTCTTAATTATATCCTCACAATTGAAATGCCTTGAGCATTTAAGATATGTCCCATCTTCATCCAACCCAAGAAGAGAAAACCAAAAATTCCTTACTTCGATATTTTTGGGAAATCTATGGGAAATTTAAAATTAAAGCTTTTAAATTTGAAGTCCTCGAGGTACGAGTCGACCCTGAATAGGAAAACAAACATTAAGTTAACCTATACTTACGTATGTAACGATATTTCTTCGTTTCCAAGATCTCTGGGATTTATTTTGCAAATATAACAGTGTCTCACAATTTTTGATACTTTTTAGAATGAATATCAGAGGATTCAGACTATAAAACACTTTCTACAACGAATATTTCGAAAATAATTTCAAACTTTGACACATTGAACAGGTCAACACTACCAGAGCACAGCATTGCCAAGTTGCGTTGAATTTCAAATATTTTACTTTTCGACTAAGATTTCAGGAAAAAATATTCAATGGTTTGTTGACAAATTTTTAATTTATCGAATTTGACATAATAAGGTTCAACTTATACGATTTGTTCTGCGTCTTGGCAAGTTTCTGTTGAATTTTTAGACCATTTTTGAATATTCTGGTTTTAAAACCAACTCGATATAGCTGAACGTCGCATACAGGCGGCAACAACGCAAGTAAACAAATTCAATGTTCGTTCCCATCAAAACGTAAACATACTCGGTCTAGTTATATTAATAGTCTATGGTGCATACAGACATGCTCTGAATGGCGTTTCGCACCAAGTCGCGTACATCGACGCGATCAACTGAAGTTCGCCACTATCTACACCGTGGTCGCAGCGAGGTGCGATACGCTGTTGCACCCCGCCGTCCACACTTGGGTACGCGACGTGGTGCGGTTCGGCGTTCGGAGCATGTTTGTACGCACCTTTAGGCGATAACACTGTCTTGGGAATAAGTGAAGAACACCTATACTCGCAACGGCGGCGAGTTAGTATTCCACGATCTACCACCCATAGAATATTAAAAATGTATGGGTAGCACCCTTACCTTGTCTATTGTCTATCCAGCGGTTACAGACATCAAAACTCTGGGATTATTCAACATGTGTTCGATACTGTCGCATCATGCAAAAACCTAAATCGGCAAATTTTGGTTTATACATAAAATTTTAATTATTTTGGAAACGGTACATTTTCGCCGAACTAATGTTGGTATCATTCGATGGTATTCGGTTTACTCTATCGTGAGGGAACTTTTGATTCACTAGATATTTGACACCCTGTATAACGCCACACATGACAATGGACGCTTGTTGAGTTCGGTGGGCCAAGCACCCGAGCGAGATGAAACTTTGTTTATAATATCTCGCAGCGGATTAATTTTCTTTTTCATTTGACGAAGGCCGAAGGTCCTTTCAGCGTCGTTGAGGATCTGTTATCGCTCAAGGTTATCAGTGCCCCTTTTTTATTGTTTACACTAGAGATCCTACCAAAGCATTTTTGTTTTCCGGTCTAAACCATAAATACATTTATATTCTCACTATTTCCATCCAAACATTGCATCGAAGACATTAATTCTGCAGCCAATTAATTGAAGGCCATATCGCAGGCGCGAAAGATCGATTGTTTCAGATAACAGGTTCTCACTTGTCGAGAGAGGCCCAGACGGACATATACTGATGCCCGACGATAGTTATCTATATAAGGGTTGTATATGAGATTCTTAATTGCCTTAATTAGATACCAAAAAGATCGAATTCTCGGCACGACGATCACTTATCTCGGACATTTATCGTTTATTGGATATCTCATCTGATGCGTTGTGCCTCTTTTCGAGAGTCTTCAACACGTACTTACTCACGTAACGATATTTCGCTCTGAATTTAGAATATGTGTTCTCAAAGTTGAATTTGTTATTGAACTTTTTAAGTGTGGGCATCTTATCGATCACGGAGTAGGTATTTGCCCAGTCGGAAAAAATACGCAAGTCGTCCACAACGAGAAACTGACTGATTACAGTGGAAACTCTGAGGTGGTGCTCTTTCAAATGAGCGGCATCGTTATTTTCATATAATAAGAATTATGAATTGTCAAGCTGCGAGCTTCGAGAAATGCGAATCGGACCAACTAACAAGGAAATTTCAAATTCAAAATCAGCTGTTCATGAGGCCTCTCGGAGTTGGTAAACTTTTTCAGACTACGAAAATTTGGAGAAAAAAAGAAGGGTTAACAATTTCAAATTTGTTGATAATGCATTTGTTCACCGTTCTCATCTATACACTTAGGTACTTTTTGTTTCAACATTTATTGTATTATTTTAGCTCTCTTTTTCATAAAAAAAATATATATATATATATATATATATATATATATATATATCGGACAAACCTCGACAAAATTAAAACAAAGAACTTCTCTTCATAAAAGCAACATAAGAACTAAAAAGATGCATGCGCATTAACACTACATGCTTTAACTAAGAACCACCAACCTGACTTCGATAATATTAAAATTTTAGACACAGAGAAAAACATGAAAAAAAGAACATTTCTTGAAATGGTAAGAATATCCCAAAACGAAAATGCAATCAACTCTAAAAAAGATATTTCTGGGCTCAGTTTGATTTATTCATACCTTATAGAGATTGATTCCATAAAAAATAAACCACCTGATCAGTATAATGAGAGAAATTTGTCTGTCACTTTCACCTAGTCATAATAAAAAAATTGACATTGTAAGTTTCTGACAAAAGTCAAACATTCTTTTGATAATTTTCTTCCCTTTTGTTTGATGTCTCCATTCATGATACAAAAATCTTAGATTGAAATCTCGATTTCGTAAGTAGTATTTTATATGTTTTTTACCATGTGATGTTATATCTATTCATTTTAGTTCTCCTGAGGAAGAGACAATAAAGTCTCGAAAGCTTGAGAAAGAAAAAAGAATTTTATTTATCATCTGCTGCCAACCCACTATAAAAATCAATTTATATATATATATATATATATATATATATATTATATATATATAAATTCAATTTGGGAACCTGGCAATTGCTGTATGGGCAATTATCAATAATCAGTCGTCATAAACATCTATATTTCGAACCTTGTGTGGTTCTTCTTCAGGATGCTAAAATACAATTATTAACGTGATCACAGCTATTGAACAATATCATGACTAAAACTTACATCTGACAAGAATGTTGTTAAACTAAAAAGGAGAGCATCGAAAAGGTAGTATATGTAAAGGAGAATGAATTGCACTTCTCCAGGTTATCTGTCTTTCACAGCTATAATACCAGAAATGATAGAACTTTATTTGTACCCAAACATAAAACGACTAAATTTAAAAAGTCTCCATTTTACCAGTGTGTTAAATTATTTAATCATATACCGAAGTGTATCCAATCTCTTACTGTAAAAAAGTTTAAAACAGTTGTTAAAGCTATTCTGTTGAAAAATGTTTATTATAGTTGAGGGCAGTATTATTCCGACAATAATTTAGAAATTTTTTTGTATTAATTTGCATATGTATGTATTTATACTTTTTACGTGTCCTATACATCTTCGATGTCTTAAAGGATGGATAAATTATTATATTATATATTATTATATATATATATATATATAATAATATATATATAATATATAATATATATATATATATATATATATTATATTATATCATAAGCAATTAAATGTATACTAGAGAATCTTCAGACAAATGTAAGAAACAATATTATAACTTTTAGGTTTAATTCACAAAACAAGGCAAAACATAGAAAAATATTAAAATCAAGTAATGACATCATACAATATGTTTGTGATTGGGACGTCGGTCCATGGATAACAAGTAACTATATACTACGCTCAGATTCTTGAGGTAGTCTTTTTGTTGATATCATTTTCATTTTCATTGATGAAACACATCTCCAGAAAAGTTTTTTTATTGTAGTTTGAACTGCTACTTAATATTTTGACTTCATCAACTCAAATGTGTGGTTCAATGAGGATGAGTGATTCGCTAATGCGACGGCGATTCGTCTTTTTTAACTTTGAGATTATTCAACATCTTCGAAGAAAACGGATACCTCAAGGTGTTTTTGGAGAGATGTCTTCGTTCTCTGACACCTAACTTGACCGGTGAGGGACCGTCGGGAGACACAACGACAACTGAAACCCAGAGTCAGTTACTAATATATGTATCCCTGCCTTTCGTTCCGTCTTTGACAGGAAAGTTGGTCAACATTTTAAAAGAAGTGGAAAATATAAAGATTGCTAGATACAACCCCTTGACAGTCCAGAACATCTTTAGCAATACTAAAGAGAAAATTCCAATCATGCCAAGATCTGATGTCATGTATCGCATCCCATGTGCAAGTTGCAATTCCGTATATATCGGTCAAATATCTCAAAGTTTAAAAAGACGAATCGCTGTCCACAAGAGTGACGCCAGACTAAGACCCGATAGATGCGCATAAGCGAGCCACTCATCCTCATTGAACCACACATTTAAGTTTGATGAAGTCGAAATATTAAGTAGCAGTTCAAACTAGAATGAAAAAACTTTTCTGGAGATGTGTTTCATCAATGAAAATGAAAATAATATCAACAAAAAGACTGATCTTAAGAATCTGAGTCTGAGTATATAGTTACTTGTTATCCATGGACCGACGTCCCAATCACAACCATATTGTATGATGTAGTAGCGTGTAGGATTAGCCTGTTGGACTGTATTTGAGGGTGAGAAAGGAACAATAAAGGACGAACCTGTACTGTTGGGTATCCTGACTTGATTGCGGTGGTGTGCACAGTTTCAATGTTCTAGAATCAGCATCTTTCACTCGCGAGTATTCGAAATTTTATTTTGTGAGTTTTTCACTACTGCTAATTCACTTTCCGTCGTGAGGGCATTATTCCATCTGACCGGCCAGTAAAAATCTGGTTCCTTATCAATTTTAGGATGAGGGCAAATGGTTGCAAGCAGTCCATCATACACGACGTAGTAACATACCCCCACCCAAAATTAAATGAAACAAATCATAATTTTGAGTTAACAAATCGAGGCGAATAATATAGGTATTCGCTGAGAATTAAGAATCCACCAAATTTAACACCTGAAAATAAGAAAACGAAAAAAAAAAAATTAATATGTGTATACATACACATATATAAACATACATGACTCTATCTGATCCCGGAATCAGCTTCGAAATTATCCCTACCGGCCATTCTGTAGGCGGTATGTTGGGTTGAAACCAGAAAACCACTTCTCCCACAGATAATGTTGGGAACGGAGTATTCCATTTTTTCCTCAACATCAATGAGCGCAAGTATTCTTGATGCCAACGCTTCCAGAAAATCTGCACAACCTGTTGTGTTCTTTGCCAGCGCTAGAGACGATTTACCGGTGTCTCAAGCAGATCAATCTCTGTTCTGGCAATGATAGGACCTCCGACCAGAAAATGACCTGGTGTTAGGTAGTCATTATTGTCATCTGCGGAGTTTGCTACAGAACAAAGAGGTCTTGAGTTCAAAATATCATCGATTCTTGTAACTACGGTAAAAAATTCTTCGAATCTGAATTTATTATTTCCGACAATTCTGCGCAAGTGATGTTTAACACTTTCAACTCCGGCCTCCCATAGTCCGCCGAAATGAGAGGCATAAGGGGGATTAAAACACCAATTTATGCCACGTAAAGCCAAATAGTGAGCTATATCAGGTTTGGAAATATCAAAAAATTCAGTGACTTCCAAAATTTCCCTCGCTGCATCCTGAAAGGTGGTTCCTTGATCAGAATACAGGTGAGTAAATAATCCTCTTCGGGCAATGAATCTATCCAAAGTGGCCAGAAAAGAATTTGTAGTGAGATCAGTAACCACTTCCAAATGTAAAGCTTTGGTTACCATACAAACAAACAGGGCTATGTAGCATTTGGAAAACGAAAAAGATCTAGTATTTCCTATTTTAACCGTTAATGGACCAGCAAAATCAACGCCACAATGGGAAAAACATCTGTTTGGTTGAATCCGATATTCAGGCAGATCGGCCATTGGAGGTGTGATAGCTTTAGCTTTAAAACGATAACAAGTAAGGCAACGAAAAATACGTTTTCTTATCAAACCTCGAATGGAAGGAATCCAAAATTCACGTTGTATTAAGGACTGAACTAATTGAGGTCCACCATGAGCTGAACAAATGTGATAGTAATCTACTATGAGAGATGCTAAATGACTTTCTTTGGGAATGAGATATGGTTGCTTACTGAGAGAATTGAGTGTGGAATGTTTTAAATGTCCCCCCACCATAACAAATCCTTCTGGAGTTGAAAATGGGGATAAACTTCGAAAACTCTTGCAATAACGGCCATCCTTCGAATCAAGGATAGTAGGAGCTAAATATCGGGATTGGGTAATGTCAAAAGCAAGCTTCAAAGCTTCCCTGTATTCTTCGCTGTTGAGAAATTCCTGATTAGGTTTGACATCTAGAAAGATTCTCGAACGAAGATTTTTCGAAAATCTCAACAGATAGGCTAGTACTCTCTGCAACTTGGGAAGAGAAGAGGATTTCTCCAATAAACAGAGAAAATCGTCATAAGTATCAGTCGAAATTAAAGAGTGTAATGGGTTACTTTTAAGATCGGGGAGATCTTCAGAAGATCCAAACACTTGTTGAGTCCACGTTTCAAGTGGATGTGTGATGAAATCAGGACTTTGCCACCACAAAGTGCAATCTAATAATTGTTTGGGAAATAGACCACAGGATCTGCGGGATTATCCTTTCCAGATGCGTGTCTCCATAGAGTGTTAGGGACATTTTCATGAATTTGGACTACTCTATTGGCACCATAAGTTTTGAGACGAAATGGTGGTGTGGCTATCCACGCTAAAACTGTTTTAGAGTGAGAAAAAGCAAAACTTGATAGAGAATTGAATCTGTCGAAACAAGTGCTGAGAAATTTCATTAATTTCGAGAGCAAGCATACTGCGCACAGCTTCAATCTAGAGATTGTTTCAACCTTCAAAGGTGCAACTCGGGTTTTCGACATGATCAAGCTCACCCTTACCTCACTCTCCGATTTTACCCGCAAGTAGACTACCGCAGCCATACCCTTTTCACTTGCATCAGAGAATCCAACGAGCACAGCTTTCGTCCATTGAGAAGAAAAAATACATCTGAGAATCGATATAGACTCGAGAATGGGAAGTTCTTCCAGGACTTGAGACGGAGGTCTCATACACTGTTAGAAATTAGTTGCTACATTTAACAACTTCTCATGTTGTCAAAAAGTTTAAGTTGAATTCAACTTTAATCTTGTCTCATTTTCACAAATATCATTTTGGATGTAGTTGTTAGCTCATTGCGTTGTTGAAATCACTACTATGTATTGTTGATACAGCAGAAAGTAGTTAACATCCAGTGATCCGCTTCTGTTTATGATTAAACAACTAAATATAATTCGAATTTCGACAGTAAAAAACTATGACTTCAACTGCATTTATGTTGTACTTTCATCATTTATGAAGTTATTCAAAACACAAAATATAGTTTCAAATTCATTTCCATGGCGTTAATGTTGAAACAATACTAGTGGGTTATTTATACTTCCAATTATTTGAAATGTTGATAGTATTTATTGTTATTTAAACTTGTCCGTTAAAAAAATTTTGTACATATATATTATCTGATTTCATTCCATGAAAATGAGAACTCATTAACAGTGTGTTAGCTTATTCAACGTGGATTATTGTTAATATCTTTACTTGAAAGTTATATATTATGGTTTGAATTATTTTCATCATTTCGTTCGGATCTACGATACTTTCGCGGATATTAGAAAAAAAAACCGTTTATGTGAGCATAGTTGAGAATCAACCACCTCAATTATCTGACCATGAACGAAATCTTTTTGATATGGTCGAATTTATTCGAATTCAAGGTTTTTTGTGTCCCAGGCTGTGTGGTAATTATAAATTTCTCTGCCCAGTTGTATTTTTTTTGTGATCTTGAGGTAGGGAAAATGAACCTAACCTAACCTAACTTAACCTAACCTGAATGCGGATCGATGTTTTATTTTTTTATAAAATTTTTTTTTTTTTATTTAAAAAAACATTTTTTTTTTAACTTTTGGTAGATAAAATGAACCTAACCTTGTTAAACTAAACTATATAGACTATATATAAGACTAAATCAGAGCCGTATCCGAGGTAAATGGAGTATATTTACGAGTTACATTTATTCTTTTTTCTCGAAAATTACTGCCTCCCCAGAGCTCTAATTGAGACTGTAGTATCAGGAAGTCCTATAGATTCAGTGTGCAAAATATTTTCAAAATCGGTGACGCGGCTATAAAATTTATAATAACCGTAAATGTTAAGACTTGTACAATTGGCAGGTTTTTCAATCCGTAGGCTTACATCTTTGACTGGGTAAGAGGTAAGAGCCTAAATTGAGTGCTGAAAATTTAATTGCCAAAAATCAGATGCACGCCCAGATTCAGTACAAGATTTAGAGCAGAAAATAGTAGCTATGTATGCAACTATATAAATTAAATTCAGTTTAAGAAATTCGCACAAACGCCTCAAACTCCGAATCCAATTGCTCGTAACATAACCTAGCTTATAATCGAAAAAGAATGAAAATCGAAAAGTGTGTCTCGTGCGCGCCCATCTGATTTTTGACACTTAAATTTTGAGCATTGATTTCAGTCCTGAATTGTGTGTGTGTGAGAATTCGAAAGATATCACAGTTTGCATTTTTGAACTCGAAAGTTTTCATTTATTCAACAGTAAATGCAACATCTCTGCAATACATCCAATAATAAATTGCAATCAATTGAAAATGGTGAAATCTATAGGATTCTTACAGAAGCGCACCTGTACGTTGAAAATATAAGGAAACAATTTCTGAAATTATTCATTCACTCCTTTGAATGCTTTTGTTTCCTCTATTATTCAGGTTTAGAACAAAGTGTACATGAAGATGTACCTTTATTTCTGGACGTACCCTCAACCATGAAAATCGATGTACGTAATTCTGAACCAGTTGTATTGTATTTGATGCATTTCAAAAGATAGATTCGGTGATTCGGAGGGGTGAAGAAAGCAAACATCTGGTTGTTTATATGAAATTGGTCAGCTCGCCGCGTTCTTTTGAGAAGCAACATCTTGTTGCTAGATTCGCAATAATTAAGGCCCTTTCATAAACATGTTGTTGTTAGACTCATATTCGTTTATATTCGCTATTTTTCGACTATTTTACGACTATGTTCCCGCGTAAACATTTCAAGGGTTTTCATCTGCTGCTTAATAATGGGCAGTGCCTATTGAAACCCTTTGGAGTTACGGTCATATTGGTGTTGTGTCTGTGAAGAATAGTTTAAAAATTCGTAGGGAGACAAACTGTGAAAGGACATTGTGGTATTTCTTGATGTTAGAAATATACCTAATGGAGGTGAGTACCTACATACAGTAGAGTAACAACTCACATCACTCTTTTTCATTGTTTTACCGAAGATATTTAGCATAACCCTGTATTGTGCCCAAGGGCCTAGCCAGGATTGAATATCGGGGTTGGAGTTTGAAATTTTTGGGTACTCACTTCATGAGTGCAGAAGGATAGGTCGCTTTCTGTAGCAAGAACTCAAAAATTTCGGAGGGGGTTTGAACTCCCCCCCTGGCTACGCCCATGATTGTACCTATACTACACTACCTACTTTGAATTTCCCATTTTCCCAAAAACATCCTCGGAGTGATCAGTATTAGTTATCAGTGTTACATTAATTTAACTTTTTCTCAACTGTAATTTTGAATACCAACTGCACGTGGAGGTCATGACCCCTATGACCCCCCCCCTAGATCCGCCCTTGTCAATGATAACCACTGAATCGTATTTATATTTGAAACTGTTGTTTATTTAGGAACAATTTGGAAGTTCAGGATCAACCAACAACAATCAATATGATTTTTTTAATCATCCAACAATACCTTATTCTTTCATGAGATTGAGATATAAAGGATATGAGGAAAAGCTTTTATAATACAATTTTTTTCTTCACAGGAAGCTTTTTTTGATCCAGTTTCCGAAAAAGGTTTTCTGACCAACAGAATCTCTGTAGGGGCGAATAAAACCTTCTTCAAAACCACCACACACAATTTCTCTTGAAGAACTTACTCAGGAGGAATAGTATGAAAGACTGAGAACACATCTGAAGAATGCTGATCCGAATACCCAGAGGAGCGAAATTCTTGGAAAAACTCAGCAAACTTTTCAAAGGAGGAATGTCTGTTGCTACAGAATATTTGAGGATTTTCCAAGGTTCTCAGATACAGATGGTTTGGTAAGCAGTTGTGAATTATCAAATGTACTTTTGTTTAATTAATTTAAAATTTACCTATTTTCAGATATCTTATGAATTCTTCCTCAAAACTGGAAAGGATGAAGACATCTTCTTGAAAAAATATCCTGAATTTGTGAAAAAAATTTTTGAAGTCTATAGTTTATCTGATTCTAAATTAAATGAGGCACTTGATCAATTTTGTAATTTTATTTCTTTATTTTTTCATGAAATTGCTTGTGATAATATAAGTAGTAGGGCTCGGAAGTTGAAAACGAAACTATTGATGTCTTAAGAGCGTACTATTGTGCCTACTCATATGTTTACCAAATGAAAAATATTTTGTAGGTATTTATTTCATATTTGTTGTGAGTCAGAAAAAGTGTTTTATATTTGTTATTTTGTATTTACAGTTTTTAAATGAAATTTGTTATTTTTTGTTTTATTTTGTTAATTTGATAATAAAATATGTTCCACAAAATCAAATTTTTTAACTGTGAGACAAAGTTCATCTCTAGCGAGAAATCCTCTTGTCATCCTTGTGCAAAAACTTGCTCGGCTTCGAAGAAAGAACGATAACAAAGCAATGAAGGTTGGATAAACTGCAATCCATTGGAGTAAACTATGATACCCGCTGAATTGAGTTGAAAACCATAACTTCAGTATAACAGCATTATTAGGCGGTTTAAATTTCAATATAAAAAATAATGGGATAATTAAAGTTGAAAATAAAACAAATTCCATTGAATTTGACATTTCATTGTTACTCTACCTTCAACTACAAGAAGAAGTGAAAGTACCTGATTATACTCAAAATACCAAGAAGGTGAAAGAAATAGTTAAATAACAAAAAGTTATTGTCACTACAGTGAGTTAATAAAATTAGCAATAACTAGACGTTGGACCCGCAATTAATAATTGTTAAAATAACAACAAGGAACACTATAAAAATACTGAATGTTGTTGAATATTTAACAAATTTTAATACCTATCATATCAGCATAAAAGTAAATAAAATATATCGAGTTGCAGTTGAATTAACAACAACATATGGATATTTCATCATGATAAACGGGTTAATTCCACTAAAGACTATTTTAATTTTCACATCGTCAAGCAGCAGATTCATATGGAATATGTTTCCAAAACAACTATTTATTGTAGTCGAATTGACAACTTAACGTGGCAGATTAACGACTAAGACATAGCAATTATACAACAGGTAAATGTCGTCTAGTTTTTTTAAATTGGTTAGATTGGAAAAGGGACCATTATATTTTGTTGAAGTGACAATACAAGTTTTTACGTTTTAGAACACATTCTTGATGTTTCGACTCAAAGGAAAATTATAAGTAACGACGTTATTTTGTTAAGAGCAGCAGTAACTTTTGAGTAGATGTTTACTTCAAACGCTCTTGCTATTTCCACTATAAAATCGAGTGGATCTCCTGGGACTAAAATTTATAGTTAATTCCGCAACAAGTTTCTAACTGTGTAATGTCAGTTGGAAGGGGATCATCTCAGTTTGATTTAAGAAGCCATAGCTGTTGCAGTAAGGATTTCAAAAGCAAGAGTAACGGACTTATGAAACCGCATATATCATAAATTCGTGCAATTCTGGATAGCAGGCCTCTTTTTGTAGCCTTTTCGGGCTGCATCGCAATAGAATAACGAAAACTATCGTCGCCTGGATCCCAGAACACTCCGAGAACCTTTATACAGGTTGTGGGTGATTCGTAAGGGATCTCCCACAGTGATTGCGGAACAGTGTCAACAACCTGAGGGTGTGAACTTGCCCACTTTTCCAGCTCAACGCAACCCAATTTGAGGAGTTCTATGAGCTGAGTTTTGATTTCAGCATCTTCGTCTACTGAGTCTCCTCCGAAAGGATATCGTCAACGAAAGTTGTTCTGCTCAAAGCTTCCGCGGCGTTGGGTATCTGCAGCGTTCATCATTCGCGAGTTGTGTTCCCATTCTTGAATGGGTTCATCAGGTGAGAACCTCCAAAATACGTGATGGTATTTACGATCTAGAGGGTGGACTGAAACAGCTGTGAACATTTGCTTCACGTCACATTTTGCAGCAACTCGATGGATACGAAACCGAACCAAAATCTGAGCAATATCTAATTGTAATTTCGGACCACTAAGCAAACAATCATTAAGTGATAAATCATTCTCGTCTTTTTCCGCGGGATTGAATAAAACTCTAACCGTTCTGTTTCCTTCCGAAGATTTTACCACACCACCATGACGTGTTTAAATGTATGACGAATTAGATATCAAGGGTACCAATTGACCCCGGAAATATAATGTTTGATATTGTCTGAATAAAGCTTGTAAAATGAAGGGTCTCGACGAAAGCGTACTTCTAGTTTTCTGAATCGAGTAAGTGCATATTCTCTATTGTTACCCAGTGTCGGTGCAATATTGTCTTTGAATGGGAGTCTAGTAACATATCTACCATCTTTATCTCTAGATAATATGGTCGCCTTAAAATAATTTTCGCACTGTACATCATACACGACGTAGTAACAGATGTCATTACTTTATTTTAATATTTTTTTATGTTTTGCCTTGTTTTGTGAATTTAACCTAAAAGATATATATATATATATATATATATATATATATATATATATATATATTGTTTCTTACAGTTGTCTAAAGATTCTATAGTACACATTTAATTGCTTATGATACCTTTTCGATGCTCTCCTTGTTAGTTTAACAACATTCTTGTCAGATGTAAGTTTTAGTCATGTTATTGTTCAATAGCTGTGATCACGTTAGTAATTGTATTTTAGCATCCTGAAGAAGAACCACACAAGGTTCGAAATATAGATGTTTATGACGACTGATTTTTGATAATTGCCCAAACATCAATTGCCAGGTTCCCAAATTTAATTTTTTCAGTTTTCTCCGCCAATTATTTCCAATACGGATTCAGCAGTTTTTAAGAAAAAACTCTTTTTCCTTCAACTCGAGCTTTCGAGATTTAATTTAATCTCATTTTCAGGAGAACTAGAAAATACATTAGTATGACAATATGTAATAGTTGATTTTGAAGTAAAATTCTTACAAGAGGTGAGTTTTGTTTCATGTATGAAAGGAAAATGAAAAAATGTATGTATTATTTGATGTGTTTGAGGTTTCAATTTAGTTATATGACATTTGTCAAAATTCATTTTTTTCTTTCAGTGAAAATATGGAAATTTATTATATTCACAGAAAATTTTCCTAAACCATAGTATTCACATTTGGTACAAAGTTCTTTTGTTGATAGTTTTAGTTTCTTGTAAAATTCTTATCATTTCCAAAAATTTACGAACTCTACAATCAGATTCACAATCTACCTAGAATTTCAGTATTTTCAAAATTCATATGATGACCAGTCATATTCTCATGGTTCGCTAGTGCACAGGTTTTTGTGTTCCTTTTAGAATCACTTTTATGAGAAGTGATTCTCAATAATTCAATAATTTAAGTCTTTCTAAATATAATAAACTCTTCAAAAAAATTTCACATATTAAAAAATCTAAATTCACTCGTTTGAAAGAAAAACAAAAAATCAGTATCAAAATTGATGAAAAATGTTTCAGAAATATTACTCAAACACATGTTACAGAAGAAACAAATACATTTCTTTCACTTGGACCAAAATTTTGTTTGAAACCAACATTTAGAGACATTTCCATACCCAGGATTCTTTCTATAGTTGAATCTTGTTCGAGTAATTTTGACCAAAAAGAAAAAAACTTGATAAGAGCTAAATGCACAAATATTATCACGAATTTTGTTAATAAACAGACTCAACACAATAGGGATTTTGATCATTTAACATCATTGAGATTTCACACTTACAAATTCCTCAAAGAACATCCTGAAATTATAGTTACCAAATCTGACAAAGGTGGTGTCACTGTTGTAATGAATAAACAAGATTATATAGATCTATCTCATAACCAACTAAGTGATGAGAGGTATTATAAAATGTTTCCAAGAGACCCCACTAACACTATTGAACAGAAGATTAATAATAAGACAATATCATGTTTAAAAAATAACCATTTTATTGATGAAATAGTTACAAAAAGTTTGATGTCATATGATTCAGTCTGTCCCAAGTTTTATGGTTTGCCAAAAATTCATAAACCAGAACTAGCACTAAGACCAATTATATCTTCTATTAATAGTCCTTGTATCAGATTATCAAAATTTCTTAAAGATATACTACATAACGCATATTACATCGAAAACAATTACTATGTAAAGGATCGTTTCATTTTGCGAATTTTATTAATGATTTTCAATTACCTCAAAATTATGTTATAGTAAGCTTAGATGTTGTGTCTTTATTCACAAATATTACCTTAGAATTAGTAAATAATTCAATTGATTATAATTGGGAAAACTTGAAAAATCAATTGAATATTCCTAAAGATAAATTTAAAGAATTGATTAAACTAACTTTCGATTCTACATATTTTAGCTTTGAAAATAAATATTTCAAACAAATAAAAGGAACCCCAATGGAATCTATATTATCGCCAACTTTAGCGCAATACGTAATGGATCAACTATTGGATGTTTGTATTCCAAAACTTCCTTTTGATTTACCTTTTTGTAAAAAAGTCGTAGATGATTTAATTTTAGCAATTCCTTCAGAATCAGAGAGTACACTATTGGAAATTTTCAATAATTATGATAAAAATTTAATTCACAGTAGAAATAGAAAATAATCAAAGTGTTCCTTTTTTGGACACATTATTGATCATAGATAAAAACCAAATAAAAACAGACTGGTACCGTAAAAGTATTTCATCAGGAAGATACATCCACTTTTTATCAAATCAT
Organism: Hippodamia convergens; assembly: GCA_038502775.1. NCBI lineage: Eukaryota > Metazoa > Arthropoda > Insecta > Coleoptera > Coccinellidae > Hippodamia > Hippodamia convergens. The sequence continues at coordinate 57,532,000 of CM076609.1, read as the reverse complement.
CCTTTCAAAATGAAAATCAATTTAATCAATAATTTAAAAGACAGAATAAACAAAATTTCACATCACACACTGAAAGAAAAAAAATTTAAATTATTAATCAACCTACTTCAGAATAATGGCTACCCGAAAAAATTACTACATAAAATAATATATCAAACTCCAATCCAAAGAGATAATCCTATCAATACTAATTTAAATTCATCAGATCAAAACATAATACAGCAAACAATAGTTTTTCCCAATATTCCAGGACTTACAGAAAAATTAATGAAAATTTTGAAAACTGATAACTTAAGATTTGCAAGACGAAATATCATTACTGTTGGTAATTTCTTCAGTAAATTGAAAGACTCCACGCCAACTTTGAAAATACCGAATGTAGTATGTATATCGTATTTCATGTCATAATTGTGATGAAGTTTATATTGGAGAAACAAAAAGAAATTTATCTACGAGAATCACTTCTCATAAAAGTGATTCTAGAAGGAATACAAAAACCTGTGCACTAGCGAACCATGAGAATATGACTGGTCATCATATGAATTTTGAAAATACTGAAATTCTAGATTGTGAATCTGATGATAGAGTTCGTAAATTTTTGGAAATGATAAGAATTTTACAAGAAACAAAAACTATCAACAAAAGAACAGATATAGAACATACCAACATTATTTATTGTAATTTACTTAACATTGACAAAAATAAGAAAACATCACAGTATCGAAGCAATCACACATCCTTGGAGTCAACTTAAAACACGATAAAACATAAAATTATTTTATTATGTCTCAACTTCCCTGTCTGCACCTAAAATGATTTATGAATTACATTTATGTTGATCAGAACACAAAAATTGTTATTGTAAGAATAATTTAAGTTAAAAATTCAATGTGAGAACATTGTACCAAATGTGAATACTATGGTTTAGGAAAATTTTCTGTGAATATAATAAATTCCTATATTTTCACTGAAAGAAAAAAATGAATTTTGACAAATGTCATATAACTAGATTGAAACCTCAAACACATCAAATAATATATATATATATATATATATATATATATATATATATATTTCGTATGAGAAACACATTAAAAAACAAACAAAATAACAATCAAACATCATCACGAGAACAAACACAATCAAGAAAATGGCAGAACAATTACAAACAATTAGACATCAACATCTAGGCTCTCAACCCAATTCACCGCCTCAGGGGAAGCGGTGAAAATTTTGTTGGTACCACCAGGGAGGGATCTCATTGGGCATTCGTTCAATATGTGGTCCATTGTCTGTCTCGGCGCGCCACAGTCGCACTCCGCTGAGTCCACCATTCCCACTTAGCCATATCATCACGGCACCTTCCATAACCCACCCTAAACCGATTCAGCCGACACCAGGTCCGTCGAGGTAGGCTCATGCCTTCAGGTTTACAACTTGGATCGATAATATGTTCCAGATTTTTGACCCCCTGGTTGGTGGCTAAGACCTCATTCCATTTGGAATGTATATCATAGACTCCCTCAATATCTTCATCCATCCAGATGGGGCGGCGGGATTTCAGGCGGTTGGGAGGGGGAGGGTTGAGGATTCGCTGAATGGGTAGATTTTTTAGGGGGTTACTAACCTTCCTCCATTTTTTATCGGCAGCTGCCGTTCTCCGAAGTTGTGGAGGTGCAATATTGGCCAGTATTGGGAGCCACACAGTAGGAGTAGGTCTTACGGTACCAGTAATTATCCGCATTGACTCATTAAGCTGAACATCGATTTTATGTGTGTGGGAACTTCTATACCATACTGGAGCGCAGTACTCTGCGACGGAGAAGGTCATTGCCAGAGCTGTGCTTCTAAGAGTGTCCGCATCCTCCCCCCATGTTGTACCAGCAAGTTTCGAAATGATATTATTTCTGGACTTAATTTTCAGTGCGGTCTTCGCTAAGTGTTGCTTATAAGTTAGAGATCGGTCCAGCGTAACACCCAGATATGTGGGGTTGGGGTTATATCTAATTCTCGAGCCACCAAGGTAAACGTTGGCTTCCACATGAGCCTGCTTGTTTGAGAGATGAAAGACGCAGACCTCCGACTTGAGTGGGTTAGGTTTGAGGCACCACTTGGTATAATAGTTATACATAGCTTCAAGATCGTCCGTTAGTTGGCTGCTACCTAGTTCTAAAGACTTATGTTGGTTAGCCAAAGCCATATCGTCTGCATAAATGAATTTATTTATCAAATAATACATACATTTTTTCATTTTCCTTTCATACATGAAACAAAACTAATGTTCTTTTTCATATTTTCAAAAAAAAAACTCACCTCTTGTAAGTATTTTACTTCAATATCAACTGTTACATATTGTCATACTAATGTATTTTCTAGTTCTCCTGAAGATGAGATTGAATTAAATCTCGAAAGCTCGAGTTGAAAGAAAAAGAGTTTTTTCTTGAAAACTGCTGAATCCGAATAATTACTACATCCTATATATATATATATATATTTTTTTTTTATTTTTTTTTTTTTATTCAATCACCATAAAAGGGACGGCTTCTGTGAACCACCGGACCTACGTAAGGCCAAGGTAGTTTCAGCATGTTTCTAGGAACTTCCGGACGATTCTTGTAGTTCCAAGTATAACCTCTTTCTGTGCAGTACTTATAATTTCTTTTTCTAGGCCAAGGCTGAGGGTGATCTCTTTCAGGTGCTGCTCAACCAGCCCATTGGTGGAAATTATGAGAGGATGAACAATTGCGGTTCTGAGATTTTGCGTGCTCTTTATTTCGAAAGCCAGTTCCTGATATTTTGATATTTTTTCGGTGAATGCTCTCGAAATGTTATCATCAGCCGGGACGGATACATCCATGATTATGACCTGTCTTTCGTTTTTGTTGATCAATATCAAATCTGGTCTATTGTGCGGTATTGGCCTATTCGTTTCAACAGTCTTGTCCCAGTAAAGCCTGTAGTTGTCGTTTTCAAGTACTCTGCACGGCCTGTACTCGAATGGCTTCCGGATCTTATTTATGAGACCCGCCTTCGCTGCAATGGCTTGGTGATACACTTTCGCCATTGCGTTATGTCTCTCCGTGTAATCTGTTGGTGCTAGAATGGGGCAAGATGACGTGACGTGTTGGACAGACTCTGTTGCTTGTGAGCATCTTCGACATTTATCGGTGAGTATGTTTCTACCAGTGATGTTTTTTATATATGCTCTTGTAGGAATCACCTGGTCCTGTATGGCTACAAGTCGGCCTTCCGTCTCCGGGAATAAATATCCCGCCCTAAGGTAAGTAAGTGACTCCTTCTTGTCTACATTGCTCTTTTCTAAACTTCCAGGGTAACGTCCGTGAAGAGCTTTGCTGTGCCATTCCTGAGTAACCTGTTCGGGTGTCACTCCTTGATTTGGCTCTAGTTCACCTCCTAAATTTAGTGGACTGAGGTTATCATCTTCTCTGCACACGGCCTGGATGAACGGTGAGTCACTGTACCTGAAATACTGTCGCATGCTGCTAATGGTTTTGTTGTGCGTGATTTCGATATTGTGCATTCCTCGTCCTCCTTCTTGCCTCTGGACGTACAGTCTGTTGCATGATGCGTGCGGATGATGATATATATATATATATATATATATATATATATATACATATATATATATATTAGACTGTTTCAAAAAAATCGACATTTTTTGTTTTCATGAAACCCCCCCTAATTATCTTCAGGGTATCGAAAAAAGACCTCTATGAAAATATCAGCTTCAAATAATAATATTTACAGGTAGCTCATCAATTATTTCTATTTTCCCTACTAATAGCAGGGAAAAAATTTCTTTTTTCAATAAAAAATTCCTGGAGCAGAAACCACTAGACGGATTTCATTGTGTGATACATTTTCGTGTAGACAATCAGATAATCTACAGAAATGTTTCTTACGATATTTCAATAAAAAAATTATTCAAAAAAATCGATTCTGTTTGTTTTCACGAAACTCCATTTCTGATTATCTTCAGGGTATCGAAAAAAGTCGTCTGTGAAGATATTAGCTTTGAATATTAATATTTAGAGGTCGCTCAGCGATGATTTCTATTTCCGCTGTTGAAAGCAGGAAAAAATTGTCTTTTTTCATTAAAAAATTTTTTCTTCACGAACTAGTCGACGGATTTCACTGCGTGATACATTTTCGTGTAGGGAATTAGATGCTCCACGAAAATGTCCCATACGATATTTCGATAAAACCGCTCGTTCAAAAGTTATTCGAACTTTTTCTTCAAAAATATCTCTATATTAATATTCATAAATTCTCAACCTTTGAGAAAAGTTTCATATACAACATCTGTAAATTGTACATTGCGATCCCCGATGAAATGAAACAATTCAGAGATTGCAAGTTCGAAATAAAATCAGAGAATTCTTACTTAGTTCTCTTTTATCTCCGGGAAAGTAAGAAAAAAGAAGAATATGTTCTAATTTCTATACTTTGTTATTATTTAAGATAGATTGCAAAACAAGGGTTAAGTGATAGAACACCCATGGGTGAACTTCGCCTTGAGATTTCTGTTAAAGAAATAAAGGCCTTATTATTATTATTATTATTCATGGCACTGCTTGATATCATCAATTTATGTTATTTATACTACATATCTCTGATTTGAGATATGGATATTTCAACAGAATTAGAAGTCAAGGTAGGGTTAATTTTTGAAGATGATATCACGGGAGGTACAACTTCACCTAGTTCTCTGAAAATTTCACATGGAATGTGAAAAATTCATACTTGTGACTACACTATCCCATTTATTCTTCCTACTGGCATTCATGAATTTTTCACATTTCAGTGTTTATGAATTCTTCACATCATTATTATCACAAAAAATCTAGAAAACGATAGAAGTACCAGAAATATTATGGATTTGCTCAAAGAATGGAAATATTCCATCCGCAATAAACAAACCGTTAAAGTACCAATCCCAGTTTTCAACAAGTTCCTTGAGGAAATCATCTGTCAAATTGATCAGTAATGTGGATGAAGAAAGATAATATGTTCTTAAAATGCTTAAATATCCTGTACTTTATCTTGCAGGATATCCGGAATGAAGTTCAAGCGATCAAAATGCTATCTCAGTCATGGCAGGAAGGAAAAGCAAGGTGACACGCAATCAACAGGTCCTAAATGTAACTAATAGTTTCAACAGCCGTAGCTGTTATCTGCTACTCGCCCATATATGATTTTTCATGGAACTCAGGGATTGATCTATGAGGGAAATTAAAAAGTTTTTAGAAAGTCATTTGGATAATTTATGTCCATATAGTTGAAAAATATGAGCACTATGATGGGAACTGAAACAATTCGATAACTAATATTCAGTTACTACGAACAAGAGTATACTCAATTCTCATTCCATATAATTAAGATGTATGCCAGAATGAGATAGCCAAAGCCGTAGCATGTTCATTGTTCAACAAGCGTCAATATTGCTATGTTTAGCATTCCCGAAGCCTGTATGTCACATGCCGGCACAAAAGTCAACCGACATTGCCGATAAGATAGAGAGCGAAACGCCGTATCGACCGAGTGCTTTACAAGCGCCCAATATCTTTTCTGCTAAATCATGAGAGACAGTGTTCCATATATGGCGCACGTGGCTGTCTGGCAGAACTGAGGCAAGAAATGTAGTACTGCCTGGGACTTTGTCTTGACTTACAATATGGACGGGATTTGCATAACCAGGCACTCCCAATTGTAACATAAAAATCGTCGAATTTAATGTGTCGAAAGAAAAAAAAACAGCTCAAAATGAGAACGAGTTCTTCTTGTAGGTGAAGTGAGAGAGGTTCCGGTGAAATAGATTTGGATCCACTACATTAATTCCTTTGTCATTCGTTGAATTCAGTTTTATTAACCCAAAATAATATATGAAGTATAGTTTCCAATAAAATAACAATTTGTAACAAAAAGAAATGAAATCAGCGATAGCAGTGAAACAATTCTCAGGAGTTACAGGATGAAAAACTTAACAGTAAAAACTTCAACCGAAGAAATGTTTAATGAAGTTCATTCATTATATTCCCATATTATGGCAAATAATCGCACCTATAAAATTTGTATGAATATCTGATTTCTAATAATGATATGGATATGGAGATTGTGTGTTATAGTCTCATATTAACATTTGATTGCTATTTCGTTGGAGAAATCTGGTAGATACCTACATCCAAGTTTACAAACTCTCTATTTCCTGTTTAATCAAACCAGGATCACAAAATACAATTGATTTCAAGGTTCTCAATTTTTTTCTCATTGAATCTCAGTGAAAGGCATAATAGTCCGAGCCAAATATGCAATGAATGGGATCCCCACAGAAACCAAAACGAACTCCTGACACTGGGGGCCCGATTTTCGATAGCCACACATTGAGCATTCAGAAAAATTACAAAAAATCAGAAGCTCTGAGAAGTTCGCGAAGATTATGGACAGATTGAAAACAGTTTATTGCAAATGGCCTATCGGAACCAATAGATATGCAAACCTCCCCGAAGCACCTTGAATGGCTGTGCTGCTTCGAGTTTCAATAAACCTATAAATCGTTCCTATTTATTAATCCATGCATTTTCAATATCTCCTTGGAATAATCGAGATAGTATATCTAAGTCTATAGTGGAGTTAAACTACGAAAAAATCCACTAAATAAGCAAAAAACGCCGCGGCATCGTATATTTCACGCGCCGTTCAATTTTATTTTAAATCCAACGACGCATGAAATAACAATGCAAGCTATACATCATAAGATTGTCACTAGTTTGGATGTAGGAGAATGTCCTGTGGGAGTATTTTGCTACCTTAGTAGAACATTCGATTGTGTTAATCACGATATATTGACAGCTAGACTTGAGAATATTGGAATAACTGGTATGTCGCTAAATTGGGTGAAAACATTTTTGGGGAGTTGCACTCAATTCATTGAACTATCTAGTTTGCGGGATGGTAACTTGAGGAAAGTCTGCTCTAAAACCACAGGGGCACCATTGGTGTGCCACAGGGTTCAGTGGTGGCTCCAATGTTGTTTGTTTTATACGTGAATGATGTGGACTCAGCTGTATCCCGTGAGTTCATTGACAAGTATGCAGACGATAAGTCAGTTATTGTGTCGGGCAGATCACAGCGAGAAATCAAAGATAGGTTGGCTACAGCTTTAATTAATTTGGGGTCTTGGTTCGCTGATAATTCATTTCATTTCAACATGGAAAAAACGCTATTGGTTCAATTTCATAACCCACAAAGAAAGTTGGATCTTCTAGATGTTGCGGTTGATCATGAACTCTGTAACCAAGTTGATCAAACGAAATTTTTGGGTGTACATATTGATAAACATATGAACTGGAAATACCACTGTGAAATAATAGTGTCAAAGTTACATTCAATTTGTTTCAAATTAAAAAATTTGCGTTATATTCTTTCCACAGAACAGATGATCATGATATATTATGCAGATGTTCAATATCGTTTGAGTTATGGTCTATGCTTGTGGGGTTGGTCCACCAATATAGGGGAGGTATTCCTATTTGGTCTGTATATATTTGAGATGTGTGTATATGTTCATAAAAATTTGAATACTTTCATACAAGTTGATTACTATCATGATGTCAATTCCAGGCAAAAAAATAAAAATAATTTACATTTTACTTTTACAAAACGTGTATTAGCCTATAGATCATCAAATTTTGCAGGTTCTCGTTTTTACAGTATACTACCGAGTGATATTAAAAGTTTACCATTGTTTAGTTTTGAGAAGAAACTTAGGAAATATCTTCTTTTAAAGTGTATATATAGTTTGAATGATTTTTCTGGGTAAATTTGGGGATATGTGTTGTTTTTGTTGTTAATGCTTTTGCAAAATTGACTATTCCTTATACAATTGTATTATTGTCGCTGAGGATAATAAAGTATTATTATTATTATCATTATAACATATACAGGGTATCCCAAATTGGTTGATTTTGACTGTTTTAGGTACTTCTGGACTAGATGGGTAAAAACTGAAAACGATTAAAACTTTCTAGAAGCGCTTTCTTCCCGGAAATAAGAAACTATATTCAATTTTTCTTTTCGTGGAAAAAAAAACACTTTTTTATATTGAATACGAACGCATTTTATTTCATAAAAAAAATTTAGAGATAAAAAAATTTGAAATGATGTCTTATTCCCAGTGAAAAAGTGCTTGTTGAAAGTCTTCTGAATCGAAAAAATTTCAAAATGTTGTTATATCTTCAAAACAAATGAGGATATCGTGAAACGGTTTTCACTATTGGTGTTTTCACGGAAATCGAGCCCAGGACTCCTCTCAGCGTTTTTACCTATCTAGTCTAGTCTTTACCTATCTAGTTCAGAAACAGCCAAAATCAAGCAATTTGGGATACCCTGTACACAGAGGCTCCAGTATCGTTTTTTAAATAAATATGCAACAACATTAGAGCCAAAGTAATATATAAACGATAAAAATGACTCGACCACTGATATTGAGTGAAGGACTCGATACGATAATAGCGATTCAAAAAAGTTTTTCCAAGGAGCAGTCCATTTCATATCATAACTCATTTCAAAGATATGCCTTATATATGTCGCAGTCGGATTTTAAAATCCGTCAGTTTGCAAAATGACTAGTCATTTTGTAACTGACGCACGTTTTCTGAAACGCTTTTAAAATACAGATCGTTTTACAATCGGCCTGAAATTTTCAGTCGGTTTCTAAACCGCGTATAACGGATCAGACGGATTGTCATATCCTATATCCTTTTGAACTTTCCATCTGAAACTACTAGTTTTATGATTTTTTGAACGAAGTGCATCTGGTGACGTTCACGCAATATTATGAATGACGATATCTTTCAATATGGCTAATTTGGAGAAACCCGTGGAGAGGGATATTCTTGTCAAGAATTAGAGAATTACTGTTCTGTTGAGTAAAATAACCTTCAAAAGGCATATGCGGATGAATTTGTTATTGCTCATTTGTTATTCTCAGGAAGTTCCTTCGAACATATCCTTTGATAATTTATTGATTGATATCAAATACTTCAATCTGTAATTCTAATCCATCTAATCAAAAAGTATTGATTTAATGAATAATAAATCCATACTTGAAGAAATTTTCAATATTACCTAGATTATATTTGAAAAATTAGAAATCCCTATCATATCTGGGTTTTATTGCAACAAACTACTTTGCCACTTTTCAGTTTGAACTTTTCAATCTCGAATGAGTTTGGTGCAATGAGTTTTAATTGTTTCAAAAAGTGAATAGTGCGAAGTGAAAATTTGCAAAAGTACGTTTCAAACTACCTTAGTACTTTTCACTTTTAAAATGTTCAATTCTGAATGTTTTTCGTACAATGTAATTCATTCAGAAAGTGATAAGTTGCGAAGTATTTTGGTGCAATAGGCCCCTGGATCAAAAAAATATGCCTGTGAGATGAAGCATGAAGCTCGATCAATTCGATCTGAAGTGAAATTTCCACTTCCACTTACAAACGGACATGAATATTTGGAATTGAAATTTATTCGGCAATCTGTTATTCTAATCCACCTAATCAAAAAGTATTGAGTTAATGAATACTAATTCAATTCTTGAAGAAATTTTCAATTTTACCTAGATTATATTTGAAAAATCAGAATGAATATTTGGAATAGAGAGCTTAAAAAAACACTAACGATTTCTTCGAAAATATCTTCGCCTCTCGTATATGTAGTGTCTTTCATTGGCCTGAGCGCAGGAAATTCTTCTGTTATTTTGAAATTTTGATCGACTGTTTGATTAGAGATTGCTTCTTACTGATATCAATGATATCAGTGCATTCATCCAATGCTATGGAAAAAGTAACAGATGTTTCCATCACATTTCCAAGAGCAACTTTTATATTTTCAGCCATTGCGCATGCAGAGAATGAAAACTAGGAAATTTGTTGATGTGGTATCTTTGTAGAGCATATTTGTGGTTGCATCGTGTGGGAAAAAAATCATTGGCAGGCCAAGAGATACCTATCGCGAGCCGCACGTGGCCCTCGGCCGTAGGTTGCCCATGCCTATGGTAAGATAAGCACTCCCCCACTTGTATGGTAGTTATGAAAGTAAGATAATTTCGGTATGCTATTTTCTTTGTCCTTAATATATACTAAGGTTTTAATGACGAAAATACAAGTTTGAGAATATCATTTCGTGAAAAAACTGGTCTACAAGACGACCTTGGAGTCATCATATATCATTCGTGATATTCGTTTTTGTATTATGAAGACCCAACCAGCTTCTGTAGTTTCTGCAGAGGAGGATATTGTAAGATAGATAGATATTATAAGAACGCATAAACAGAGACAATTTTGTACTGCTCAAAAAGTTCTATGGAAAAGAATGCGACGGCATATGTCGAACTGCTAAGGACAACCCACGGTAACCAATTTTCACATTTTCAGTTCCATTCAAAGTAACGTTCAACTTGAAGAGGGCTCCTGACGGGCATAGAATGAATTCATTATAAAAATGAAAATGATTGTTATCTGCGGCATTTATTCCTGATGAAAAATGCTTTTCATAGTATAGTTGTCTAATGAATACTTTAAAAGTTACCGTAGGTTGAACAAATGCGAATTCAAGCAAAAAATTATTGAATCTACGCAATATTGCTTTGTCAAGTAGTCACGTGCCTGGATCTCCTTCGATACAAGGTTATGAATGTGGGGTTGCGGATCTATCAGAACCGTTTTAAATTGAAATATTACGCGAGCGGATCAGCAGTTTCGAGCTTATACATAATAAAAGTTCCACACCATTCCAGACGACGAAATGCACCTTGACTTATTGCCGGTATTGTGCCCCCCTCCCCCTTTGGATGGACTGTTATCAATATCAGTTAGAAAGAAGCATATTTTTATAACATTTTGTGATATTACAGTATATACAGAAAGTATACAATTCATCAATTACTCACATCAGAGAGAAAAGAAACAAAGAAAAACAAGTTTTCAATCACTTAGAAGAATTTAAGAGACAGCAAATAGTTGGGGGGGGAAGAGATAAAACAATGTTTATTTTAGAAAACATCGAAAATCGAAAGATCCTTCATAAAAAAGTCAGTTTTGAGTTGGAAAAAAACTTTTCTTTCATAAATATTATTTCAATTATTATTGAATTCTGAGTAGTTTGTGAATATTGTTATGAGTTGTTAAAAGTACCACCCCAAACCACAATACCGTATCGTGTAAGTTACTCAGTTAAGGCTTTGTATACATTTCAATATGTTTTTTCTTGAAAGAATATCTCTTAGCTAATAGAATTTATAGGAGAGAAGTCTGTTCATCCCATGGTAACTAATGATCAATCAAAACTCCCAGATATTCAGTAGGTAAGGCTTTTTCAATTGAAGGGCAGGAGCAATTTCCATCTGTGTTGTTGCAACTATTGTTATGTATGTGGAATTTGATATCAGTTGGCTGCTCGCTAGCTATTACTGGAAATTTCATGTACTATCTAGCTTTGAATTTTTGGCATATGAGTCTCTGCAGTATTATATACTTCATTCCAAGATTTTTCCTCGAATATAATGACTGCGTCATCTGCATGACATACAATTTATCCTTGGAAATTCATTATCCGAGTAAGGCTATTGATATAAACTGAAAATAAAATGGAACCTAAAACGGTTCCCTGCGGTAATCCAACATTGACAAAAGATAGTGTGTTGAATTTATCTCCAATCTCAACCCTCTGCTTTCTTTGAAATAAATAATTCCCAAATAGTATAAATGTTTGTCAGCTTACACCACAATCAAAAAGTTTATTCAACAATAGATAGTTTGAGACAGTGTCGATGACTGTCGCCGAGTCCACGCCACGAATACAGCCAAACACTTGACTACTCATCCAAAGTGTCAACAGTAGGTATGTTTTATTAAATCCAAAACAGCATCATCGGTACTGGATATAGGTATTCGCTGGAAGTGTTATAAATTCATCAAAGATAATCGCGATGAACCCGATGATGTTGATATGATAGTAAGATATATATGAAAGAGACAACTCGGAAATTATACTTGTAGTGCCTGATGATAAGTGGCTTATATGATTATGTGTATTTCATGTATAATGTGACGTTTAGAACCGGAATTTCTCAGGAATAGTAACTCTTAGGAAAAAAATCGAAGAAATAATTTTTGTAGACAATTCCGAGATTCACAATTTTTGTTCCAAGATATTTCTGATCAAACTTACTGTTTTCGATAAATAATCAAAACACTTAAAATTTTGACCTTTGAGCCCGAATAACTTTTGCAGCATATATAGGATCGATGGGGACATTCAAAACTTAATTTTTTTGTATATAAAGGCAAACCCTAGCTCTCCACCAAAATATTGCCCTCAAGCAATTTTTGTTATTTGATCACTACTTGACCGGAATAGAAAGCATATTCGTTTGTACAGAACGAAATGATCAATGCAACTAAAATCAGGTAGACGAGTTAGGGCAATCGTTCGTGCGCTTTCAATGCTCTCGAAAGTTTTCATATCACTTAGATCTCATTGATGTTAAAGTTAGAAAAAAACATCTTTTCATTCACAGTAGATTAAAGAAAAGAGAATTATTTCTTTGGAAAAGTGTTGAAGGACACGAGAATATCATCAGAACATATAATATTGTCTTGAAGCCAGCTACACTCCTGATAGGGGTTGGGCGGATGAATCTCTCAGAAAGATGTGATAGTCCGATAGTGTCAGCAATTATTCATCGGTATGTGGAGACCGAAGACAATCTACAGCGGTTCTAAAACAATAGTGGGCGTCACCTGCAATCAATTGTCTATGAGCTATTATTAAAGACACAGAAAAGAACCATCAAAAAACTATTTTCGTACTCTCTATATTCTTTTTTTCCTCAGAATCTTCGGCGTATTGATCAATGACTTGAGAATTATGGGTTTTTCAGCCTTTATTCCTATAAAATGGATGTTATAGAATTTTCTAATAACTTCAACATTAGATGACACAATAAACTACAGCTTCCTTCAATTTCTTCTGAGTCCTGATATTTGAGGTGATTAATTCATCGGCGAAAGGTGTAACTGAAAATTGTCGAGAAAAAAACGATATAAACATTGTTTCTCATATTGGGAAGAAATTGAAGCAGACGCAGAAGATGTTGGTTCATTTTTTTTTTAAAAGGGTTATGGACATGCATGAGTGTGCTTTATATTTCATATTTATCTTTTCTTACATGAAGTTTGTGTATAGACCCCGTGGAAGCAAAGAATTTATTTTTTCTATTTCGTAGAATAACTTTACTTCACAGTCGCATGAAATGAGTGTTTCCATCTCTCGAAAAAGCTTGCATGAGGGAACTTATTTATAGCCTCTCGTAAAATCTCGAAGAGTGGAAGATGACGTGAGTAATGCTTTTGGCATGTGAACTTGAAGAATGGAACTTCTTTTTTTGTGGCCATTTGTATAAAATTACTCAAATGGATTTTGTATCTGAGAGATATCCCCCTTTACTGGACCTGAACCGTTTTGCGGCTTCCCAGCCAGCCATCAAGCAATGGCTATTAAGGACTGGGAACAAAAGAGGAAGCTTATGTCCTGGCGCACGACCAATGGTCAAAGGCAAGCTAAGTTACTTCTCTCTCACTCGACGAGCTGGACCAAAAAAGTCCTCTCACTCAGCAAATTGGAATTGAGGAAATTGACGGGCGCTCTCACTGGGCACTGTCCCGTGAGGTATCACTTAAAAAACATGGGAAAGGCGCCCGATAGTACATGTCGCTTCTGTCAGGAAGCCACCGAGACAGCCAGTCACCTACTATGTGAGTGTGAAGCTGTCCACCAGAAACGGTTACGGCATCTTGGCTCCTGGTTCCTAAAGCCTGAACAAGTAATGGATGTGGCCCCCAGAAAGGTGGTGAAGTTCATCGAGACTTTGCTGCCCGACTGGTAAACAGCGCGGGGATGCACAATAGATCTTAAGGTCAAGGTGCTCGCAAGGTCGGTTTCGATCTGTCGCCCCTCCTCTAATCTAATCTAATCTAATCTGAGAGATATGGGATACTGACGACGTCAAATAAGGCTGAAATAGGTCCATTTATTCTCTCATTAACAAAATATCATTAAATCATTTCATGACGTTTGATGAAGATTATAAATTGAATATGATTTTCAGTTTGATGATTACTATAGTCAATTTGTCTTTTTTTCAGAAATAAATTTTTTTCAGATGTTTCAGTCCACTATTTTTCAAACTATAGTTGAGTTAGAGGTCAATTCGGTTTGTCATAACTTTTTCCGTTTTGAAACGATTTACGTTGTATGAAAAATATACCGGTAAAACTCGGGGTTACTTTGAACGGTTTTTTGATTCAAATCCATATATTTCAGGAGAGGTAGCAAATGAAAACTTCCCGGTGAAATACATGGAAAAGATTTACTGGACATAACCCTCTGAAACGAAAATGAACCGTAGACAGCTGTTTCGTTTCAGAGGGTTATGTCCATTAAATCTTTTCCATGTATTTCACCGATCCCTCATTATATATCCTTATATTATATATACAGGGTGAGTCTTTGACTTATACATATATTTTAACGGGACATTCCTGAGGTCAGAAGAAACACTTTTTGTCTTTACCATTTCTTTCAATTCGGCTCGGTTAGAAAGATACAGGCTGTTGTAAATCCATAAAAATACTTAATTTTCGAATATATCTCGTGAACGATTTCATCCAATGAAATGATTTTCAGAATATAGGTTCTCATTAGTATGGCAACTCTTGTACGAATACAGAATTTAACTCACATGTTTTATTTTTTTTTGTTATGACCAATATATAATATTCCATTCCATAATTATAGCAGAAATTCTATGATCCCGACTCTTGAAAGTGAGTTGAATGCCATTTAATGAATATTTGGCCATTTTGGAAAACAAAAGTATGTTACGTGAAGTTTCGTGAAATGCGCACTCTTCGAGTAAATAATGATTTAAAAAAATTTATATCAGGGTTAAAACTGAACGTTTCAGTCTTCTTAAAAGGTTCTCTTTTTTACGATATGGCTTTACTTTCAGGCAGAGCCTCAATCTACTTCGAGTTACAACTTTTATTTCTCCAATAATTGACAATTCTAAAAAAACTCCAATCTGTCAACTTGACTTTTCTAATATATCAAAATCAACGTAGCCGAATCCCAACACACTCCCACCTTGTGTCATTCATACAAAAATTAATGACACAATCAATCTCCATATTATCTGTCAGGAACCTTCACAACAGGTTTTCAGTTTTTTTCTAAGTATTTCATAAACGAATCGTTTGATCCATCTAATCATCTTGACAACTTCGCTGGACTACGAAAAATACTTGTGTACTACAAGTATTTTTCGAAATTCTACTACTATTCAGGCACAGTCAATGGGGAAATAAAAGTCTTTCTTCTTTGGCAGTTCATTTCAGTTTCTTCACTGTTGAAATTCTGCTTAGGTCATTGGGAAATTAGGACCCTCCCACCATCTTTCATCGGATAATAATCTAGGAAAATATCTTCGTGATGGGAGATCCGCTGGATTCAATTCACCAGAGAAATCATACCAGTCTACAGGTTCAGGAAAAAGTTTTATTTCTTCCATCTTCCAAATTAATGCCCAATTTTCTTCTCCAGTTGAGGACCCGGATGAATCTAAATTACATGATAAAGTGGGATGACTTTCAATCCAAGTCATGCACTCTTCATATCGCTCATCATCTCTTTGTTTTACTGTTCTTGAAAAATTTCCCGAAACAAGCTCTTCTTGCTCCAGTAGTGATTCTGTTCTTTCATGAGTTTGAATACCATCTAGATTGCATAAGTCACGTATGGCAACATTTTTCGAAAACATTGAATTTACATGGAGGGATGTCTTAGATGAATATTGTGTTTTAAGTTTTCCCATGAGTGTCCAACCTAGTAATGTATGAACTGCTACCAGTCCGCATTCCAAATCTAGTTTACGCCCAGAAAAAAGTTTTCCGGCTATGTCAGCACCAACCAAAACATCAATTGGCCCATCTACAATGTCAGTAATTTCCACTCCCATGTGTTTCAGTTTATCCAACCAGGGTCCCCCTTTCACTGAGCTAACCTCTCTACAAATCAATGCTTGATCCAAAACTTCGAAGTTGCAACAGTAGTCTTCAGTAAGACTATAGACACGAATTCTGAAGCATTTATGACTAATGGATTCATTTTGTGTTCCTCCAAAGAGTGCATGGACCAACTGTTCTTTCGAACTGGAGGGTACCCCATCTCTTCTGCTATTTTTCTTGACACATATGACTTGTGGGATCCAGTATCAATAAGGAGTCTTACTCGACGACATCCTTTGTACCCTTTCAGTTCTACAACCATGGTTTGCAAAAAACTTCGGGAAAGGTATAGTTGGAAAGATTGTGTTCATCAATTTCGGATTTCGTCTGCTTCACAGCTTTATCACAACAAGATGTTGACTTGATATCGTATCTGACACATAATAACACAATGTCTACCTTGACAGTTGGGACATTTTTCTCTTGAGCGACATCTTCGAGCTATATGACCAAATTTGGTGCACAGGTAACAACAAGCATTTTCTGATAGTTTTTGCTTTCTCTCGGCAAAACTGAGTTTCAACACTTCCTTACATTGATCAGTACTATGTGTGTTTTTACAAAACACACATCGTGGAACTCCTTTGTTGAACAATTCAGAAGCAGTGGGGACATCAGAACTACTACCTTTGCTCGTATCTTCAGGTTTTCGTCTGTCTTTAAAACTAGACACAGCAAGATGAATTCGATATTCGTTTATGACTTCTTGTCTGAGAAAATTCATGAAAGCATCAAGACGTTTCCTCAAACTTGATTCTGATGAAAAGAACTGACTTCGATGCCATGCTCGTATCAAATCTTCTCCTAGACATGATTCTACTAAGGGGTATAGCATCGCAGCGCAGGTGTCTGATTTTACGCCCAAACTTTCTAAAGCTCTCAATTGCGATTCAATTTCGTCAAAAACAGTCGATAGTTCATTCTTGTTATTGAGATTCATCAAAACTAGCTTGAGAAGTTCTCTGACATAAACTTTTATCAACAAATCTTCTCTTCCAAATCTTCGTTTCAAACTATCCACTGTTTTCACATAGTTACCTTTAGCAGCAGGGTAACTTTCTACAATTTGTCTTGCTCGAGAGCCTGGGGTCGTAGCTTGAATCAAATATTGCAGTTTATCTTCCTCTTCTATATCAGAATCTTCATCAATTCTGCTGAATTGATTCCAAAATCCCAGCCAACTTCTTAATTCACCATCAAACTGAATTCCAGTTTGGGAATCTTCAATTTGCTTTTGGATTCTGACTTCTTGGAACTGCTTCCCTGAGATATCAACTTGTCATAATTGTATTTCATCTTGTTATATTTCGAACTCATTGTATCCATCACTTCCATTTCTCTATTCATATCTGCTTCTTCAACATCTGAATCCAACATCACATCGACCATGAGTTGGTTCAGTTCGGTTAATTGAAGCATTCTATCATCTAGAACTTTGATCTGGGATATCATAATTTTCTTTGGAGAATTCTTCGGCCATCTTCTCATATATCCTCATGAAAGCGGTTCCGTGTAGAGTTAGGGCTTTCTTAGTTTTTTCCATATTTATAAGAGAAGAGTCCTGTCACGGTCGCCAAATGTTAAAAACTGAACGTTTCAATGTTTTCTAAAAGAGTTCCCTTCTTTAAAATATGGGTGTACTTTTCAGTCAGAGCCACGATCTACTTAAAGTTACAACTTTTATTTCTCCAATAATTGACAATTCTCAAAAAACTCCAATCTGTCAACTTGACTTTTCTAATATATCAAAAACAACGTAGCCGAATCCCAACAATCAGCGATATTGAAAAATTTGGTTACTTTGGCTGAATATAATTCTGTTCAGAATATTCGCAGAATTAAATTTTTGCTACATTTTCCCAAAAGGTTCAGGTGGTAGATCTAATGCTAGGAAAAATTTTAGTGTCATATTTCCAGGGGTGGCATAGCTCATTATGAAAGATCAAGATGGCTGTATCTTTTTATCTAGGCTGAATCAGAAAAAATGGTATACGAAAAAAGTATTTCTTTCGACCTCAACAATTTATGGTTTGAATATATGTTCAAGTCAAAGATTCACCCTGTAAATACAGGGTGTTTCATCATAAACTGGACAAACTCATATGACGTATAGAGAATCATTTTTTTCTTATGACATATTTCCCGTTTTCGAAGCATAAGGGAGATACACGGTGTTTAATGTCATTTTCGAGCGTTATTATATTGAGTGTGGTCGGTTATGTATAAGACTGGAAGTAATGGTTTCTTGTCATATCGTAGTATTTTTGGATGCTTCATTCAGAAATGGTGTAGAGCTCCGAAAAAAAAATTACAAAATGGCGGACAACCTGCAATGTTCGTGATTTTTTTTTCGGTTGCCAAATTGATTTTCATATCCTAAATAAGCACAATTTTTAAAGGATATCTGTGAAAAAATTTTTTCAAAAATCGAACACAACTTTTTTTTTACATGTCTACAGCGAAAAAAAAATTTCACTCGAAATTGATGAAATTTTTCACGATTGTACTTACTTTTATACCTAACACGAATATGAAAACAGAATCGAAAAATATCAAACAGTTTCGTTTTTACAGCCATTCAAATGTCCCGTTCGAATATCTGAAATAATAAAAAAACATGACACAGCTTGTGTTCTTAGGCCCATAATTTTTGAATTTGTATGTCGAAACATTCCAGATTGCAAAATGAATTAAAAAAAATCAGTGAAACTTCATTGAGAGTTGAACTCCCTACTCTGAGTTAAGTATTAATGTGAAATATGAGTCTGTTCTAAGGTTCTGAGTATATTAATTTTCGTTGCCGAGCAACAGTAGCTGATAGAATTTGACAGGTTATTTGAATTTTACTGAATAATTCGAGTATATTGAAACGACTTGTTAGCAAACGAAAATGAAATATTCACTTTTAGAAAAAAATGATATGGTTCAGGCTTATTATGAAGCGAATGCCTCAGGGAGAAAAGCAAGGGAAATTTACGCTCGCAGATTTCCAAGCCGAAACGTTCCTAATTTTAAAACTTTCATAGAAACAGTGTGTTAATTACGTGAAGAAGGTATTCTTCACCGCAAGAAGAAGGAAACAATCCGAAATAACGAAGAACGTATCCTGGATTTAGTGAGTGAAAATCCGATGGTATCAACGAGAACTCTAGCAAATCATCCAAGTGTGAATAAGAGTAAATCCACTGTATGGAGAGTTTTGAAAAGAAATAGCTACCATCCGTACCATTTCCGTTCATGTCAAACCTTAGAAGAAGGTGATTTTGAGAAGAGGAAAAAATTCTGTGAATTTATTTTAAGAAGGACACGTGAGAATAGGAATTTCCTACGTCTCATACTGTTTACGGATGAAGCAACATTCCACAGAGATGGTTTCTTCAACAACAAAAATAATATAATATGGCAAAGGGAAAATCCACATGCAACAGTAGCAAAAAATAGCCAGAAGAGATTTTCTGTCAATGTTTGGGCGGGAATGAAGGATGGATTCATTGTAGGACCGTACATTTTTCCTGAAACATTGACTGGAAATGGCTATAATCAATTTTTGAGGGAAACTCTGCCCGATCTATTGGAAGATATTCCTTTGAGTCACTTTCAAGGAATATGGTACCAGCATGATGGTTGCCCTGCTCACACAGTGAGGAGTGTACGAGAATTTTTAGACTCTCAATACCCTCGCCGATGGATCGGCCGATTGGGACCTGTCGCATGGCCTCCTCGTTCTCCAGATCTTACACCTATGGATTTTTATTTCTGGGGTCATATGAAGAGTCTTGTTTATGATAAGCGAGCTCCAGTGACTTCGAGAGAAGAACTGATTCAAAGAATCGAATCAGCCGCCGAAGAGATTCGCCGAAACCCGGAAATGGTTCGTTCAGCGGTGGATAGTGTGGCGAAAAGGTCGAGAAAGTGTATCCGGAGAAATGGCAATATTTTTGAGAACGAATTATGAATAAATTTTATACTAATAGGTTTTTTTGTTGCGTTTGTGAAATTGTGGAATTATTCGTAGAAATTTCCGCAATAATGTCATGCCATTAATATCTGGGAAGTATTAACCGCCAATTTCTACTCAAACTGCATAAATTGGTTTCAAGATCCTTGCATTATTATATTCAGTTAAATTCAAATCATCATCATCATCATCATCAATGGCTCTACAACTCAAGGTGAGTCTTGGCCGCATTACTATTCTTCTCCACTCTAGTCGATTTTGTACTGCTAGCTCCCATTGTGTTATTCCCAGTCTCTGCAAATCACTGGTCACTGCGTCTTTCCACCGTTTTCTTGGACGACCAACCGTTCTTCTACCCTCAGGCCTTTCCCAGAATGCTGTATTGAGGAGTCTTCCATCTTGTGACCTCATGACATGTCCTGCCCATCTTATGCGATTGGACTTGATATGTCGCACTATATTCTCGTTCCCATAGAGTGCCTGTAGTTCTTGATTCTTTCTTATTCTCCATTCTCCCGTTATTTCGTCTCTACAAGGCCCAAAAATAGCTCTCAGGATCTTTCGTTCCAGTACCAGCAATCTATCAGCCTCACGTTTATTCAGGATCCATGTCTCACTCCAATAAGTTATTGCGGGACGAATGATTGTTCTGTAGATTTTTATTTTCGCTTCTCTTGAAATTAATTTTGATTTTAAAAGTGTTGCCAAGGAATAATATGCCCTGTTTCCGACCATAATTCTCGATTCCACGTCTCTTTCATTCTTGTTATCAGCTGTTATGACTGCTCCCAAATATTTAAATTCTTTTACTACCTCAAAATTGTAGTCATTTATAGTAACATTTTGGCCGATACGTGATCTTGGGTTTTTTGTTATTACCATATATTTGGTCTTGTCTTCATTGATCCTCAGGCCTACTTCCTTGGCTCCTTCTTCCAACAGGGTGAAAACTTCTTTCGCGTCTCTAACGGATTGTGTGATAATGTCCACATCGTCGGCAAAAGCCAGTAGGACCTTCGAACCCTGTGTTGCGAAACCGTTTGATAGTTTTGATTGTACTTTTCTTATTGCATATTCCAAGGCGAAGTTGAATAATAACGGGGAAAGGGGGTCTCCCTGTCTAAGACCGTTTTCAATTTGGAATTCATCTGAAGTAATATTGCCAACTCTAACCTGCGCACTTGAATTCTGCACGCATACCTGTGCCAAGCTTATCACCTTTTTGGGGACTCCCATCTCTAACATGACTCTCCACAGCACTTCCCTGCTCACAGAGTCATATGCTTGTTTGAAATCGACAAAAACCTGGTTCACATCACGATTGTATTCCCAGTTCTTCTCCAATATTTGTCGTAGTATAAAAATCTGGTCGATAGTGGATCTTCCGGGGCGAAAACCACATTGGTAATCGCCTATGATTTCCTCTGCGTATGGAATTATTCTTCTCATCAATATGATAGCCATCATTTTATAAGCTGTATTTACTAGTGAAATTCCTCTATAGTTTGTACAAATGTGTTTATCCCCCTTCTTATGTATGGGTATTATGAAGCTTCCATGCCATTCTGTAGGTATTTCCTCTTTTTGCCAGATTTCACATATTAGGTGGTGCATTTCCATATGTAGTCTTTCTCCCCCTCTACCAAGAAGTTCTGCCTGAATGCCGTCTGGTCCCGGTGCTTTGTGTTTTTTTAGTGTTTTTAGTGCTTTCATAACTTCTTCCAGCGTCGGCAGTGATACCTCTGGGTCAGCTGTTTGGTAGTTGCTGTTCTCATTGATCACAGTTGGGTTAACGGGGTTTAGTAGATGTCTGAAGTATTCTCCCCACTGTCGCCTTATGTCCTCATCCGCTGTGAGTAGTTGTCCTGATTCATCCCTGTCAAATTCTATGAGCTGCCATTGCTTGGCAACGAAAATTAAAAACCTTTGAACAGTCTCAATTCAGATTCCACATTTATTTTAATAGGTACTTAACTCAGAGTAGGGAGTTCAACTCTCAATAAAGTTTCACTGATTTTTTTTTAATTCATTTTGCAATCTGGAATGTTTCGACATACAAATTCAAAAATTATGGGCCTTAGAACACAAGCTGTGTCATGTTTTTTTATTATTTCAGATATTCGAACGGGACATTCAAATGGCTGTAAAAACGAAACCGTTTGATATTTTTCGATTCTGTTTTCATATTCGTGTTAGGTATAAAAGTAAGTACAATCGTGAAAAATTTCATCAATTTCGAGTGAAATTTTTTTTTCGCTGTAGACATGTGAAAAAAAAGTTGTGTTCGATTTTTGAAAAAATTTTTTCACAGATATCCTTTAAAAATTGTGCTAATTTAGGAAATGAAAATCAATTTGGCAACCGAAAAAAAAATCACGAACATTGCAGGTTTTCCGCCATTTTGTAATTTTTTTTTCGGAGCTCTACACCATTTCTGAATGAAGCATCCGAAAATACTACGATATGACAAGAAACCATTACTTCCAGTCTTATACATAACCGACCACACACAATATAATAACGCTCGAAAATGACATTAAACACCGTGTATCTCCCTTATGCTTCGAAAACGGGAAATATGTCATAAGAAAAAAATGATTCTCCCGATGTTCTCTATACGTCATATGAGTTTGTCCAGTTTATGATGAAACACCCTGTATATATATATACAGGGTGAGTCGGGAGGAACGGACCAAACTTCAGGTGTGTATTCTGCAGGTCGAAATAATTCCAAAAAAATCATATGTTGTTATCCGATTCTCATTTGTTTTAAAACTATAGGGTAATAAGGTCAACCAATATTCAGATCAAGAGTTTCTCGGACTTTGGATTGGTCGCTGTGGTCGTATTAGTTGGCCTCCAAGATCTCCAAACCTCACACCATTGAACTATTGTTTGTGGGGTGGTTCAAGAACGAGGTATACAAAGTTAAAGTTGACACTCGGGATGCTCTAATTCGACGCATTAGAAATACGGCATTGCTTTTTAAAGAAAAGCACGAATCAATCAGAAAAGCATCGAGAGCCCTTCGCAGGCGAATGTGTTTCGAGGTTAATGGCGGGATTTTCGTGCATTCATTAAAATAATGCTATAAATGAAACCATTTTAATATAGAAAATGTTGTTTTTTATAATGACGCTATAGTTTCATAACAAATGAAAATCGGATAACAACATATGAGTTTTTTTATATTATTTCGAGCTATAGAATACACACCTGAAGTTTGGTCCGTTCCTCCCGACTCACCCTGTATATATATATATATATATATATATATATATATATATATACAGGGTGAGTCGGGAGGAACGGACCATATATATATATATATATATATATATATCTTGATACAGCGGGACATATGGGGACCGAATGTACATATCGTATGGATCGCATACATTGATATACATTTGCATTTGGACGTATACATAACCATTCTTTTAAGTATGTATATTGCAGAAACTGATTTATATCGATTTTTTCATTTCTTATATATTCCGGTACATATGGGTACCACCAAGAATGGATACAGTGATAACTATTGGGACCGCATTAGATTGTTTCGAAATGTATATTGCCACGAAGATACTTACTGACACCATAGCTAATGAAATTAAGAAAGATATTTGTTTTATTAGTTGAAAATAGGGTATCGATAATATGTGTTAGTTTCAGGGATTTCATATTTTACTCGAATTAAGAAAATCATTTTTTCTTTTTGTCTATGTAAATATGAAGGTTTTTTTTTAAACTAAGAAACATTCTCGCGTTTGTACATTCTCTAAGTTATCCAAATCGTTTCTGTTCCGATATGAAATACTTGATTTCACCTCTGACATGGGTTTGAATTTGGCTGATACAAAATGAATGCTTGGGGAAAGACCAAAAATATACTCAACTTTGAAAAGGCACTCTGAGTATATCATTGTTATTTTTTTTTATATTCCAGTTTTGATCCCTAATATGACGAGTGCCGATTAATTCGATGGTTTTTTCATTCACTCTGGAGTTTGATAAAAAATTTTATTTCGGTATTGTAGGTTGGTATGTTAGTTCAATTTTAAGATAATTTTTTATTTCAATCAACATTCGAAGATTCAGTGAAGAACATACAGAAAAAAAATCTGATTGATTCTAATTTTGTAACATTTATAACTCCACATACACATGTGAAAATTTCAGCATAAACCTACTGCTATCAAGTTTAACTTCCCTCTATATTCATATAAAATATAGCAGATTTGAAAAAAAAAAATAAAGTACTTATTCATCATATACAAGGAGTTTTTACGTTCGGGCTATTCATTTACGAAAGTTGGTAGGAATGTAACCCTCTGAACTTGTCACCCTAGAAAGACTGCGATCGTGGCAGGGGATGGGATATATTGTCCGAGGATTTCACGATATCATGATATTTCATTAATCATAAAAATTATAATTCTGAGCCAGATTGATGAAAGTTTCTTGAATTCAATATTTTTGTCGAAATTTCATCGAATAATGTTCAAACGCGAGAATGTTCCTTGTTTAAACACTGGAAATTTTCATAAACAGAAAGAAAAAACTATAGAATTTTTTCCCTAGTTTTAGTGAAATATGAAAAGGCTTGAAACTAACACATATCATCGGTAGCCACAACTTGACTAACCTTCATTGAAGGAAAAATAAATAATATCGCTAGCATTCGAAAATATTCCAGACTCGATATCTCAAGAGGTAAGTACCCTCGTGGCAATGTAACTTTCAAGATGTCCCATATTTACCACTATATCTGTTCTTGTTGGTACCCTTTGTGTACCGGTATAAATATGAAATGAAAAAATCGATATAATTTTATTTCTGCAATAAACATAATTAAATGAATGGTTATGTATATTAGAAAATGTAAATGTGTATCAGTATATGCGATCCATACAATATATAGTGGGTATCCCAGACCTTTCAGACTAGATAGGTAAAAATGTTGTGAGGAGTTCTGGGCTCGATTTTCGTGAAAACCGTTTCAAGATAATATCTTCATTTGTTTCGAAGATGTAACAAAATTTTAATATTTTATCGATTCGAAAATATCTGAATAGTTTCAAAACTTTCAACAAGCACTTTTCGACTAGAAATATCGCAATATTTTCATAATAGAACATACATGATAACATTCGTCGAAAACCATACATGATATAGTTCGTTGAAACCATGTTTCTGGAAGCTTTTAAAATATGAACATATGAGTTAACGGGAGGGTTGATGAAATAGCCGAAGAAGTTACATAATTTTAAAGTCAGATATATGCACACCGAATGTAAATTTTTTTATGGATGTTGCATTCTGGATTATTTGCATTTTTAAGTATACATAAAGATTCTATTGCTTTTGTTCATTGTAAATGAATACATTTGATTTTTACATTTCCTATATATTCCGGTACCACCTTACATTTAAGGACCAACAAGATATACAGAAACAGCGTTTTACGAGATTATGAGAGCCGCATTAGGAGGAAAGATCTTCTGAAATGCCATGAGGATAGGTACTTACTAAGACTTAATTTTCCTCAATATAATGATTAGAGGAATAGTTTTCAGTTTTGAGACAAAATTGCAGACACTTGGAGTGAAAATTTCAATGAGTTCCATTCAATCTGAATATTGAATATTGAACTAGCAGTTTCCACACGCTGCTTGTTGAAATTTATGAAACTATTCATAGGTGGTTTTCATCCATAAAACGTTGATTGTTCGATCAAGAACTATGAAGTTTTTTTAAAGGAAACGAACAAATGGAAAAACAAAAAATTGTAATGACCAACTAATAGGTATTGAAATTTCGGTCTGTAACCTTAACTCAAAAGCAAAGAAACATCATGGTATAATTCGAATTATCACGAAATTTTTTATTTTTCACATGCATTCTAGATATCCTTCCTACAGAAATGGTTTGAATCTCGTTTCAACATCTCCCGAATAAAAAGTATCAAACTACGCATGAAAAGAGATTTCCAGATCAAATCCAATGTTATCGTCCTCGGGCGAATTGTTGGTTGTTACATCTAACATGGAAAATTATCTTCTGTCTTTGTTTGTGTTTACGTTTAGCAATGCAGCTGTTGTGTCGTATCGGTCACCGCTTGATCATAACACTTTTTTGATTCATTTAATGGTTGTTATTTTATTATGAAATAATCGCAATCAAATTTTTCCTGACTTAGATACAGTTGAAAGGCATGAATAATATTCGAATAGATTTTTTATTTGAAAAGTATTTGAAGTTATAAAGAATCAATTTCGTGAAATTTGTGATCCTCTGATCTGTTGAAGTTCGTCCAAAACTTTTTGATTTACGGAAAACTTTGTTCTTTCTTGAATTCTGTTCGTGTTATGCCTGTTTGTTCAGTTAACGAAGGCCTGAAATCAATTTTTTTCCGGAATGAACTGCATTTTTGATATGTCATGAGAGTAGGAACAAACAATTCCTTTGAAATATTCTCGAAAACGAGAATGAGAATATGTATGTAGAGCGGAAAATTGTAATGAATAAAACAGCCTTCTCCATTGTCGTAGTGTGCATTTTGACCAATTAGCGGAGCATTTCTGTATTTGCTTTCTTTTCTCACTTGCTATCTTCATTGCGTTAGAGTTGACGAAGTCAAAATTATGTTCATGACTATAATAAAACAAGGCATACCAAACAACATAGTGTTTGAGAAATGCCTTGTTTTGAGTTCAAGAAAAATGTTCGAAGAAATAATCAATATTGCTTGCATTGGGATAGCGTCATATGCTGTCAGATTAATTTCGTTTTTCATTAAGAAAAGGTTGGAGTTTGTGAAGTGTCTGATGCGAACCTTACCTTAAAATAGGAATGAAATAAAAGTGTTCGGGTTTTTCCGATCAGCGAAGAGTAAAATTTTGTAGAACTAATATGGAAAATTTTCTTCAATCATTTTTTTTTTATTGGAAATGTAAAATGAGTGAGAAACGTTTGGTTTTTTCTCGAAACAAAGGAGCAACCCCCATTCTAATTGAATTTTTTCGAAGTTTGCACTCCAGAATAGCGATTAGGAATTAAAGAGTCGCTTTTGCGATCAGACAGGATTTTGATATTTGGTACAACTCGCCCAAAGCGATTGGATTTGAGTATTTTGCTAAACTCACGGAGCGATACTCAGAACATATCAGAGTAACCAGGCCCCTCTTCCGCCTAGGGCACTTTGGGCAAGTGCCAGGCCACGCTCAGATCAATTGTTCTGAATCAAGAAGAAATTTCCCATTTCATAGAAAATTTCCTCATATTATTATAGAACTGATTTTTTCGGAAAGATCTGAACGGTTCTTTCCTTCAAAATTCCCTTTTGCGTACTAAAATTACCTTCAGGTAAAAAGGCGGGAGTGATCATTCACTCAAGTCCAAATGGATTGGAATTCCCAGTTTTCTATCAACAAGTTCTCGAAGGTTGCAATTTTTATGACCCTTGCTTATACTGGCATACACTAGATAAGAGCAATTATTAGCTTGTGTTATTTGTTGGGGTGGTTAGCCATAAAACATCTGTTCGAACCGTGTTGTTGATCACATTCTTACATTATTGTATTCATTGGGAAGCTTCCGGAGAAATCCCCATTTAACCACATAATTTCAGACACCGCTACAAGAAAAGAAATCAGTGGCGTATCAGAGCATGAAATGACGCCCCAATAATTTCATTCTATTGAGGGGTTTCTCAATATACCGTCAAGCTTTTCGGTACTCTCCTTAAAAATGTCGCAAACATGTCTATCAGACTTTTGAGCTTACTCAGCTTTCTACAAGAAGTGGCCAAAAGCTTGGTTATCGACAAGTTGATGGATATGTTTGTACAAAAAAATTTAAAAAAGTGATCCAATTTTCTTATAAAAATGTTTTCAAATTCTCACCACATTGATGTGTTTCTACCTACACCATTTTCAAGTGTTATTCAAAAACCGTCAAGTGTATTTCAGATTAATCACTTTAATTTCAGAATGTGTCAATTGAATTTTCAGATTAGTCAATTGAATTTCAGAAAACATCAAATGTATTTCGGATCACTCAATTGAATTCCATTTGATATTTTCTAAAATTTTATTGACAAATCTGAATAAATGGTGTAGTTTCTAGTTACTTTTATATCAGAATTTACATAATTTCGTTTAGAAATTTTTGTTTTCAATATATAAATTATTTTTATTACATTGTTCTCATTATTTCTCTATGAAAAACTTCAGGTAAAACTTATCATGAAAAATAGATCTATAGAGGACTCCCCAGATGGGGGGAGGCCGAATTTTGCTCCATGCCACTGCAAGAAATTTCAGGGCGAAATTCTGTAAATCGGCAAAATTCCCCCGACTTGAAAATTAAATCACATCACGGCATTAGCGGCGGTAGGGAATTCCTCTGTATTTCTATTTTGTATGTGGTATTCTTCGTAGGTGCCCCATTATCCTCATGTGCCCAGGGCCTCCAAAAGGTTAAAAACGGCCCTGAGAGTAACTCGTATATATCAACTTTTTGGCTTTCAAAATGTTTCTCTGTAATCGACATTAGTAATATGCGAACAAAACTTTTAGAACTTGCGTTTTTGCTGAAGGTTGAAGTTGAGCTTGATGTCAGGAAAGGGTATGATTGAGGTTCCATCATGGTCATCGATTTCTAAAATATGCCACTACCTTTTCATTAACGAAAATATCTGAAAACGATTTAAAGGTAGTACAGGCAATTTTTTCCTGGAAATAAAGCACTTAATTCCATTTTTTCATATAGTATGAAATAACAAATTTTTCATTTCAAATACGAACGCAATAAACTAGAAATTGAAAAAACTGAATATGATGTCATAATCCTAGTGAAAAAATGGTTCTTAAAAGTTTCAATCGTTTTTAGATGTTTTCGAGAATGAAAAAGTTATGGCCTAATTCCGAAATCTAGTCTAGAAGTAGGTACCAAAAACAGCCAAAATCAAGCAATTTGAGATGTACTCTATACAGGGTATTTCATTGGTGAATTAATTACCTGTGTAATAATAATAATAATAATACCTGTGTAATGTATATTCACGATAATAAAGAGATACTATTGAAAAACAACTTTAATCACAAGTATGATACTAGAAATCAAAACAACTTCATCATACCATACCACCGTATAAAAGTATCACAGTTGAACGTCAATCACCTGGCTATAAAAATTTTCAACAAACTGCCATCCAAAATGAAGGAATTGAACAGAAGAAAACTTAAGAGTGAACTGAAATGTGTTCTATTGAATAAAGCTTACTACACAATACATGAATACATGAATGATAAATTTTAGATATATAAAATATTTTGTCTGGCCCTACTTATTTATTGTAGTTTGTCTGACTTATGTTTGCGTTTTTTTATACATTTTTAATTTGTATATATTTATTTGTCCCTTTTTGGACTAAATTTCACATGACTCCCCATGAAACATTTGATGGGTTAAAAAGTTTATTCATCCCTGTTTTGTAATTACTATGAATAAATGAATTATTATTATTATTATTATTATTAATATACGGTAACCTGAGCTAGAACTACCGTAGGTGTTTCAAGAGATACTTTCATCAGATTGATTCGTTTCGTGCTCGAATCTTCAATTATTCTCTTGGACGATAAATCTTGAGTAAGACCACAATAAAATGTTGTATGTTTCAGTAACTCGAATACAGTTTGTTATTTAAGGAAGATCATAGGCATAAGTCAGGTTATTATTTAATTTTTTGTGTTTATAACTATCGATACTAGCAGAATATTGAAAATGAATGGAATCTCCAACAAACGGTACACGCATTAGAAAATTAAATTCCTCAAAGAATGAAAATATTATTTCCAGGCAGGAATAACTGTATTTCACGTGAAATAACTTGTTTTAAATGTACACTGGTCCTAATAACAACCATTTTATCTAAGTATTCTGGAAACGGTATCCATTATAAGAGATAATTTCATCAGATTGATTTGTTTCGTTCTGGAATCTTCAATAAAATGGTGTATATTCGAGTAACTCGAATACAATTCGATCCTTGAGAAATTCAAAAGATATAACTTAGGTTATGATGTTATTTTGTATTTCTGTGTTTATGAATATCCATACGAGCGGAAAATTGAAAATGATTGGAAAAACTATTAATGCAGTATAGATCAAAATTCCAGAAAGAATGAAAATGTTATTCCCAAGTAGATTTGTACTTGACCAAGAAATTGCGTATTCGATATGTACACTGGTCCCAATAATTACCGTTTTATCTATTTCGGAAACGGTACCCATATCTACCTATACACCAATGGAAACAAATTGGGACCGGTTCCCGCATATACCACAGCGTCTATAAAACTATTGGGTCCGGTCCAAAAAGTACCAAAGGTCCCCACATTTACCGCTGGTTCTCCGAATCGGTTCCCATATGTCCCGCTGTACATATATATATATATATATATATATATATATATATATATATATATATATATATATATAGGGTGTACCAAGTTCGACGGCCTATTAGGCGTTTCTGGAGAACTAGACTTATTTGAAATCTGAAAATTGGGATTTTGATATTGTTTGACATTATCTACAGAGCTAAAATATTCTTGGAGCCTGACCACTTTCAGTTATACAGGGAGCGAAAAAAAAATTTTCAAAATTTTATTTTTCTGTTTTTTTTTTTAATTTGATAGAGTATGCAATTCTGAATACATCCGTACTCAAATAGTTGCATTCGTCGAAATACTTTCAAAAATATCGAGAAAAATCTGAAGAAAAAGAGAGAAAAGGGTATTCGGTATTATGTTTGTTATTCCTATTCTACAAATCTTAAGCACAAACCGTTTTCACATTTTCGAAGTCAAAGACTGTGGAAATATTGTTCATTTTTAAAATTTTGAAAAACTCGACACAGGGTGTTCCAAATGTTGGGTCAAAAATTGGGATCAAGATTGGCCCATAACTTTCGTTTTTCAAATTAGAACCCTATTTTTTTATGATTGCTTGGATTGTATGAAGAAAAATGATGATAGTGTTCCAACACGTTAATGCTCCTAAAATTGATAATTCTTGAGTTATTTAGGATTTTCTGATTTTATGTGGTACGTAGCGTCAAATTCATTTAATCTGTTCCATATCAACTATGACCTTGGTCATAAAAGATGAATTATTTCACTAGTGACACACACTTGAAAACATCAGTACTCAAATCATTGCATTCGTTAAAATACTTCCCGAAATATAAAAAAAAACTGAAAAAAAAGGTAGAAAAGAGTATTCGGTATGATGTTTGCCATTTCTAATCTATATATCTCAAGCACAAACCGTTTTCACGTTTTTGGAGTCGAAGACTGTGGAAATATTGTATATTATAAGAATTTTGAAAAACTCAACACAGAGTGTTCCAAATGTTGGGTCAAAAATTGGGATCAAGATTGGCCCATAACTTTCGTTTTTCAAATTAGAACCCTATTTTTTCATGATTGAGTTGGATTGTATGAAGAAAAATGATGATAATGTTCTAACATGTTAATGCTCTTAAAATTGATAATTCTTGAGTTATTTAGGATTTTCTGATTTTATGTCGTACGTAGCGTCAAATTCATTTAATCTGTTTCATATCAACTATGATCTTGGTCAAAGAAGATAAATTATTTCACTAGTGACACACACTTGAATACATTCGTACTCAAATCGTTGCATTCGTCAAAATACTTTCCGTAATATCGAAAAAAAACTTAACAAAAAAGGTAGATAAGACTATTCGGTATAATGTTTGCTATTTCTACTCTAGATATTTTAAGCACAAACCGTTTTCACGTTTTCGTAGTCGAAAGCAGTGGAAATATTTTACATATTAAGAATTTTGAAAAACTCGTCAGTGAATGTTCCAAATGTTCGGTCAAAAATTGGGATCAAGATTGGCCCATAACTTTCGTTTCTCAAATAAGAATCCTATTTTTTTATGATTGCGTTGGATTCTGCGAAGAAAAATGATGATAATGTTCTATCATGTTGATACTCCTGCAATTAATAATTCTTGAGTTATTTAGTATTTTCTGATTCCATGTCCTACGTTGCGTCAAATTCATAAAATCTGTTTCATAACAACAATGACAAATGAATTAAAAAAGAAAGTGTGTCACTAGTGAGTTATTGGAATAATTTATCTTCTATGACCAAGGTCATAGTTGATATGAAATAGATTTGATGAATATGACGCTATGTACGACATGAGAGCAGAAAATCCTAAATAACTCAAGAATTATCAATTTTATTAGCATTAACATGTTAGAACATTATCATCATTTTTCTATGTACAATCCAACGCAATCATAAAAAAATAGGGTTCTTATTTGATAAACGAAAAGTATGGGCCAATCTTGATCCCAATTTTTGACCCAACATTTGGAAAACCCTGTGATGAGTTTTTCAAAATTTTGAAAATGCCAGATATTTCCACATTCTTCGACTTCAAAAATGTGGGAACGGTTTATGCTTAAGGTATCTAGATTAGGAATAATAAACATAATACCGAATACTCTTTTCTCTCTTTTTCTTCAGGTTTTTCTCGATATTTTGTATTTCGACAAATGCAACGATTTGAAAACGAATATATTCAGAAATGCATAATCTGTCAAATTCGAAAACCCTGTATAGGTAACTGAAAGTGGTCAGGCTCCAAGAATATTTTAGCTCGGTAGATAATGTGAAACAATATCATAATCTCAATTTTCGGATTTCAAATAAGTCTAGTTTTCCAGAAACGCCTAATAGGCCGTCGAACTTGGTACACCCTGTATATACATATTAGACTGATTCAAAAAAATCGATTTTTTTGTATTCACGAAACCCCTTCCCCCCTAATTATCTCCAGATTATCGAAAAATGACCTCTGTGAAAATATCAGCTCCAAATAATAACATTTAGAGGTCGCTCATCAATTATTTCTATTTTGCATACTAAAAGCAGGGGAAAAATTTCTGTTTTCAATAAAAAATTCCTAGAACACAAACCAATAGACGGATTTCTTTGTGTGATACATTTTCGTGTAGGCAATCAGATACACTACAAATATGTCCCTTACGAAATTTCGATAAAACGGCCTTTTCAAAAGTTATTCGATCCAATGCTAATATTGAGGTATTTTTGAAGAAAAAAATTATTAAAACAAACGACGTTACTTGTTTTCACGCAACCCGCCTCCGAATCATCTTCAGGGCATCGACAAAACGCGTCTGTGAAAATATTAGCTATCAATATAAATATTTAGAGGTCGCTCATTGATGGTTTCTATTTTCGCTGATGATGGCAGGGAAAAAATTCTTTTTTCAACAAAAAATTTTTTTTCACGAACCAATAGACGGATTCCACTGTATAATACATTTTGGTGTAGGGAACTAGATACTCTACGAAAATGTTCCATACGATATCTCGATAAACCACTCGTTCGAAAGTAATTTGAACTTTTTTTCCAAAATACCTCAATATAAGGTATTAACATAAAGGTATTTTTGAAGAAAAAGTTCGAATAACGTTTGAACGAGCAGTTTTATCGAAATCTCGTTTGAGACATTTTCGTAGAGCATCTTGTTCCCTACATGAAAATGTATCACAGAGTGGATGCCGTCAATTGCTTCGTGAAGAAAAATTTTATATTGAAAAAAGAAAGTTTTTGTCTGCTATCAACAGCAGAAATAGAAATCATCGCTGAGCGACCTCTAAATATTTTTATTCAAAGCTAATATCTTCACAGACGCCTTTTTTCGATAGCCTGGAGATAATTAGAAATAGAGTTTCGTGAAAACAAACAGAATCGATTTTTTTGAATCATTTTTTTCTTCAAAATTACCTCAATATTAGCATCGAATCGAATAACTTTTGAAGGGGCCGTTTTATTGACATATCGTAAGGGCATTTTTGTAGAGTATCTGATTGTCTACACGAAAATGTATCACACACTGGAATCCGTCTATTGGTTTCTGCTCTAGGAATTTTTTATTGAAAAAATAAATTTTTTCCCTGCTATTAGTAGGGAAAATAGAGACAATTGATTAGCGATCCCTAAATATTATTATTTGAAGCTGATACTTTCATAGAGGTCTCTCTTCGATACTCTGAATATAATTAGGGGGGGGTTTCGTGAAAACAAAAAATGTCGATTTATTTGAAAAAGTCTAATATATATATAGGGTGACACAGACTCATGGTACACCCCCATTTTCTCCCTTGTTTTTGTAGCTATATTTCTGAAATTTGGAACATTGAATAAACTCACTTTTTGACATATTTAAGAAAAAAACTAATTTATGGTTTTTCCCAAAATGACATCAACTTTGGATTTTCAAATGGAAAACCCGGTATATTATTACATTTCTGAAATCTCCATAATTTTCTTTATCTAATGATACCTCATAGTTGATATTTAATTCGTCAGAACGCCCATTTTATTTTTCGATCTAAAGAGCCATGAACTCCTCAAAATTATTCCAAATGAACAAAATAATGCTACACTATTTTAATTTCGATTTTAAGGGTATCGTGGTTGGAAATACGTACCAAAAAAGTAAACCAAAACTTTTTTTCACTCGAAACTCCGTTGTCAAATGGTAGCATAATGGTACTCTGACGTCATTCGAAAGTACCATCGGTGGGGTATCCATCCTTATCAACTTTTTTTCTGTATAACCAGTACGAACACGATCATGGAGTTTGGACAAGTTTAAGTATCTTCTCCGTTCAATCACAACAATTTATCAAGGTAGCTATCGAACACAAACAACAATTTGAAGTTGGATTTTTTTTCTGGATATGTCAAGAAGTGCTCTATAGTGAGTATATTCAATGTTCCAAATTTCAAAAAAATTGCTACAGAAATAAAGGAGAAAATGGGGGTGTACCATGAGTCTGTGTCGTGTCATACTGTATATATATATATATATATATATATATATATATACGCATTAGACTATCTTTACCAAGCCCGCCATATGACACAGGTGAAGTGAAGCCAGGGTGTGCGGTGATACAAGGGGGGTGTGTATAATTTATACATTTGGGAGTACGTATCACAACCCATTAGAAGCCTGTCATATGGTAATGCCATACCAAGCCTTTTTGTGTAAAAAATAGATGATTCACGGTCTATGGCAAGCCCGAGCAGTGTTGCCAAAATATTCCAGTTGAATATTGCGTCTGAATTATTCCGCTGTATTATTTTCGATTTGTTTCATATTCAGATATATACATGCGACACAAGGTGCAGCCAACCGAAGCCACGAATTGAGTCATTGGTTGTACAATGAGGGTGATACCATTTCATCATCGATTTGATATCCTCGGATAGCACGAGAGCTGTTTTTCGGAGAATGAAAGATAAGGAAAACGCTACGATTATTTTCTGTGAAATATTGTTTCAAATCTTCATGTAGTAAAAAGAATTCAAGATTTTCTTTATTCTCCAATTTTAATTCAATGTCATTTCAAGTCAATGAAAAAAGCTTTCACGTCCGTTGCGTACGTCATAAGATTCATGCAAATACTTGATGAGACCTTCTATTCAGAACTATTCGTGGATATAAAAGTAGATACTCGAACGACACTAGAATCTCGGATAGATTTTCTTTCAAAAATTTCAAAGGGTACGCAATTATTAATTGTTTTCAAATACAGGTATCCCACCAATTCCGTTCGTTGTATTATTTTTGGAAAGGAATCGAAATTCACATTTGAAATTTCGAGATCCAGTTGGACTGAAAGTAACAGTTTCCACTCTTCAAACCGAAATGAAGCTCTGTTTGATCACGGATATCCTTAATTTGACAAGATGTTGTAGTGTAAATGCTTGAAATTACAAGTCATGATACAGTGCATACCGTGAGTCTCAAAATTGATGACAACGAGAAGTCATAATTGAATATATTGCATTGAAAGATATTGTAGGTGTGCAGATATCACAATTAAAATAAAATCCGTATTTTTTGAGAAATGCTTGAAATCAATTTTCTCGGTCATATATCGAATTTTGGTTTGCTTAAACATACGAACAGAAGTGGCGATTAACTGTTACGAAATGTCTTTCTTTTGTTAAAAACATTTTTAGTCGCAACTGTTCTCTATTAACATTCGAGTTAACTCTCTTCCTGCTTATAACCTATAAATAGACAGTTAGTAGGGTGAGATTAGGAAAAAAGGCGGTCAAAGTAATGAAACGCTTTTCCTCCACCAAGGGTCTTCAAATAATGCCGTAAATTTTCTTGGAATCCTTTTTTCAAAAATTTTATGTTGAATCTATATTTCGTTAAATAGTTTTGTCACTGGATATTTCGCTTATCATATTGAATTCTGAATAATATTGATGAGTAAACCCTGTTTGTATTCCGTATACAATAAGCGGGAATAACACCTCTAACATAAAATGTATATCTTCTGAAATATTCAAGAGGAACATATTTATTGGTAATATTTCGAATTCAACTCTTCTCAAAAATACAAACAAGGCCCAATTTAGAAATCACGTTCGAAATGTTGTCCATTCAGTTCGAGACATATCGATCACGACCGACTCCGTTGTCTAAACAATTTCATTAGGATCTGAACTATGAAAAACTTAACATACTTTGATTCGCAACTGTTCTATATTTCGTTCGCGTAAATTTCTTTCTTAATTATACCCCATAAATAGTAATCTAGTGGGGAAGATCTGGAGATCGAAGCAGTCGAAGAAATCGACCCCTATTTCACCAGCAACATTCCTCAAATATTCTTGACGAATTTTCTCTGGTGTTAGCAAATTTTACCTGTACCAATTATTGAATGCGAGGTGCAATTTACGCAAGAAATTTTCGACTAGGTTTTCAAATGAAATATCTGAGTTGGTCATCTGTGGCAAGGCAGAATACAGTTAGTGGAAATTGAAATACAGTTTGAACTTCCTTGACTTCGTTTCGTTCGTTATTCCTTGTTGGGTAAATTTAGCTTGGTCAGACCAAATAATATGTTTCAAGAAGTTTTTGTGTTCTTGAATTTTCAGTAAAAATCCTTCACAAAAAATTACCATTTATTGGACGGGGTAAAAATTATCAATGAACAAGATTCTCTGATCTTCTAAATCATCAAAAGATGACCGAGGATGAGTTTGATAATAACCCATTACGTCGATTTGTTTTTTTTTTTACGATTACGTTAATGATTTTGTTTCTCCTGTACAATGAAATTTAGCTGGATCCTGAGAAACTTTACTATCGTTATCCAGGTAACTCGGGATATCTTATATCGAAATTGCAACATGTTATGTAGACAATTCTTGCGCTTTCTCCATATATAACAGCTGTTTTGCAAAATAAAAATTCTGAACATTTTATTTAGAGAAATGAATAACAAAGAAGGGCAGTATGCTCGCAGGAATGAACATTTTCTGACATATTATCAATTTATTTATTGTTTCAATATTATAAGATTTTTTCAACAATTGATGACGAGAACATTATGGTCGAAATGGAATAAAAATTTTGATATAAAATTGATTTAACCCGGAGCCGATGAGGTGGAGTCTGGCAGACTCCTTCATATTTTTTATCCGCTATCACTTCTTTGCAGATCAAATGGCAATATCGGGGCTCCCAGCAACTTTCAATTTATGCACGGTGAGTTGCTAGAATCTATCGAAAATTCACAGGAAAACATATTTTCAGTGCAAGGGAATGTGTACAAAGCCAGTGTGCTGATTTTGTAGTCAAACATTTTGAATTCAATGTATTGCGAGAATGAAATAAGTAGGAATGAAAATGTGATAGTTTGTTTTCTTCTGCGATCAATGTTTCATCCACACATTCAATAACTAAAAAAATTTTGATTCTCCTAAAAATTCGTATTCATTTTTTGGCAGTTGATACGGAATGGAAGTTTGTAACAATTCCGCACATTTTGTGCTCTTCGTTTTTAAAATTAATAATTTTTCACTAATATATTCATGAAATTTCATTGAAAATACAAGGTAAGTCATCTGGTTTCATCTATTATCCATAGTGCGTTATGGAAATAATAATTTGTTTTAGACAATTGAAGTGACACATTCTTATATGTAAATAGTTGCAATTCAATTGGCCATGGAGATATTTCCGATGAATCAACGAATTTATGTAGTAAAACAATTCATATTAGATAATTCAGTTGTGCAAGTGCAAAGAAATTTTCGTCGTGAATTTAATGTGAAAAGACACGGACGAATTCCAAAATGCCAAAACATACTTAGGTGGGTAAGAGATTATGATGTTAGAGGGAATGTGGCATCAAATTTTTGTAGAGGTGTCTGCGTTTAGTCAGAACACCCGAAAATATTGAACAGTTAAGACAAGCTGTGATAAGAAGTCCGAATAGATTTGCATCAAGGAAGTCACTTGTGTTGCACATTTCCAACAAGACAATGCGAAGAATTTTTAACACGTAAATTGCACATATTAATATCGTTTTTCAAAATTTAGTTTCAATAAAATGTTTTTTGCTTTTATAACAGATTTTTTTTAAATGGGTGACACCAAATGCCTAACCCGTTAGTTGAATACATTCATGACATAGTAATTCTATTGTGAGAAGCCAAAAAGAAAGAGCCATGGACAGAAAAAAATCATATAAAATTGCAGGTGTCTGAGAGAAACCATCTCACTCTCTATGGCAGTGAAATACCACCTCACCGGTTAATATAACCAGTTGAATTAATTGATAATTGCCAAAAATTGTATTTCTCGGGGAAGTTAAATTCAAAATAGAATGTCCAAAGAAATCGATTTCCCACAATTGAAAAAAACTTTGCAATTCGAAGCAATTCCCATTTTTTCACACATACATTATTTTCTTAAGTTAATTTCCTCATGGCTTCAGAAAAGAAGTTCTCGTTTGAAACAATTTAGTACTCACTTTTTCAAGTTCGCAGTTTGCCAACATTGATGAACATTTTCGAACTGTATAATAATTTGTTATCTCGAGGTCATGACAAAAACTTGATGTTTATCTTTCATGAAAACCTAAAATCGAAAATCATCCAATAAAAAAATTTGTTTTTTGTTTAAGCGAAGCTCTATTTTCAGATAAATATTCATAATTTCATTTGAAAAACAAAAGCCTGGCCTAATCTATTATTTTTCTGTTATTCATATTGATCCAGTTAGCAATCATACATCAAATCAGTGAAAAATTGATCGAAGAATTCCAAAATGTTTGAATATGCAGGGTTTACTTTGGCAATGATGAAGTTCCGGTAAAAACGGAACTATACTTCGCACGAAAATATTTTATGATTTTAGTTCATCTACTCTTAAACAGAATAACAAAATCTTGAATTCGTATAACTATTCCTTCATCGAATAGGTCCAATGAAACATTTGAAAAAAACACCCTGTAGATGATATCTTGAAAAGCGCAGCTTGAAATACCAATAAATTGAAGTATCATCTAATGAAGACGATTAAATCCAATATTCGTTGATTCTTCCGATGAGAAATTTTTCCTATCCTTCCTAGCGATATTTCTCCATCCATTAGTCTTTCAGGAGAATCATTTTACCCTGAGGACGTTCTAACGAATTCCGATAGAATGCGACATTGCCAAACTTACGGGCTTCGAATAACAGCGAGGCATAGCGGGATTCCTATAATCGGGATTATATCGCCAAAATGTATATATTTATATAAGGAACTACTGGAGCACCACCTACAGGTGGATCGCGTGAACTAAGCGCGTATATATTGCGATATTATATGGGCGATATTCGGCCCAGGCGAAAATTCGTCTACAGGCTCACTGACCTATTAGGAAGCCTCTGTGAAAGATATACACGCAAATTTTTAGGAAGCCCGATCCGGGCTTCGTAAAAATGATTTTGGCTCAGTAGGGGTAGTCGCGTGTAGCATTTTCGGCTCCGTAAGGTCGCGTAATACGTATATATATATATATATATATATATATATATATATATATATATATATATATATATATTGTTATGGTTCTATATTTATATCTAAATTTTGAGTATTTCAAAAGGATACATAGTACGTTACCTGGTTGAAACTATATCACAACATAATTGCAAGTACATGAATCAAAATTCAAAAGTTTCAACATTTAAATTTATTGTTTACATTCCCGAGATGATTTCAATTCAAAATTATAGTCTTCGATTGTAGTATTCGATTTCCAAATTCATTGAATTAAATTGCTGATTTCTTGATGAGGCTAAAATTGAAAGATTTTGATAAGAAAAATGTAAATAAATTCTATGTTATTGTATTATGTATTAGTGTTAGAAATCTAGAGAGTAAGGACTTTTGAGGAGTGAAACCAGGGAGACGAAAAAGAATTGAAGGGGGAGAAGTATAAAAAATTGGGAATCGAGAAGGATGGAAAAATAAAAACTATATGATATAGATGAAGAAATGGATAAATGGTGAATGATTTACCAATATAATATAGTGTGATTAGTATATGAATGGAAATGGTAATATGAATAATGGTGACAGTTGATATGGACTTACAAAAACAAGAAATAAAGACATTGGACCAGTAATCTGAAGAATATATTACTGTAAATAAACATTCAAGAGATTAGTGTCTTCAAGCAGACTGTGAAATCCGAAAGTGAGATAAGTGAGTTAACTCATAAAAATTAAATAACCTAAAAGTTAACCTAGTTTTATGAACACTGAACAAAAATCAACCATAGAACTAGATTATTATTCTTGATTATTATTAGAATAGTTTGATATTGAAATCAAATTTAATATTAATTAGTTATTGAGAGTTTATTGTATTTGATATAATTTAAATTATAATATTTTAAAATTCAAATCAAAATCTTTCAATTTTAATTGAAATAAAATTTTTGAACCCTCAATTGAGATAAAGTCCAGGCTAGCTAAATTTTCAAAATTCAAAATTCTTTATTTTTTATAATTTTGGTTCCTTAAAACTCAAATTAAATTCAAAAAAATTTTAAAGATAAATAAAAGGAACCATAACAATATATATATATACAATAATATATATATAAATAATATAATATAATATATATATAATAAAGGAGATTTGCCGTAAATATCAAATTTTCAAAATTCTTGCTGGGTACTCGGCATAGGGCTTCAATTTATTCAATACAACATTTGGTCTATATCTTTATTTCGGTCCTTAGTTTGCGACCTTCATCAGGATGCTACAAAAATCACGTCAATGGGCAAAATTAATACAATTATATAAAAAATCTTACATAGGACAAGTTGTGAAATGAATGGCGAAAGGCAGCATACAATAGAAAACACTTCTCATTAAGATTGAAACATGAATACTTCAACTATCCCGAAAAGTGCATTATAAAAAAGTAAAAACTAAAAATGACATAGCAGAAATGGTCGTGTCAGATAATATAGAATCTGACATAGAAAATTGTCATTAAATTGAGAGAATGAAGAAGACTGGGAAAATAAAATAGAGTGTTATTAGTTTGATTTGGTGAAACTATTATCAATGGATAAAAGGTAGCTATAAATACTACTGAGTCCTTTAATGTCTGCTTTTTTGTTAACTACATTTTTTTGTTCATTAATATAACACATTTCCAAAAAAAAG
The DNA here is from genome assembly GCA_038502775.1 of Hippodamia convergens. Lineage (NCBI taxonomy): Eukaryota > Metazoa > Arthropoda > Insecta > Coleoptera > Coccinellidae > Hippodamia > Hippodamia convergens. The sequence goes on along the minus strand of CM076609.1, from coordinate 57,490,270 downwards.
TCTTTTGTCATTGTTTGTTTCGATGGATAAAATTTTAGTATTATTAAAATTGAAATTATCACCATTATTCTTTGCGTGTGAAGCCAAGGCACATCTGTCTGGATGAAGGCGGATATAATTTTTATGTAGGCTAATTCTTTTTCTAAGAGCTTGGGAAGTTTGGCCAATATAAACATTCGGACAATCAATACAAGGAATAGAATAAATGCAATCAGATTTAGACATGGTTGGAATTTTATCTTTGAGGCGGGAGAAGAGAAACCTATTAGTGACAACGTTATATTTGGCAATTTTTAAATTCTCTATAATGGAGAAAATATTAATTAGTTTATTGGTAAGTCCTGGCAAAGATGGCAAAGAAGCAAACTTGATTCTAGGGTCCAGTGTAATGACATCTCCTTCTGATCTAGTGGGTTCAAGATTATTCGATCCATTTTGATTTGTTGAGGTGCAAAAAATGAGTGTCTTCAGAAACCCATGTGGATATCCACATGGGTATATATGGCTTGCCAAAAATTCACAAAGAACGTATACCATTAAGACCAATTGTTTCAACTATAAACTCCCCCACATCTGATCTCAGCAAATTTGTGGCAAATATATTAAAGATAGCATTTGATGATTCTTTTCACATCTATGCTGTCAGAGATTCATTCATGTTTTCAGAAAAAGTCAACGACTGTGAACTCAATCAATGCGCATGTTTCGTTCTCAGTGTCAAAAAGAGTGATGTCGGGCCTGTTGTGCATACACCCCTATCCGTTACCAAAGCGGAGTCCCAATAAAGTCAGTAGCGCTCATTCTGCATTAATGTTTTAGGAACATATAAGTTATTGGGAATGTTCTCACGGAGTAGATCTAGTTTAACTGCAAGTTGCTGGTGATTAATTTTTGCCATTGAGTTATGTCGATCCAGGTATAGAGCAAGAAGAGGTTACATGTTTTATGGTCTCCTCAGGTGCTTGGCCACATTTACGACATCGATAGGAAGGTATGTCCAGTTTGGCAATATATCCTACTAATATTATGAATGCGAAAGTTTGTGAGGATGTGAAGATGTTTGTTACTCTTTCACGTGAGAACTACCGAACGGATTCAGATAAATCTTCACATCAATATAGTTGATCTATCCGAATAACATGATTTATAAAAATTTTGTGGTATTTGAGAATGAAACAATGAGAAAATATCAAGAGAGTAAAAAAATGCCTGCTCCTCAGAGCTATAAGTGCCATACGTCAAAGTATATACGTCGCGTAGTCGCGAATCACCCATGTTATTCTTACGGTGATATGCAAAAATGACCCTTAGCCTCGATCGATTATACTGTTATAGATGTTGTAGAACTGATGTGTACGAATAATAAATATCTTGCGTAACGTACCACCGAAGAAACCACGTCACTGTAGGGCCCCTACGTTCAGAGAACTAACTGATTATTTGATTTTAGGATTGTATTTTCAGTTATCAAGGTATAGGTTGGACGTATATAAACGAAAAGTTTGGAAAAAACAATTGGATCTGGTAGGCGGTGTGGCAATTAGGATAAGGGTTCTTCAAGACTTTTCGGGGATGATATTGAAATAATAATTAATAATAATAACGACAATTTCAATAGCCGATTAGGGCAAACGAAGTTGCGCGAGCCAGCTAGTATATATATCTTGATACAGCGGGACATATGGGGACCGAATGTACATATCGTATGGATCGCATACATTGTTATACATTTGCATTTGCACGTATACATAGCCATTCATTTAATTATGTATATTGCAGAAACTGATTTATATCGATGTATATATATATATATATATATATATATATATATATATATATATATATATATATATATATATATATATATATATATATATATATATATATAATTCACTGGAGAAATACATTATCTACTCAATTAGTCGAAACACCCGTATCCTTTTCGTATATATATATATATATATATATCCCGAGCGCCAGTTAGACAGTTAGAGCTTTCTACTGACAAAAAACTAGATACTAGAGTTTAAAATAATAAATAACAATATTTTTTTATTAATTTGTAGGTGTTCAAAGTTACCCCATGATCGAGGCTCCTTTGAACGACAATGATGGAACCAAGCGATTTCAATGCAACCTCTCTGAGAGAGTTTCTATGAACAAAAAAATTTTTTTTTAAAGAAAAATTTATTCTATCATTCAAAATGGGATCATGCTTCCATTATCACAAGAAATAGACAAAAAACAGGAGTATCCATGAGAAATATAGTATAAACTGAACTTAACTAATATTTTCTAATAATAGCAAAGAAATAGGTACCAGAAAACAACGAATAGGACTGAACTCTCTGGTCCTAATTTCTCAGGTATGGGTGAAGATGATTTGCACTAAACAGAAAGGCTCCTGCTTCTTCTGTCTATACCTGTAGTTCTGGCAGAGATGTTGAAAATTTGGAGATGTATATAATTTACTCGTTGGGTAGGTACTTGTGGTTAGTAAAATTCACTCGAAGACTTTTTTCACCGGGAGTTTTGTCTAAGATTTCTGAAACTGAACTTTAATTGGCATATTTTTTTGCACCGGTTTTTTTTTTATGAGAACGAAAAAGCTTCTACAAAACAAAACAGAATTAATGATGGGATTATTCATGTCCATACTGTATGAACATTCAGATATATCTTGGCTATATTGGACACTAGGTAAAGAAAAAAGATAAAATAGTCGCTTCCTTTCGTTGTTTCTGCCGAGTTGTCGAGTTTTGATCTTGTTTGTTTGTTTTTAGATTATGGATGGTTAAACTGAAATTTGAAAAAGAAAAAGAATTTTAATTCATAATATGTTCTATAAACACATTGTTGTAATCTGGGTTTTTCTTGATGTTTGACATACGATCATGAACGTTCAGATTTAGATTGGATTGGATGATTAGATTACACGTTTACGTTTTACCGGATGACTTTAAGAGGTATTGGGGTTGAAGGAAGAGATTATTAGGAAATTAATAACTAGAATTTACAGGTTTTCAACTTTCAATGACATAATAAACAAGGTTATATTTCCTCCTGAAGATGCCAGACACTCGAACTGGCGAAACGTCGAGAACTAATCTACGACGACGGCCTAAATGCTCGAAAGAACATGTCACATTGAACGATGGCCGCGAAAGCCTCAACCAATCCACCGAATTTGTTTTCTACATTCCTTATTTCGAATTTCTGATTCGTTCATAACATGAACTCCATGATTATTAATAAAAGTATATTTTTGTACCATACTTCGTCTCTGCTACAATCATTTATATAGAAACCTATGTTATCCGAAAAGATGATGATAAATTTCGCTTGACAACGGTGCCCTATACGTAATAGGCAGGGAGGGGTTGGAATAGTGTCGAATCCGGCATTCTGAAAGTTGAGTAGTCAGTGTGAGCAACCAGTTGTTTTGTTTCGTGTTGTCATTCAAACGCTAGAATGAATTGTGGATATTTTCGTTTGAATTTTGGTAGTTTCAACTTTGATTTTTACGTGTTAAGTTACGTCGATTGTGAATCCAGCATTAGTTTATGACTGACTATAAGTGAATATTCGAGAGAAGGATGATTGGGTAAGTAGGAACATATCACTCTACCAACTTTCTTTCATATTGATTATTAAACTTTTATAATATAGGTATGTGATATTTATAAGTAGTGCCAGTATCTTTTTCAAAAAGTAATTGACTATAAATATATGATTATGGTAGCTGGAGTTACCAATCCACTCATCTTCCTGTTCTTTGTTGTTTAAAAGTACCGTTTTCAATGAACATATAATTTTAGAATTTCTTATGGGACAAATTATATTGAGTTTAGCATAGTGAGTGGCAGCTAATAGAACAAGAAATCTCGTGGCAAACTTATATACATTTTTCCGAGCCGAAAGCATTTGGAAGATTGTGTATGACTTGTTTTCCGTTACAATCTATATTATTAACCTTTATGGTAAGATTCCATCTTCTATACTTATATTTTCAAATTTTTTGATGTAGTTCATGTGTTGTTTCAGTGGCTGTTAAGAAAGAGTATTGGGCAGTAACTGATCTGCAGATAACAGACCTAAACGCAACCAAAGAAGAAAGAAAAAAGAAGTATACATATTAAATTCTGACTGTTGGAAAATCTTCATTTTTATATATATATATATATATATATATATATATATATATATATATATATATATATATATATATATATATGGTTTTGTCTATATTGATATTTATTTTTTCATAAATGGTACTTGTGAGTTAATACAAAATATATATCAAGGAATCTGTGTTTAATTACCAGCATTATTATTTTCCAATTCAGGATTATTTTGAAATAAAAATAATATCGATTCAGAAATATTTCGAATAATGGTTTATTCGATATCTGAAATCAACGTTACCTCAACGTACAAAATAAACGTTTTATATATGTAACATTCTGAAATATACATCAAGGTTGAGAACTTGTTACTCAGCAACGTTATTTTCCAAACGAAAATACATCGTTACGCTTAAACTGAATAATATCGGTTTATAACGGTATGTTATTCATGATAATAATTAGTTTTGCCACGTTGAATTCACCTTGAAGAAAAGTAAAAAAAAACTTTAATATAAAACGAAAAAGAAACGTATTTCCTAACGACATTTTCCAGTTTTTTCAACGATGAAAATAAGTGACATTACCTAAAGAATACAACGTTTTTAGAACGTTCCTGTGTTTATTGGGTATTTCCTGAGAAATATTTTTTTTTGTGTTTGCTGATTTGTATGAACTTTTTCAATTATGTCAGTTCTAGGTTGCAATGAACTGAAACGTAGTAGCGCACCCAGAGGGGGGGGGGGGTTACCAAGGGGCTGCAGTGTCCCCTGAGATTCATTTTTGTTATACAAAAATTGAGACTTTCGATCATACGACAAAGATGCATATTGATGCAGCCCCCCCCGAAATGAAATCCTGGGTGCGCTCTTGTATGACGGAATATCAACTGTGAAGGATTTACACCTGTAGCAGAAATATTTAATTAAGTGCAGATTTTATGATTTTCATTAATGATTCAGCTTGACCATTTGAACTTTGATGAGGTGTATCAATGAATTTTATATTGTTGTTCGACAAAATTCCTGAAAATTTTCTGATTCCAATTACCGTCCTTGATCAGTTACGATTAATTTTGGAATTCCAAATCGAGCAAAGGTATAATTTAAAAATTAAATAACATCATCTGCGATTATACTTGTCAGCGGAAATAATTCAGTCCATTCCGAATATGCTCCAATCAAAATCAGGAAATACTTGTTTTTGAGAAAGGACCTAAAAAATCTAAATGTAGTCTTTTCCATACTTTTTCTGGATATAGCCATGAAAGTAATTCTAATAAATTAGGATTACGACTATGAAGTTTACATATTTCACATGATTCAATTTTTTCCTCAATATCTGAGTCAATGTTTGGCCACCAAAAATAGGATCTAGCTATTTATTCTTTTTGTTTTAGCAATGCCAAACTGAGTTGAATGCAGTTGTTTTAATGAAACTTCTCGCATTTGTTCTGGTATAACAATTGAGTTGTTCCAGAGTAGACATTCAGAGTCCATAGAAAAATCGAATTTTTTCTATGGGTTGAATATTTTATTTTTACGCGTTCTACAAGTCAATTTAATTTTTTGACAAATAAAATTACTCGATTCAAAAATTCATATTTCATTGCGAATTCAGTCTGAAATTCTGCATTATTGTCTAAAAATTGTCACAATCAGAATCAAGCATCGATATGTGAATCACAATTTTGATTTTGTGATATACGTGAGAGACAATCAGCTGCGTTATCTTTAGATTTTACGTAATCCCATTCTGAATAAAAATATGTACTAAATTCATTACCATTTAAATACTGGTCGAGTTTTTGAAAGCCAAATATTATACTCAATTTCAATTTCAATTTATTTATTGCCCTCAAAATGTACAGGGTATGTCACATTTGAAATTAATAATTTAATATCTACAATAAATAAAAATAATCTATAACACGAACAACACAAGAACATTGGAAAAAACATCGATTCAAACTATAGTACATTCAATAGATCGTTTATCGTGTACGCAGCTCGCTCTATAAGAAAGGACTTGATCTTCTTCTTGAATGCTGCACCATCCAATGAAGTGATCTGCTCAGGCAGTCTATTGTAGAATCTCATCCCATTAAAAATATGAGTGTTCTGAGTGGTCTGTATTCTATGCTGCCGTCCTAAGCGAGAGTGCCGTATCTACAAAAACACAAAGTCGGAGTAAACAGCAAAATAAGTTCACATCATTCCCCTTAACAATTGAAGAAATAGTTTTTGTAAAAATAAGTGTATGTAATGTAAAAGATACCTCATGAATCTATAGAGATTATTACGCCGTCCTTGCTAAGGAAATTCGGATATTCTTATGCCGAAATTTTTAACATGAACGCCGTATCTGTAGAATTCCCATGAATGATACACAAAATAAAGAATGAATTCGAAATTCACTTTTATTGAAAATAATATAAAAAAATAGAACAAAAATTTGAATATATATATATATATATATATATATATATATATATATATTTATATATATATATATATATATATATATATACCTATTTATATTTTTTAATTTTTTTTATATAAATACAAACGGAAAGAAATTTTGGCAAGACTGCAGTATGTACATAACAAACTGGGCGCGTCGAGTGTTACTAGGCAAAAGTGCCGCATGTAGAATTCACTAATCAAAAGCGCCGTATGTACAAGGTGGATACGGCGTTGTTGCTAAGAAATCTGTAGATCCGGCGTTTTTACTTAGGAAACTCCTGAAATTTCTTACATGCGGTAACCAATTCCTGATGAATTTGAGTTTTACGAACGTACATACTGCATTTTTGTTAAGCAGAAGGAAAAATTTATTAGGTCTCGAACCCATAGAACTAAAAATCTCAAAATTCAAATTCTTGTAGATACGGCACTTTTCCTTAGGACGGCAGTATGTTTTGGGGTTATGAACTTGTTCCTAAACCTTGTATTATGGTCATGTATTTCGGAATGTCTGCAAAATGTGTCTTTTCTACTGTGTATATATAGAAGACATTCTAACACATAGCAACTTGGGACGGTGAGTATACCATATTTTGTGAAAAGTGGCCTGCAGCTGGTTAACTGGCTGACTTCTGCCAGCGCACGTAGTGCCTTTTTTTGCTTTATAAAAACTCTTTCAGCCTCCGGTGATGCGCCCCATAAGATAATGCCGTAGGTCATTTTGCTGTGAAATTGAGCGTAGTATGTGAGAGCAGCCTCCTTCTCCGTCAATGTGCTTCGGATTCTTCTGATTGCGAAAATTGCCGTGGATAATTTTGCGCAAAGATCGTCAACATGCTGTACCCAGGTGAGATTCTCGTTGATTTTCATCCCTAGCAGGGATATAAAACTCGAGCTGTGTTTTTTAGTACTCACGGTAAGTTCCTGTGTCTTATCTTCATTTACTTTCAAGTTATTAGCCGTGAACCAGTTCACTGCGTCTTGTATTGCATTTTTTGATTTCAAATCAAGTTGATGGACATTTTTTGATTTATTTAAGAAGGACACATCATCGGCAAAAAGAAGCCTGTCATCAGTCCCCACATTACTCACCAAGTCGTCTATATACAAGAGAAATAGAATCGGTCCGAGCATTGATCCCTGGGGCACACCTGAGGTCATTTCTCTTCTGGAGGATCTTCTTCCCTCGAGATCCACAATCTGGTACCGATCCTGTAGAAACGATCTGAACAACTCCAATTCAGAACCCCGGACCCCTACATTCTCGAGCTTTCTCAGCAATGTGTGATGGCTCACACAGTCAGAGGCCTTGCTAAGGTCCATGCATGATATCCTGACCTCTTCCTCCCCATCAAGCGCACGAGTTATGAACTCGATCATCTGAGTCAGTGCAGTAGTTGTTGATTTACCTCTCCTGAAGCCATGCTGATGTAGGTCTAGCAGAGAGTGGTTCTCCAAAAACGCCACCAATCTCTGTCTTAGGAGGGATTCGAATATTTTGGACAGAGCTGGGAGGATAGATATGGGTCTATAATTCTCAAGTATATTCTGATCACCTTTTTTATGCACTGGGATTACTCTGGCGACTTTGAGTTCTTTAGGAAAGTAGCCCTGCTGAAAACAACCGTTTATCAGTTCTGATAGGGGGCTGGCTAGGCACTGGATGACTGATTTAAGAGTTTTCACGGAGAAACCATATATATCTTGCGAAGATTTATTTTTCATTCTTGTTACGGAATATATGATTTCTTGAGAGGTTGTCGGGGAAAGAAAAAATGATCCTGAAAATTTTATTCTCTTGTTTTTCAACAATTTTTCGCTCTGGTTTTGATCGTTGTGTCGTCCAGTTAATTTTTCTGCAACTTTCGAAAAATATAGGTTGAAATCTTCCTCTGTCAGTTTAATCGGATAAGAATCATCTTTGGATTTGAGTTTCGAGTTTATAACCTTCCATATACCACGACTTTTGTTGTCTGATTCGTTAATCAATTTTATATCTTCATTTCTTACAATATCCGACAATAATGTACTCAAACCTTCTTTATCGAACTGAGAACATCCCTTTTCTGCATCTCTTAACAATCGATATGAATAAGCTAAAGGCTTTTCACTTTTATCTGGAAAAATGCGACTCAAAATACCATAATGTGATGCATCAACAGTCAACTTCAGAGGCAATTGATTGATGCCGAACTCAAAAAATTCTTAACTTGTTGTAACGGCAATCTTCTGAAAAATTTTAGGAGCAAGGTTGCAAATCTTATAAATTTGTAACGGCGATCTTATGAATTTGTATGAACCTTCGTGTATTGATATAATTGTCAAATTTGTAGAATCAATTTCGAGCAGAATCTGCCAGTAAGCATTATTTCGAAAATTCCTTTCCAGTACCCAATTTTTCAAACAATTCTCTTGCAACAGATGAAGGATATTCATCTTTTACTGAATGATGATTTATAGTTATTTTGAAATTACCACATTTTCTTATTTAACAATTTTTTTAATAACCGGAATGATGGGTGTTGCCCAATCCGAAAAATTTACAGGAGTAATGACACCTAATGAAACACTGTAGACAGAAAACAAACATAGTGCATTTACAATGGGCAGAGCAATCAAAGAAAATGACATTATTATTATCAAATAAGCCAAACAGAAAAAGAAATCGTGATGAGCATACCCACACAGAGTCAACTATGGAATGTTTCATCCATTAAAAACTTTCTATATCTCTTCCCAAAGGAACATAAACTATAAGACTTAAAGGGCGGAAGTAAGTAAATGCTCGTGGGCTCCCCTACTATTAAGTTTCGCCTACATCTGCGGTAGGCATCTTTAGAGGATTGTTGGTCTTAGATTGTAACTGGACCGCTGAATTTGCGGATGTGATGGTGAATTCGATCCGTTTTCATAATTTATACCCTGATTAATAGCGGAAGAAGGTAGTAGGTGTACGTGCACGTTGTTGATTGATCCATTGCTACACTCCGTATTGGCTTGATTGGTTTTTTCTAATACCGGCAATCATGCGCTATGTAACAAGTTTCTTCCCTTCTGTTCATGTTGTTTTTTGTTTAAATATCTCAATGGCTTCCATTTTCAACATACTCCTGTAATATAGAAACTTTTGATATTTGAAATAGCCCCTGCCTTTGAGAAAACTATGTTGTGTCCATCTGTTAGAGCATATTCTGCTTATGCAGATTTTTCTGTCTGATGGAGTCCACAACATCGTTCCTGCTCTTTAATTCTAGTATTTATACTCCGTTTCGTTGTACCAATGTAGACTTTGTAGCAGTCACAAAGTATCTTGTAAATATCGGGTTCTGAGAGTGGGTCAACTTTGTCATTGGTGGTTCTGATCATTTGGTCATGTTTTTGAGTTGTCATATATACGGTCTCGATGTTGTGCCTCCTGCGTATTCTAACAATTCTATCGGTGACCTCAGGGATGTATGGTAAGATAGATCTCCCATTGTGGGTGAGTTGTGACGTGATATCATCACGTATGTGAATTATATCCGTTGGAGACGAATGCATGCTGTAGATGTTCAAGTTCATCCTCCAGAAATTCCGGCTCCGCTTCGAGTGTTTTTATACCTTCTCGTTTCTGTTGTGTGTGATGATTGAACTCCTTGTGTAGATATCTGTCAGTGTGGTTGTGTCCTAGTTTCCCATCAGGCTTTCTAGTTACCAAGACGTCTAGAAAAGATAGAGCACCATCCCTTTCAATTTTCATAATGAATCGAATAATTTGGTGCCGACTGGTAAGATGCCATAGAAAAGCTGCCAATTCTTCAACTCCGTCACTCCAAACGACAAAAGTAGCATCCACTTAACGTAGCCATGTGGATGGTTCCTTTGATGCCGCTTCGATTGCACTTTGTTCGAATTTTTCCATAAAGAAATTTGCAATTACAGGACTTAGAGGGTTTCGCGACAAATTTCTTCATGGAAAAATTCGAACAGATTGCAATAGAAGCGCCATCCAAGAAACCATCCAATCGGCGTTTTGTCAAAGACAGTTGGAGGTTGGGTTATTATGAAAGCTTTGTTAAGCTTTGTTCACTAATTTTACGCCTCCTATCGAAATTTGTTGTAACCTAAACATATGCGTCATCTATCCCATGAGTTTGGGAAAGCATGACGTTTCGGGATAGATGACGGACAATATTTTTTTATTTTCAGACCCGGAATGCCTACTTGTTACACTAGTCGTAAGAGTACAAGGGGGAAATCTACACCGGAGAAATTGACGAGTGCGTTTTTCAAAAACGATTCCAAACACTGATGAAAATGAATGCGTAGGATGCTTGGTGCGCTACGAAAACACCAAATCAACAGCGGAATGTCACCGGGTGGCATCTCGATAAATGCACATTCTTCAAAATAACTTATATGCCCTGTGGAAAGAGAACAATTTCCCAAAACTGAACAAATCATGTTGAACCCCTATTAGCAATCTCTCCTATACTTACCCTCACCGATGGGGTGCGGGAGGGATTGCCAGAATCAGAATTTGGTATTTTCTTTCATTCTTGAAAAATGTTTGAGTTTTTCTTCCTGTTGATGTTGTATGTACTACAAAAGTTTATTACCTAAAGAATTAAGAATCATTTATGATTTTATGACCATATTTAGATGAAAACAGTGGCTTTACGGCACTTTTGAAAAAAGGTGCCTCATCTCTCCCTGTTTTACCCTATTATTATTATTACTATTCGTGATTATTAGCCACCTCATTAAGTTTCGCGTTTCATCGGCCGTTGATGTCTCCTAATATGATTTCAATTAAGCATACGCAATTTCTGGAAATAGATACACAAATGAAAATTCCACGAGATTGAAAACATTCGAGTAGGTTCTTTCTAGTTTCTACTACTAACATATTTGAGGTTGATGCCATTTAGAATACAAGCATTGAAGTGGACATCACCACAAATTTTACCTATCCCAACAATACCTCCTCTGGTGATCAAAATAGAACCCCCTGATAACAAAGATAGGATGGCACTGAGCTATTCTTGAAACTCGTCATTGAGATAATTAGGAGAAGTAAAGAGAAGAACTTTTAAATTTTTATGCTACTTTTTTTGTCGATTTTGCTGAATTGTTTACTACCTCCATTTCTTTTATACAACTTTGTCTTAATGCGAGTTGTTTGTATAGTTTATCAGACATTATGAGAAATGATATTCTTCATGTAGTTCTTCTATGAGCAGCAGAAGAAAACACTCTCTTCATCAATCTACCCGAAATTCTTGATCTGAAATAAAATGAGACAAAAGCAAAAAAACAGTTATTTAAAATTGATTGGATTGGTTTCTAATTAACCACCCATTGCAGAAATGCATTGGTTATGAATTAGTTATGACAAAAAAAATCACAAAATTTTGAGGAAATGAAAAAGCTCAATCAATCTCAGGTTCCAATCAAAATCGGGGTTCGAGTCTCCACTAGAGAAGAGATTTTCTAATAGGGAGAACTCGCCGAACCATTCACTGTTGGGTAACAATTAACAGTGATGTGGCTAAGGTGGCGTTGGGACATAGTTACAAAGCCTACACAGAACACACCCCAACTCGCACAAGCCTGAGGTGTTTCACAGAAACCCAAAAGTCATGGAATTATACTATACAATACAATCTCTCCCTTTCAATGGCTGAAAAAAATACTGATAGTTTCGTGACACAAAAGCTAAACCGTAGATTGCACAATGAGTACATAACTTTCAACGGTCCTCTTTCACAAATAATTTTTTCTGTTGCCGTGTGGGTTCATGAAGAAAACCTCAATACCATGTTAAGTGGTTAATTTCGTAACCTAATCACTCTTTTCCTTTCAAATTCCTTCAATATTCAAATTTAAATTCTCAGTCTTGCTCTCTGATCGTGAGCAGGGGCGGCCTTACCCATTGCGAGGCCCTGGGCGTGAGGTTTTCGCGAGGCCCTTTTTCCTTCGTGAATCTAGTTTCACAAAGCGGTGTCAGTGATAGGGATAAGGATAAGGATCATGTAAAATCCTTTAAAATCGCCCATCTCTGAGTTGAGCCAGCAAACAGAATATACAACCTTTGTAGAAAACAAAAAAAAAAAGATTTTGCTTGAATACAAGACGGTGCTGCATCTCCTAGGATGAGATTCCAGCTCCCAGAAGGTAAAAAGTAAGCAAGTGAATTCATTTCAAGAATAACGTTTCTGGACACCATATTTTTCACCATGTTTATTGACTCCGTTGTTACATCCGTGACCACCGCATTTTTGCAATGATATAACCAACTGCTCTAAATTTTTTATTATGTAATCAGTCAAACTTTCAGCTGTGGTTTTTTTTCGATGGCTAGAAAAAATGTTCTTTAATCTTAGCTGTATTTGTATTGAATTTTCGGTTTCATCGGATCATAAAAATTTAACTATTTATTTTTATGACCCAGATGAACAGAAAAGAAAGTTCCATGGGAAATGTTACCATCTTGTATGCATATTTCTATTGAAAACAGCAGTTTCTTATAATATTTGTATCGGAAATTTCTCTGCAAAATCCACTATATATGACTTTTTCTGGGATTGCCCGAGAGATAGAGGAGCCACTAATGGATAGTTTGATTGAGGGCGGCAAGTCCCAGTTGTATCGAGCCCTGAAGCTCCGAACAATTCGGGGTAGTGTTGTGCAACTTGGATACTTTTGACCATCCGATACTGAACTATTACGTAATGGATTAATTCATTGAATAGTTGGTATCCAATTTTGAACTAACAAAAGCCACACTGAAAACATAGGTTTCAGAAACCAATGAATTGAATTATTTTCTTAATTCAATAACAAGAAATAATTTGAATTTATTCGAAAAATGTGAACATGACCTCTCAATGTGAATGAAGAACCAAAAACAATGGAAGTTTTTCATCAGTAAATATAGAATATAACAAACTGAACCCATCCCCTCATCCCTAATCATTAGATTCGAAAAAAAAAACAGATTTTGCCCTCCTCCTTCCGTAATTCACTACAATGGAATGAATTCGTGCATAAGACGATAATTAAACGAAAATTTCAAAGGGACCGCCGAAGAACGGTCAACATTGCAAAAATATTTAATGAGGTTCCAACATCTGGGATAAGTAAACATTGTACCCAAATAGGGTAACAGGTATAGTGATCGACACCTTAAGCGCATAGAAACTTTCAATTAATGATTTCAGCTTGTAATTTTCTCACAACAAGGTGGAGACCCTTACAATATTACAGTTCAATTATGCTTCTTCGGTAAACACTCAGAACTTTTGGTATATGTTGTTTAAAAACTGAATGAGAATGATTTTTTTTCGAAGCGTCAGATTTGATAGTGATTGACAGACTTCGACAATCATTGACATACAAAATGATAGTCATTGACATCCTTCATATCATTCACCTACACTCTTGTATATGGAGTAGAACGAACGATTAATGAAAATGTTGATAATGTTATTCACTATATTCAATAATAAAGATAGAAACAAAGATGCACATTCACAGGGGCTGTGTATTTTCATGTTCTTTTTTCCATGTAGAACAAGTAAAAATTTTTTCATCTGGTCAAGTTTCCAGAAGGTATGTTTTATCGTCGGTACAATGCCAAAGTCACGAATGTGCTTTTTGCATATGTTCACTATATCGCGATTATGGTCATGGTGTCTATGCCAAAATCAAGAAAGAGTTTGCTAATCCCCCTCTCCTACTTCTGGCCTAATAGAACGAAAAGAAATCTATGTTTATAGCACTGTCTTCAATTTTTGAAACACGTTTTTCCCGGAACGTCAAAAAAGCACATCGTGACTTCGGCATTGGACCAACGATATGGTATTCTCTTTAACATGATGATACACATCGTTTGCAACTATAATTTTGGTAAACTTGTTGCAGCGGATGAAGCTTCATCAGGAAAATACAGAAATGTTCTCTATAAAAGCATATTACTCACGAAACAAATTTGCAGCAACCGGTTATTCTGTATTTTCTTCCAATTCAACTCCGGCATTTTCATAATTTTTTACACTTGCAGTATCTGTGGATGTGCTCGGTTTGATAAATCACTGATGAAGTAATGTTGACCTTACAAATCGACTTATTTTCAGGTTCAATTTTTTCAGTTTTTTCTTCTCCTCGGCGTCAGTTTTGGCCTTGAGAATTGATCTTTTCTTCCCCTCTGCAGCTGGATATTTTTCCTTCTTTTCTATATTTTTCTGTCATTTCTTCCCAGGTGAAAGACATTTTCATGAATAGCAGTTTCCTCGAACTTGTTGTTCTCTCTGGAGTCTCCGGCTATTGTAATATATTGTGGAGAAAATTGGAATCATGTTGATGATATAGGATACATCTACTATCATTGTTGTTGGCCAAAGAAACAGGTAAAAAAGAGCAAACGACACAATGTGTCCAACTTCGGTAATAATATATGAAGTTATGAGAATTTATGATATTCTCACTTTTTTGGATGATGAAAACAACAAAATTATTCATTTCTTCTTCTTGGTGAGGTGCCTTCTCCAGGCTGATTGGAGGCCTAGTGGTCTAGTGCTCAACCGTATACAGGATAAGAAAGTCAAACTTCAAGACATGCTGTCAAAAATGTCGCGAGTAGACAAGGAAGTCACTCTCGCCATAGGAAAGGGAGGAAGTGGGTATTGGGTTTTCCAGAAGTGTTGTCTTGAAGTAATAAAGGTTTTCACAGGTAAACAGGGTATGTTCAACAGCAACATCTTTGTTCCTTCACCAACGGTACAGAGGCCAAGCAGAGATTAGCGATTTTAATGTTTATTAAACAGGTGATCACTCAAAACACCACTCACCAGTCACAGGTGTTTCCCCTCAAGGTTCAGGAGTTGTTCGACCTCAGACCCAGAGAAAAAACAATAATAATAATGATAATTTATTTCATCTTCAACAATTATAAAAGAATAATATAGACATTATTGATAACTCCCAATGAGAAGCCTACACTTCCGTGCTGCATTCAGAAAAAAATTTTCTATCTAGCCATCTCCCGATGAACTCCTGAAAGTTGTACATCTGCCCTCTCATAGCTATATCTCAGCGTGAGCCGGGGACCAAATAACTTTCAGAAAGTTTCAGGAGCCCAGCTCACAAAGAGATTTCCTGCATTCTCCTAGTAAGTAGTATTCGACCTCTGTCATAGCGAGGGATTTTAGTGTTCACTGACTGTCACAACATGAGTTTCTTGGAGTACCATCTACTGATATTTGGATATTCTCCAGGGTGAAGACAAGAACAATTTACAGTTCAACCTGTACTACAGAATAATTCTTCTCTAGAGGGATGGTCAGTTTGAAACAAGTCCCGTGGACTCCACAAAGTCATCAGAGAACCAAGTAGGGCCTTTAGGAACAAATAGCCTCCATCAGGAACACTCTGTAAGGTTTACTAGGGATATTTAGTGATTGACACCCTCCTAGAAAATAGTTATTGACATGGTGTCAACCAATGTTTATCCGATCCGGAAGAAAGAGAAGACAATAAAAAGCTAATCAGTTAAATTCCAACTTCTCAAATACGCGATGAACTCGAATATCAAAATGTGATACTTTCAGACGGTGATAGACACCCTATGTCAATCATTGCTCCGACGTGATATAAACAAGACAGTCATTGACATGCGATTTATTCTGAAAGAAAACATCAATCAAGGGTACGTTTATAGCAATATCCAATCTTTGTAATCTTTCAAACACTGAAAAATTTCTTCCATATATCTCAGATACCCCAATCTAAAGAAATTCACGCATATGTGCAGTCACTTTCCTTAACAAAACGTCAACGATTGAACCGATTGTCATTACTTCACAACTTCACGACAAATATCTCTTTGCGATCGAAGCAGGGGGCCAAATTACTGAACTAAAACATTCATTGAATGAGTGTTGGACCTTCTAGCATACGTGGGTAGAAGAAAAAAGTCGCTGGTAAATACCAATATGTTATTACGACGGATTAAGTGTGTAGAGTGACAATCACTATCGGGGTGTCAACGACTATACCGCTTACCCTACTTAGATAATTTTTACCCTAATTCTGTTGTGTGATTCTACATTCTATTCTTCCTACTGATCTGGTGGGTCAGACATCTGGTGCCTCAATTACATATTTGGACGTTCTGACAAGGCGCAATATTCAAAACCCACATCATGTTTTTTCAATTTTCTTTTGAATGAATGTATTGTCTAACGAATTTTTTTTGAACTTACGCTTATGTTGAAACCTTCATAAATAGTTAGAGATCTGAATCAATATCAGAATTTGCTTGAATATTTGCGCGCGAGGCCCCACCAAGAGCGAGGCCCCGGGCGATTGCCCCGTTCGCCACCCCCTAAGGCCGCCACTGATCGTGAGGGTTCTTTCGAACCACGTACTAGCATTCAGGTGATGATTTTCTGCATGAATTATGTTTATACCCCAAGTTTGCAGAAGATGTGATGAATCAAAATGAATTTCCTGAAATATGAGATTTTAAAATTTCCCGGAAAATTTCAAAGAAATCGTTGCAAAACATATTGGTATCATCAAAAACAAATTTTTGATGCGATGACGAAATAACAACTAATTTTCAAATAAATTTACTTTTTTAGAATTCTCAGCAAAATCACTATCCGGCTTGAAAGACCAAGTTCATGATCAAATTGCTCGAAATGAACTGATTAGACCTTATTTATTCTTCAGGATTTGAGGTGAAATATTCAAAAGCAGAAAAAAAAATAAAATAAAAAGCAATGAATAAGAAAAATATAAAAGCGAAAATCAATGACTTAGCCTCAATAGGGATGGTGGTGCTTGGTTCTTGAAGGACCTTCTCTCTGGCGGTGACTGCACCTTGTCTGTGGTGAACATTCACGAACCAAGATATTTGTCTAGCGGTTTCATGCAAAAATATATTACTTCGAAAAGCGTCGAAAATATAGAAAATATCTGAACTGCGTAATAGTATATTCGATGAGCTCATAATGATTCCTAATATTCACGAGGGTGAAGTTTGCAATACAAGCCGCAAAGCTTCCAAGTGAATATTAGTAATTATGTGCGAATAAAATATTATACTTTGTCCACTACTCTCTTGGCAAAAGTGGAATCAATCTACATTTCCAACAATGAAATATCGTAAAACAAGTTGCAGATTGAGGACCTATTCCAACACGAAACTCAAAAATGAGCAAGCTATCGTGCCGATAGCTTGGTGATTATCCAGTCAGTCTATCAAAATATTCAATCGTGAATAATGAATTATTATTCAGTAGTGATCATTCACCGATGAAAATCATTACGTTTCTGGAAGATGATTCGAAATATCTATTGAAATATTTTCTGGGGGGTCTCTGCATTTTCCTGAAAACTTAATATGGGTTTTCTCTCCCAGTCTCTGAAACAAGAAACAATTAGAAAATAGATATTTCTCTATTTTAGTATCGTAATGAGTTCATTACAGTACTAAAAGTAGTGCTGTAATGAAACTCATTACAGCATTGTTTTCAGTTATATTTTTCGTTTTATGATTGTCAGTACTGACCTCCGATCGAATCAAGTTTCGAATCAAATCAATTCAAATTCCGTGATCTGTCAAATTTCGTATGTCACACCAACTGCCAAGATACAAAACAAAAGTCACTTTTCTGAATTTTCATTTGAATTTCGAGAGGTTTTCACAAAAATTGACTGAAATAGAGAAAATATAATAATAATAATAATAATAGTCTTTATTGATCCTTTCAGACATTTAAGAAATGTATAGGACAAGTCATCTAAATAGAAACACAAGAGAGAAAAAAAAAATACACAAATTCAATTTATGGAGTCCGCAATGAACTCCTCTACACTGTAGTAAAATCCTCTGATTAATAGGATCTTTACCTCCCTCTTGAAAGACCTCCCATTCATTGACTTGAGTCTACTCGGCAGATGGTTATATAATTTAATACCTATATAGCTTGGTGAGGACTCATATTTA
The DNA here is from genome assembly GCA_038502775.1 of Hippodamia convergens. NCBI lineage: Eukaryota > Metazoa > Arthropoda > Insecta > Coleoptera > Coccinellidae > Hippodamia > Hippodamia convergens. The sequence continues at coordinate 57,471,686 of CM076609.1, read as the reverse complement.
GCTGTATGATGTCTGCGAAAGGCTATAGTGTCAGTGTGACGTGTATCATACTTATGGAATTCAGAACATTTCTTGTATTTATTGATATTCACGTGAATATGAATGAGGCAATTATTAAGAATGAAAATACAAGGGAAGGGAAGAATACGGAATTGACTGAATGTCGGACGACACGAATCGCATGGCCGAAGTTTGAATATAAGTCGTATAATCCGTTTTTGAGAAACGAACACTCGATAAGACCCTACAGAGTAACCCCATAGAACTACGTTATAGCTTAAGTGACTAAAAACCAAGCTGTAATAAATAGTTAGCAACTCCTCGACAGGTAGACAACTCCTAAGACGTGATAAGGCAAAGTAAGCACTGTTAAGCTTACCACAAACATGATCAGTGTAAAGACACCACCTCAGGTTACCATCCACACAAAGACCTAGAAACTTCACGTTATTAGTCTCAACCAATACTCCTTGTTTGTGTTCTATCATAATAGGATCAACATTTGGATTTTGATGAATCTGAAACCGGACTATGACAGACTTCGTCATGTTGACGATGAGGGCATTTCTGTGGCACCAATCAATGAAACATTCTATTATTACTTCGCACAGCGACTTCAATTCCTGGCAACTTTTTGCTTTGATAGCGACAGAAGTATCATCAGCGAACATTATCACTTCTTCTATCACGTATGCAGGCAGATCATTAATGAATAATATAAAGAGGAGAGGGCCTAAAACGGATCCTTGAGCGACACCCAAGTTGTTGGTGTACTCGTCAGATGTGATACCATTTAAACTCACAAATATTCTGCGATCAGTTAAAAAACTCTTGACCCAATCAAGAAACACGCCTCTGAATCTCATCTGGTACATCTTATCCAAAATGAACTTGTGTTGAAGAGTGTCAAAAGCTTTCGACAGATCAAACAATAACCCGGCCACGTAGTAACCACTGTCCAGGTTGTTGTAAACAAACTCGAAAAATTCTAAACTGGCTGATTGTGTAGACCTACCAGGCCTGAAGCCGTGTTGATGATTTGATAGTATGGAGTACTTCATCAAGTAATTGTACATGCGCTTATATACCACCTTTTCGAATATCTTAGACAATTAGCTCAAAATTGAGATAGGTCGATAATTTGTCATGTCTTGGGTGTCACCTTTTTTGTGAACCGATATAATCCTTGCCAACTTGAGGACAGTTGGATAGTGACCAGAAGACACTGACTCATTTAGCAAAGAAGCAACGGGCTCAGATATTAATGGAGCTAAAAATTTGAGGGCCCTGGAAGATATCATATCACCTGCACTGTTACTGTTCTTCAAGGAACAAATGGTAGATGAAATTTCTTCGGCAGTAGTGGGGAAGAAAAAGAAATTTCTATTGAGGGTAGTTTGCAGTGTGCACGAACCGGATAAAGAATCACCAAAATGCTTGTGTATAGATACATAATTCATTTCAGTAAAATATCTAGCAAAAACCTCGGAAATCTTCCTTAGACTAGAAATAATCTCATTATCCATTCTCAAAGTGATCATTTTCTCAGATTTAAAGTTATTGTTCAATTCATTATTAACTAATTTCCAAACAGTTTTGCAAACATTATCGGAATTATCAATAATTTTCTTATTATAGTTGAATTTAGAAGTTTTCAATAATTTATTGTACTCAGACCTAGCTCTCTTGTGAAATGATGATGCTTCGGGCGTATTCAAATTTTTAGTTAGCCAGTATAGGTTTTTCAAGTTGTCTCGGGCTTCAATTATTGAGGAATCGATCCGGCCGGGTTTGTGTCGAATAGAGGACACCGTCTAATACTCGTTGCAGAAGGCAATTCCAACACTCATGCTATCGAAAACTCGCTCCTTCGTTGCTCGTTTTCGAACTTCGCATTCGTGTTGGAATAGGAGCTCATTCTGCAACTTGTTTTAGAATATACTATTGTGCAACCAGTTGGGAAAAGCATTATTTTTCGTAATGAGCGGGTTACGAAAAATAGTGTTTCCCAACGTGTTTCACACAATATTTTTTCTAATTTTGAATAGGATGTGACTATTTGAATTCAAATTGAAAGTTTCAAAACGTCCCTACAAGCGTCAAGTGAATTCGAAGATACATATTCATTTTTCACTTCGTTGCTATGGAAGTATCGTTAGTGATAGTGTCGTATTTCGCAATTTTGATTGTCAGAAAAGTGGAATATCATAATCGCTTCTTTATTCGCAAATAATTCTTTGAAATTGTTTCAAACTAGAAGAAAATATACAGCAATGTCTGATTCAGAGAACGACGTACCGAGCGACATCGAGGAAGCAGCGCAATCTGCGTTATCTACAATTATTCCTAAGAAGTCGAGGAGCAAGTATGATTTGTCCTATGCCAAATTCTGTTCATGGTGTGAACAAAAACGGATTACCCATTTGAACGAAAAAGTTTTGCTAGCGTATTTTCAAGAAAAAAAAGGAACGAAGAGTTCGACCTTATGGAGCTTATATTCGATGTTAAGAACCAAATTGTGCTCGAAGAAAAATATTGATATCAAGAAATATACAAATTTAGTAACTTTTTTAAAACGTCATTCTGAAGGTTACCAACCTAAAAAGTCGAAAGTTTTTAGTAAAGAAAACATTGCCCATTTTCTGAAAGAAGCTTCCTATGGGCAACATTTAATGAATAAGGTAGCATTGATCGTTGGAGTTGCTGGAGCTTGCCGAAAAGGTGAATTAACTTTTCTTCGCGTAGAAAATGTTGTGTTTCAGGAGGAATTTGTTAAAGTTACCATTCCGAACACAAAGACGAAAGTATGTCGAGAATTTGCTATAACCGCTGGAGCTTTTGACGGTATGAACTGCATCGAAATGGTTAAAAAATACGTTAATCTAAGGCCATCAAATGTTAAGCATGACAGATTTTTCGTGAAATATTTGAATGGAAGATGTGAAGTGCAACCTGTAGGTATAAACACATTTGGAGATATTCCGAAAATTATCGCCCAGTTTTTAAAGTTGCCAAATCCTTTTTTGTATACTGGTCACTGTTTTCGGCGGTCATCCACTACTCTGCTTGCGGATTCTGGAGCTGATTTGCTGAGAATCAAACAGCATGGAGGATGGAAGTCCAATACAGTTGCTGAAGGTTACGTGGAGAATTCCATAATTAATAAACAGAAGATTGCGACAAACATTCTTGGAGAAAATCACAAAGAAAATACCCAAATTAATGCTATACAAAAAACTTCGTTGTCCGCTGGGGTCAATATCAATAATTGTTCAAATTGTGTAATTAATATTTATAATCAATTTTCCCATTCACGTGTTACAGTTACCTGAATATTAAATGTATTGATCTTCATAATATGTAATACATGAAGGAAGTAAGGGAGTATATAGTTCAAGTAGTTTAGTCTCACAACGATTCTGTGTTTTTCACAATCAATGGCGAAATTTACTTTACACCAGTTGCGAAAAGTTCTACTTTTCGTAACTAGTTACGAAAAGTAAGACGTTTCATAACGTCGATGAGTTTTGAAAAGTGTCACTTTATATGTCAAAATTAGAAAAAATTATTAATAATATAAAAAAGGCCCCTGCGTGAAAATTTGAGCACTTATTTGTCAGGGGCCAAAATTTTACAAGAAAAAATTGTTGCCAAACAATGAACAGAAAAAAAATGAAAACACATTTTTGTCAATCCAAAAATCAAGAAAATTATCACGATTCTACAAAGTTGAATGAAAGTCAGTTATTGTCTGACGAAGGAGTCTGATTTAGACTCCGAAACGTTACGCTTAAGATTTCAAAGTCTTTTCATTTTTTTTCTGTTCATTATTAGGCAACAATTTCTTCTCGTAAAGTTTTCTCGCCTGATGAATTAGTGCTCAAATTTTTACGCAGGGGCCTTTCTTATATTATTAAAAAGTTTTTTCTAATTGTTTCTTGTTTCAGAGACTGGGAGAGAAAATCAGGAAAATGATTCGAAATGTACAGATTATAAAGTAGTCGTGGACAAAATTGTATTTTTGAGTGAGGTCAATTCGTGGCGTTGTCTTAAAAATGGTCTTTGTTTTTGTGGAACTGCACGCAATTTGTCATCTTCCCCAATGAGATCTGAAATTGAAAATCAAAGTCTTGTTTCCCAAAAACGAGAATGCAGATAAAAATGGTATTATTCTTGTGAACATGAAGAAGATACTATTTAATGACCGTTTTGGAATACGAAAACCTGGGTCGTATTTTATTTTCAACAATGGACGTCTCCAAGTGGTACTATTAAGCAGCCTGATTCCCAGAGGCGCAGGAGTCTACAATAAGATTGCGGGGAGGATAGTATTTTGCTAAGGTTAGGTTTAGGCTTTCGCTTCTGTGACTCTGTTCTTTTCCCTGGAGTAAACAGGTAAGTACATTAAGGATATTGAGATTCTGAAAGAAAAGGGTTACATTCGGAATCAATGGTGCTGAATAACACTATTTATTTAGATCAGTAGTTTCCATATTGATTTCACTACGTCCCCCTCAAAATTATTCAATCAGTTGGCGCCCCCCTGAAGATTTCATAGGCGTAGTGAAATCAAGTTTGGAAACTACTGATCTAGATTAATTGTATTATTCAGCACTATTGATTCCCAATGAAACCCTTTTCTGTCAAAACCACAATACCCATAATGTACTCACCTGTTTACTCCAGGGAAAAGAATAGAGTCACAGAAACGAAAGCCTAAACCTAACCTTAGCAAAACATTTTCCTCCCCGCAACCTTATTGTAGAGGACTCTGGGAATCAGGCTACTCAATAGTAGATGAGAGGACGGGAATTATCAAGAATAGAGAAGAAGAAGAAGATTTCGAAGAATACGGCTTCTTCCGACGAAGAGCTCTTTACAGGGGTATCAATTTATCATCTCGGTCTCAGATTGATTAACTTGTATGAATGCAAAGCCGACAATATATTGAATCAAGGATTCAAATATTCTGATTTTGAAAGAAAAAAGGAAGTTACAGCAGTAAGCAAGCCAATAAATACTATAATACTATAAAGAATAGTGGAAGAAACCGATATTTATTCAGCAAAATGTGAATTTTATTCGTCTGTTCATTTTAGGTAAAGGTCAAAGCCCCTAATTCTAACTATGTTTCTATGATCTAATATGATTCCCTCATTAGCTGAATTATTCATCAGATATAAATATTTTTTTTTTATTATTAAGTGGAGAAGCTTTCCTATTCCTCAAGCAATGAGCGATTATAACCGTATTTAGGATCTACTCAAGAACTCCATCAGCAGGTTGATCACCTTAGGCCTGCTTGAGAGAAATACCTCATACAAATCGAGAGGCGTCAGAAGCCCCAGGGCAAGTATTTTCATTTAATTCGATAACATTATTGGAATTATTGACACAAGAAAAGAATATGTGTGGTAAGTCCGTAAGTCGCCAATCTCACCACAACTGCGCAGAGGAGAGTCCCTGACATATATCCTTGACAGATGAGCAGATGCCATAAAAATTCCTGACCTAATTCTGATCCTGGTAGTTATGTTGATTCTACGACAGTTGAGTTTCCTCAACCAGTTTCCACCCGGAAGCCGCTTGGTCTCACCTCCGACGAATATAATTTTCCTTTGGTCAAACCGATCCTAGCAAACTCCTTTGTCCACACGTTCCAAGGTTTTCTTTTGGACTCTGGCCAGAGTTCTCTCGGATTCCCTTTTTAACTGGGGTTGGAGCGGAAGACCCCTGCCTCAGTTCGCCAACATATATCTGGTGTGTCATTATGTGCAATACAGGGTGTACCAAGTTCGACGGCCTATTAGGCGTTTCTGGAGAACTAGACTTATTTGAAATCTGAAAATTGGGATTATGATATTGTTTGACATTATCTACCGAGCTAAAATATTCTTGGAGCCTGACCACTTTTAGTTATACAGGGAGAGAAAAAAAAATTTTCAAAATTTTAGTTTTCTGTTTTTTTCTTTTTGAATTTGATAGAGTATGCAATTCTGAATACATTCGTACTCAAATCGTTGCATTCGTCGAAATACTTTCAAAAATATCGAGAAAGACCTGAAGAAAAAGAGAGAAAAGAGTAGGGTAGACCGGGGTCGAAAGTAACAACTTAGCTTTGCAAACCTATTCTAGACGAAATATGACAAATAATGACAAGGTTTTCAGATACAATCATTGCGTATATCTTTAATTTTATTAAAAAGTTATATAAAATTTTTTTGTCGAACGTTAAAATAAAAATATTAACAATAAATTGTCACATTGTAAATTGTAACAAACGCCCCCGACCATGCAGCGGTTGTAACATGGTTAGGGTTCGGTTGTTACAAAACATAAAATCTGAAGAATAAAATACAAAAATAATAAAAAAACAAAAAAAACAACATTCCAACTTAAAAACAAAATAAACTGTGATTTTCAAAACAAATAGATATTACTCTGAGTCACAATTGTGACAAACATATAATAAATCTTGTTTGGTACATGCTTCATGTGACCAATTCTTGCATTCTGTACACTGAACCCATTGCTCCCCTGGGGAACTTGCTGTGTAAGGTTCAATGCACACAAGACAAAAATAGTCGTCTTCTTCTTCTTCGCTGTCTTCTGCTTCTTCCTTTTTCTTACTCTTTATTGTGATGGAATTTTTTGTTTGAGCTTTTGTCTTTCCTTTCAAATCTGAAAAATTTTTCTTTACACTTTTCTTCTTCCTTTCTTCGACTTCTGCTCTAATTTTTTCTTTTTCAGGAGTGTCCGTATAAATAGTCGATTTTCTTTTCTTTTTTCCTCTATTACTTTTTTTTCTAGGTGGAGCTTTTGGAAAAGGTTGCACTGTTTCTGGAGCAAACTCTTGGATTGCTAAATTGGAGGTTGATGGACCAGGGTCGTTTGGGTGAATTATAATAGAAGCGGGTGATGGTGAATTCTCTTTGATTTTAATTGGGTTTCGTATTTTTTTCAATATAGGATCCTTTGCTGCAACTGTTGAATTAGTTGACGAAGTTTGGTTTTCATTAGTTATTTCATTTAAAGCTGCTGGTCGATCTGTAACATATGATGGAGCATAGTCTATCGATGTAAATATATTCCTATTATAAGGAAATATTCCTGTGCATCTAAAACCAGCCTGAATATTGTTTACTGTTAATGCCAGTGGAAGGGCTACTGCTACTATTGATGGGATATTTTAAATGGTCATGGTTTTCCCTGGATTATTTCGCATCCATGAATCGCAAGTAGTGTTAACTGCTTTTTTAAGTGGTCCGTATACAGAACGATCCAGAGGTTGGAGTTTGTGGGAACAATGGGGAGGGAAGGAGAGCAAAACTATACCATTTTCATAGCAGAAGTCAATGGCCTGTATAGAAATGTGTGAAGTATGGTTGTCCAATAATAGAAGAACTTTATGTGAAGTAGATGCTGATGTGTAATTTTGAAAATGTTTTAAGAATATAAGAAATTCTTGTTCCTGCATCCATCCACTTGCATTTCCAGCACCAACACTTCCAGTTGGACCGTCCCGCACAAAATGATCCTGGTAAGGAAGTCTAGGGAATATAAACATCGGCGGAATAAAATTTCCAATGGCATTTACAGCACAAGCTACTGTTACTAACTGCCCCCTTTCCGCCGATGTTAAGCCTACTTGCCTTGTTCCTTTCATTGCAATGATTCGATTAGGTTTTTGAACCGTTGTTATTCCCTTCCCGTCTCATCTACATTAAAAATGTCTTTGGGTTCAAACTTATATTTGTCCATGACTTTTTGCAAATTATTGAAAAAACAATCGACATTTGCTTCATTAAAACTTGTGGCTCTTGATAGACTTGTCGGCTGAGCACACCGTAAAGAAAGTTGTGGATGCCTTTTCATGAATCTGCTAAACCAATCCTCGGTAGCCATCTGCTTTTCTTCCCATTGCGGTGGAACATTTAAATTATGTTTTTTTGCCATCTCATATGCAAACCTTCTAGTTTCTTTGGAGCAAAAGCCATAATAAATATCTGCAGCCTTTATTATATATTTTGTCATTATATTTTCTTGTTCCTCAGTAAAAACTTTATTCCAAGCTCTATAACCCATTGTAACTCTATCATTTATCGGCTGTCCTTTTTTCTTTTTGAATCTTGTTAAAGATACATGGCATAAGTTATATTTCTTTGCTGCTGCTCTAATGGATGATCCGTTAATAATGTCTCCTAGAGCTTCTTCATAAACTGATAATGGTAATTTACCTCTATCTGTTTTTCTAATCTTGGAACGAGGCATTCTGAAATAGAGCGTTTAATCAACATTTTATCAGTCTAAATCGATCATAGCTTAAAGAATGGGTAGGTTGTAACGTTACATTCGTCCCCGGGTAGGGATGTTACAAACGTCCCCGACCAGGTTTTTAAACAATTTTTCCGAATTTTATATTAAAAAAAGCAAGAAATACAATGTTATGAACATCACTATACTCCAAAATGTCTAAACTTATTAATAGGAATAAAAAAAATTACTTATATATCAAAACAAATCTAATAATAATATTATAACATCCTCGAAAAAACTTACTTTTCGGTGGTAAAAAGAAAATATGGCGACTCGGAACAACAACTTCACTCCGAAAGCGGATATACACTAACGGCTGGTGGTTGGTGGTCTATCCAATAGATCTATAAACTGGAAGACGTATACCCCACTACCTCTAACGAATCTAAAAATATGGCCGATGTTACTTTCGCTGCATGTAACTTTCGACCCCGGTCTACCCTATTCGGTATTATGTTTGTTATTCCTAATCTAGATATCTTAAGCATAAACCGTTTTCACATTTTTGAAGTCGAAGAATGTGGAAATATTGTACATTTCTAGAATTTTGAAAAACTCATCACAGGATGTTCCAAATATTGGGTCAAAAATTGGGATCAAGATTGGCCCATAACTTTCGTTTTTCAAATTAGAACCCTATTTTTTTATGATTGCGTTGGATTGTACAAAGAAAAATGATGATAATGTTTTAATGTTCATGCTCCTCAAATCGATAATTCTTAAGTTATTTAGGATTTTCTGATTTTATGTCGTATGTAGCGTCAAATTCATTAAATCTGTTTCATATCAACTATGACCTTGGTCATAGAAGATAAATTATTTCAATAACTCACTAGTGACACACCTTTCTGTTCAATTCATTCATCATTGTTGTTATGGAACAGACTTTATGAATTTGACGCAATGTACGACATGGAATCAGAAAATACTAAATAACTCAAGAAATATTAATTTTAGAAGTATCAACATGATAGAACATAATCATCATCTTTCTTCGCAGAATCCAACGCAATCATAAAAAAATAGGGTTCTAATTTGTAAAACGAAAGTTATGGGCCAATCTTGATCCCAATTTTTGACCGAACATTTAGAACACCCTGTGACGAGTTATTCAAAATTCTAAATATGTAAAATATTTCCATTGTCTTCGACTACAAAAACGTGAAAACGGTTTGTGGTCAAGATATGTAGATTAGAAATAGCAAACATTATACCGAATACTCTTATCTACCTTTTTTTGTTCAGTTTTTTTTATATTTCGGAAAGTATTTTGACGAATGCAACGATTTCAGTACGGATGTATTCAAGTGTATATCATTAGTGGAATAATTTATCTTCTATGACCCAGGTCATAGTTGAAATGAAACAGATTAAATGAATTTGACGCTACGTACCACATAAATTCAGAAAATCCTAAATAACTCAAGAATTATCAATTTTAGGAGCATTAACATGTTAGAACATTATCATAATTTTTCTTCATACAATCCAACGCAATAATAAAAAAATAGGGTTCTAATTTGAAAAACGAAAGTTATGGGCCAATCTTGATCCCAATTTTTGACCCAACATTTGGAACACCCTGTGATGAGTTTTTCAAAATTTTAAAAATGTACAATATTTCCACAGTCTTTGACTTCAAAAATGTGAAAACGGTTTGTGCTTAAGATATGTAGATTAGGAATAACAAACATAATACCGAATACCCTTTTCTCTCTTTTTCTTCAGATTTTTCTCGGTATTTTTGAATGTATTTCGACGAATGCAACGATTCGAGTACGAATGTATTCAGAATTGCATACTCTATCAAATTCAAAAATAAAAAAACAGAAAAATAAAATTTTGTAAATTTTTTTTTCGCTCCCTGTATAACTGAAAGTGGTCAGGCTCCAAGAATATTTTAGCTCGGTAGATAATGTCAAACAATATCATAATCCCAATTTTCAGATTTCAAATAAGTCCAGTTCTCCAGAATCGCCTAATAGGCCGTCGAACTTGGTACACCCTGTATAGGAGTGACTACGGATCTACATTCAATTACGCTACAATTTACTGGGTAGGTAATCCCAGAGCGTCAGTATGATCACTGCTTCAGAGACGTATGACCACTCGGATGGCTCTGCATATTGCAAATATCTCTGCTGAATAAACCGACCAATGATCCGGCATTCTACTGCATGTCTCCTCAGATAGTGATATACCCATCCAACAGCGTTAGTGTTATCTGTATAGATATCTGTGCATCCACAGAATCTTCCAGGAAGAATCTTCTGAGACAAACCTATATTAGTTATTGAATCTTTTCTGAAATTTGTTTTATGCATCTCCACATCGACATCTGTTACGAAATGAGGAAGAGAGTGTGCGCTCAAAATAATGGCGGTATTCTGCTTTTTCTGTTTAAGCTACGAATCTGTAGCGCACGGTCGACCGTACGATTGATGTGTATCTTACGACTTACAGATTCGTAAATAATGAAATTCTGGAATTTTTTCTGTAACTATTGTATTAGAAGTGTCAATTTTGAACTAGTTCGTACTACTGATATAAAATAGAATTTATTTCTTTGTTATATTGGATCGTAACTATTGATTATTGAACACATTCATGTTGAGTTTGTATTCGTTGTGACAAAAATAAACCACTCAACATAAACTCACAATACACCTTTGGATATGTTTCCGATCACCTGTAAGCTACAGATTTATAGGAAGCGTCGGGAATCGTTATTTTCCTGTAAGCTTATGAAAAGATACAAATTTGGTTACAGATGAAAGCAGAATGGCACCATGAGCGTCCATGTTTGCGATAGCACTTTAAGGGCTTCTACGTGACCTGGTATCGAGCCATTGAAACAGAGGCCATCACTTGGCTATTGAAAAATCTGTAGATTTTGGAAACATATTTGAAGGATGCCACTGCCTCCTTGATTGGAGGGTTAGTTCTCCACTTTCGGCGGGGATAATGTTCGTCGGTGACAGGAAACTGAACCTTGTTCAATTCTGTAAAAGAGCCTTGGCACATTTTTTAAACAATATTTCTTCAAAGTCCAAGTGGAATCTGACCAGTTCCCCATAGATGTTCAGGAGAGTGGAAGTGTGAGAGCCCCATGGCGGTTTACAGAGACTTTTTATTATATTCGATTAGGATATATCTTTAAAATTCATATTATGATCAATATCTTCTCCCCATTCTAGCTTCTGATCGAAAATAACCTCAAAATATTTTACCTGTGACCTCCACTCAATGGGTTGTGCATCAAAGTTAATAGGATTCACGCTCCTGGGAATGGCACATTTTTTTAATAATGATAAAAACAATAGAACTTTATTACACCCAACAGGAAATTCCCCATTATAGGGTAACAATGATAAAATATAAGATTTTCTAGAAAGCGAAATAAAATTATCCAGTAATGAAAAAACATACTTCAATAGAATCCAAGATTATGGGATCACATTTCAAGTTCATTTGCAAGCATTGCGGCAACAGCCCGAAGCAAATCACATTCTTCTACTCGACCCAATGGCCCAAGCCCGCCCCAAATACGATAAGATAGAGCCTCACACAATCCTTATTTTACCCTAGAAAATTAACATTAAATCGCACACCCCCGAATACTAATCATTCGTGAAATTTACGATATCGAATTCAAAGAAAAAATCTACAGAACTGAAGATTATCCCTGAAGACTTTATGGTCTGTTCAGGTTTGGTTCTCCTGGGAAGTAGACTGCCCACTGTTTCTAAATCGTTTTTCGACTTTCAAAGCGTTTGAAAAAAAGCATATTTCATTCGGAGGAGAAAATTACTTTCCAGGACAACCAAGAAATAGGATACACGTGAGGGAGCCCAAGCGTTAACTTGAAATTTAATAGAGCATATCAGAAATAAATATAAGTAGGGATCCCCAGGACCCTGCAATTAAGACCTTATATAGAAGAAACTGCCAAAGACAGGATATCAGATATTGACCTGAATAAATAATTTTTGATGAAAAACACCGAATTCACCAAACTATTTAGCTCTAAGTAGTGACTGCGTTTTCACGATGCAAAAAAAGGGTGATTGGTTCATACAAACTTAAACTCAAAATCAACACATACGAGTTTAAAAACCAACAATCACTGGTGGCTTGTCCTATGAGGCAGGTGAGGCAAAGCCTCACCCAATAAATTCTAAAAATTACACGTACTAATTCAATTCATCGAATATTTCATTCATCCATTTCATCCCCCTACAATTATTCTACCGTCTCAATTTCCCATCATACAGTACGGCACTGGGTCTCTGTACCATATGGCCATTCATGCTCAATCCCCCTATTCTTTTATATTCATCTCACTTCCTCTTTAAGAATTAACCTTCCAGAACACGTGCGCGGACTCACGCCCCGCAGTCCTACAAGTTACATTTTTATGGACAGGGTTTTCATCATCTTTTCTGTTGATTTCCTGTAGCTGCTCGTTTAGATACTTTCTATCATAATTTGTGATCGAATGTTTGATAGTCAGGTTCATTTGAGCTTGAGGACCTTTTGCGGATTAGCTGTCCGCAGCGTGTGGTGGTGCGTCAACTATTGCAGTACTAGTGGAATAGTCTTTCTGTGAAAAGTTTGTGGAAAAATCGCTGTAATACGACTCATTAGTATTTATTCTAAAATTTTCAAGATGTATTCATTCGAAAAATACAGAAACGCCTAGAAATGTTGATCAGATCAAGATGAGGAAGAGGTTCTTCTTATGAGTGACCATGATGACAGTACCGAACAAGAAATTTCCGTTGGAGAGCCCGATCAGGATTATTCTGGTTCATATTTTCTAGGAAAGGATGGAGTTTCGAAATGGAATAAGCATGCTGCTATGAAAAACGTGAGAACGAGAAATGAAAATATTATAAAACATAGAGCATCTGGAAAACCTTATATGATTTTGGACAACAATGTCAGTAAAGGTGGTGTAGATACTGTCGATAAATTATGTGCAAGTTTTAACTGTGCCCGAAATTCCAGAAGATGGCCAATTGTGATTTTTTATTCTGTTCTGAATGTCGCTGGTATTAATTCTATGGTTTTGTATTTTACGAATAATGTTGAAATACGGATATCCAGGAGAGGGTTTCTTCGCTCTGAATCATTTCTACTCATCGAAAGTCGCCTCAAAATGTGAGCACAACTTCAGAATATACCAAAATCTATGAAGGAAAGAATAAGGGAACTGACACGCCAAGAACAACAAATTACTCAACCGAACAATGTGACTAACGGTAGAGGCAGATGTGCATATTGTGATCGCAAAAATAACCGACCTTCAAGAATGTCCTGCAAAAAATGCACAAAATTCATGTGTGCCTTCTTATTTCTCCTGAATGTTTCGAAGAAAATTATGATGAGCAATGAACAATATTATTCCTGAATTTTTTTATAGTTTAGCTGAATAAAAATTTCTGATTTAACAACTATTATTCATTCCTCAATAAAAAAAAATTTCACGAAAAAACAATATGAAGGCAATGGCAACAATTCCTGATAGGATTGTGGACTGAGAGTCCGCAGGGTGTACTCACGCCCTGAAAGTCGGCGCGTGTCCCGGAATGTTAAACGATTCGAGGCATGCCCAACGGTTCCCTCCTTTCTAGCGCGTTATCTACATCCATGCAAAGCGGGAATATTATCTACGACCCTTTACGTTACGACTGCGAATGCGGCTTTAAGATGAATTCAGGGCCTCGCCTCTCGACAAACTGCAATGATTCGGCACCTGTACTATTCGGAAAGCGTGAATTTTAAATATTTTTTTTAGAATTCCTGCATGAGATTTTGTGCTTTTTTCATTGCATGAATTGAAACAATAATTTAACTATATTCACGCAAAAAAACTTATTCGAAAAGTATAAAATTGTACCATTTTCTTGAAACATCAAAAATCTCGAAAACTTCGAGACTTTCATAGAAACGATTTTTTCACATCAGGTAGAGCACATTCTGATCTGCATTACATTTTCGTTTGACGTGCCTTTTCGGGAATGAATGATGATAGTCTGAGGCATCCCTGATCATATACTACACTATAACCAAATTTTTCACCTCATCATGTTACTGAATTTCGTGAATGACATTTGTATCAATTTTGGAAAAAATGTCATGAGCGAAATTGCCGATAAAAAACAAACTTGAATGTTACAAGGGAGAAATTTTACCTGCTTAAATTTCATCTCGAGTGGTATTCGACATGACTATTTCACGAGAAAATATGACTCATTTTAAGAATTCTCTAATCTACGTTTCTACACGTATTGCGTTTTTTGACAAATAAGTATCCATCATAGAATAAACGTTGTTTGTTCTCTTTATGGTTTAATTTCCAAAGCTTTCTATGAATGTGAGAAATGTCAAGATATTGTCGCTGAAATACTAACTTGCTAAGTAGGCTAGCTGGAGGCTCTCGGCTAGATGCTGATTTTGAGGCCCTCCAGGAAATAATATCAAGAGCTCGATCACGAGGAAGATTAGTTCTCTCACGGCGGATAACCTGATTCGAAAGTTTTTGAATTCAAATGTCGTAATTTGAAAAAATTCGGAATGATTTTACATTCTTATCAGCTGCTGATTTTGTTTTATTATTTTTATTTATTTATTCATTCATTTTTATTTAAGTCAATTCATTACATCATAACCATAACAAAGAAAACAATACATAATAAACTAAATATAATTGAATTGCAATTTCAATATGTCTAAACCACATGGCATCACAATTAAGTAACCTTCACAAAAATAACAAAGATAACATTTATATAAATTCTTCAACAACCGGTTCGAGAGCAGAGTTACCTAGGCACGAATGCCTGTGTTGTAAATCTACCCTCTCGCGGCTGTACCTAAATTAAACAATTAGTCGGTGAATGCAACCTAAATGGAGTGAAAACATGAGGAGTATAAAAATACAATAATTCACACATACATAATAATAATTTGAAAGAACCAACGGAATCACAGAAAGAGGTATCGACATAATATGTAAGTTTCTCTTCTTCTTTGACCTATTCAATTTTGAACCTTTCTTTATGTTTCAGAATGAATTCTTTCACCTTCAACTTGAATCTTTTTGGGTTATTTTCTTCTCTCAGGTTAGTTGGAATGAGATTAAAAAGTTTCGGACCATAGTACAAGAACGATCTTTTTGATACAGACTTTCTAAAAAAATCAAGATGTGAATTTTTTTGGTGAGTATATCTAGTTGTTCTCGTATTTTCAATATTGAACTTAGCTTGTTTATGAAACACTCTCAATATGCACTGATAAGTGAAAATGGTTCTGACGTTGAGGAGCCCCGAATCTTCGTAGAGTAATTTCGTGGAGAATAGCTTATTTTTTTTGAAAATTATTTTTAGAAGTGTATTTTGGGCCGTTTGTAGCGATTTTATGGTAGAAGAGAAGGCACCACCCCACACAACGACACAAAATCTGATCAGAGATTCAGCGAGACTATTATATAAAATGGCCAAATTCTTTCTTGACACCATCTCTCTCAATATATAAAATTTATGCATAAGTGCTCTTATTCTTCTAGTTACTTGGTTTATCTGTTTTTTCCAACGTAAATGCTGGTCTATTATTATACATTTTTGTCAATCCAAAAATCAAGAAAATTATCACGATTCTACAAAGTTGAACGAAAGTCAGTTATTGTCTGACGAAGGAGTCTGATTTAGACTCCGAAACGTTACGCTTAAGATTTCAAAGTCTTTTCATTTTTTTTCTGTTCATTATTAGGCAACAATTTCTTCTCGTAAAGTTTTCTCGCCTGATGAATTAGTACTCAAATTTTTACGCAGGGGCCTTTCTTATATTATTAAAAAGTTTTTTCTAATTGTTTCTTGTTTCAGAGACTGGGAGAGAAAATCAGGAAAATGATTCGAAATGTACAGATTATAAAGTAGTCGTGGACAAAATTGTATTTTTGAGTGAGGTCAATTCGTGGCGTTGTCTTAAAAATGGTCTTTGTTTTTGTGGAACTGCACGCAATTTGTCATCTTCCCCAATGAGATCTGAAATTGAAAATCAAAGTCTTGTTTCCCAAAAACGAGAATGCAGATAAAAATGGTATTATTCTTGTGAACATGAAGAAGATACTATTTAATGACCGTATTGTAATTGGGTATTATTATACCCAAGTATTTCACAGAAGAAGACTTACTCAGATCAGGACAATGACAGGCACTGACGTGGCAGTTAGAGGAATGAAATTTGAGCGAAAAGTGTTTCGGTTGATCCACTACCGAGGGAGAATAAGTCAGGTATTTAGTTTCCCCAATATTTATACTCAACAAATTGTGATTGAACCATAATTGAATTTTTTTTAAATCTGATTCAGCTGTAGACTTTACTTCACTCCAGTTATTACTAGTGAATACCACAGCTGTATCATCCTCATAGCACACTATATGCCCAACGAAATCTTTTATTTTTGTTATATTATTCATATATACAAGAAACAGTATTGGACCCAACACCGTTCCCTGTGGTACTCCCATTCTTACTGCCAACCTCGAGCTCATTTCCCCCCCTATCCTCAACGACTGATATCTGTCGGATAGATATTCATGAAGGAGGTTCAGTGCTGTACCACGAATACCCAACTGTGACAATTTATGGAGCAATTTTTCGTGCGATACAGTATCGAATGCCTTAGCGACATCAAGAAAAACTGCAAGGCACTTGGATGATTTATCTATCGCCCCAACAGATTTTTCTAACATATCCACAATAGCGTCCTCAGTATTTGACCCTCGAACAAATCCGTATTGTCTGTCAGTCATCAGGTTGTTTGCGTCAAAGAATTCAACTAATCTATTTTTCAATGTCTGTTCGAAAATTTTCGCAAAGTTATCTATAACAGATATGGGACGGTAATTTGTCATTTTGGTTGGATCCCCACTTTTGAAAACTGGGGTCACGACAGTTTCTTTCCACTGTTTTGGAATTTTACCCAGTGACAAACACAGGTTGATGATGTGTAGTAATGGTTTTATTATATGCACATGAATACTTTTTATAGTCAAAGTTGAAATTTTATCAGGACCGGGAGAGCAGTTGTTTTTTAGATTTGATATGAGAATGATGATTTCATTATGTGTTAAAGGTCTTAGAAATATTGTACGATTGTGTGTATGTTCAAGAAGGAAATCATCTGGTAAAGTTGTGGTATTAATTGTTTCAGTCAATTTTTTTTCTATATTGATGAAGAATTTATTGATCGCGTTAGCTTTCTCATTACTATCGTACAATATTTCAGCACCCTCATTCTCGATATCAACGTTCACAATATCAGTTGAAGGTTTTTTACCGGATGCATCATTTATGATTTTCCAAATTTCCCCATTTGCTTGTTCTATCTTACTCTGATAATAATCATTCTTAGTTTTCCTGATTAAATCATTTATTTTATTCCTATATTCCCTATACTGCATTTCTAATAGTGTATGATTATTTTTCAGCTTTTTTTTCATGAGATCCCTTTTTTTAATAGAAGTAATAAGGCCAGTTGTGATCCAAGGCTTTATTTTAGTGGTTTTCTTAGTTTTAATCCTATTTGTGCTCGTTGCCTCATTTATATACGATTTCAGTTTATTTATGAAAATATCATAAGAATCTTGTACCACCTCGCACCCCAACACATCAATCCAACTTTCCCCATTCAAAAATTCACTCAGTAATTGATAGTTGATTTTCTCTCTAATAATCTCAGCATCTTGTCTAATATAATTTTTTTGCAGATGTGGGGATGATAAGAATACAACCGTAGTGAAATGATCTGTCATGTCAGTTTGAACAATGAACGAATCAACTTTTATTTTCTAAACAATTTTCTTTTCTTATGAATATATGATCTATTAGTGATTCAGTGTTTGATGTTATCCTGGTAGGTTTGTTAATATGCGATAGAAAACCTTTTGAATTCAAAGCATCCAAATAACGACCGGTATCAGATGAATCAGTTTGCAACAAATTGATATTGATATCTCCGGCATATATTTCCAATTTTCTAAACTCAAGATCACTCAAATATAATTCTAAATCATTTATATAAGTTGAAATTTTCGTAGCAGGTGATCTATAATATGCAGTTATACCTATTGTATTATGCGAATGAATAAATTTATTTATGAATGTTATTCTGAGGAATCTAGTTTCATTCACAATTTTGATTTCAACTGCAGCAGAAAGACTGCTCTTTGTGTACACTATAACCCCATCACACTTATTTATCTCCGATTCATTATAATGTATGTCATAGTTCGGAATAAGGAAGTCATTCACATTTTCAATCCTTCTAGTTTCAGATAATATAATCACGTCTAGAAGGTCCTTAGCCATCTGTACATGTACCAACAATTCATCATAATGTTTTCGTAAACCTCGAACATTAAAGTGAGCCAATACCTTCTCCCCCCCAGTCCGCTCCACTCATCGCAAACTGCTGGAAATTTTCCACCACTCTAGTATCTACTTCTACATTATCATCTAAATGTTCCAAAACCTCCAACATTCCGCAAGTCAACAACCCAATCTATAACAAATTCTTACAAGTTACAATCCCGTGAAATTTGTTCCCAGATTGAGGGTTGACTGGTCGAAAACAATAGACTATAAGTGAATATGGTGAACATCAACAATTTTAGTTTTAGAATTAAGAAACAAAGTAACAGAATTAACTGTAAACAAACTATAACCAAAGGAAATGTAAAAATCGCACATGAATAACAAAAACAAATCAGATGCAAAGAAAGGGCATCACTCACTGAACCAACCGTCTCAATCACCCTTCTTTATCCTAGATGTGAGATTGACTGCACAATCGATATTTTGTTGACAGATCGAGTTCTAGGCTTCTCCTGTAAAGATCTTACGACAGGTACCGGTTTTATAGGAGGTAGATTTCCTGGGGTTGCAAAGTCGCCCTGAGGTTGCAGTAAAGGCTTTTCTTTAATCTCTGCAGTTGGTGTGCAAGGCGCACTGTTAGGCCTGATCACAGGAGCACCGTTTTTCTCCAAATCTTCAACTCCATACGATACTCCGTCCACAATGAGTTTACTTCCCCTTATATAATATTCTTTGTGTCGTTCCTCCTGTTTCACGAGTAGGAGGTGTTTTCTCAATATCTTTTTCTCACTTCTTTGTATCGGAGTGAGATCGTGGGCGATGGAAATATTTGTTCCTTTCAACCTTCTACAATTTTTCAGGATTTCGTTCTTCTTCAGGTTTGATATTAGTTCAATTTTCATGGGACAGTTATCGGATCTGCCTAACGGGTATACGTCGGCGAGATCTCCTCTTTCCAGGCTCACACCAAGCAATCCCTTAAGGTCCTCTCACAAAGTTTCCGCGCCAATCTCCTTCCTCTTCTTCCCTAGACCGAATACTAATATGTTTTTCCTATTCTGTGTTCTCCTGATTTCCTCTAGTTCAGCTCTAAGTTCACTGTTTTCTTGTTCCAAGTATGCGACACTGCCTTTCAGATCCTCAATTTTCAAGAGAAGTCGTGCTTCGCTAGCTGCGATGCAGTTCCTATGTCTGTACGGCTCTTCAATATCTCCTCACGAATGATTTTTATCGCATTCTGCAGATCTGACATCCTACGGTACGGAAGTGTATTCTATGGCTCCCTTTATAACAATTTGTTACTATTCACGGAACAATGTTGACGGTGTGTTTATACTTATGATTAGCACTATCAGCAGTTGGTCACGCGTCGAACGATTGTTTTTTTTTTACGATAAATCAATATAATGATCTCGTTTACCGCAAAAAAACTTCGAATAATCGGAAGAAATCAATCACTCCGGAAAAACAATTCTATACAATTATGATCCCCCGAGCTAGAACTCACTCTCGATTAATTTTCTAACAAAAATTCTAACTGGTAGCTCGAAAAACTCGCGGAACTTATGTAGAGTACCGAAAACACGTCTATTCGTTCACCAAACACAATCGCAACTGAAATTTATCCCTTATTTGAAAAACCAAATTATTTATATAGTACTATTAACGGTCATAACTCAAATAGAACGATCGTTATGATGCTTTGACGATAGGTCAACTGCGAAGATGACATTGAAAAAACAATGGGAATAAACCGCAATCTAATAATTATAAGCAAAACTTAATATACTCACATATGTATATTACTATCCTAACTATGGTAATTCGATTACTACTCTTGGCCACCACATTAATTATCTCATCTTTGTCCAAGCCAAAAACCAATTATCTTTCTACAGAAAAGGAACGTAACTCGTCAATAACTCTTTTCGAAGAATTGAAAAAAAAAATGTTCGTAGCCGTGAATCAGTAATTTCAAAAGCAATTCATCGTAATGCTTTTTTTAATTCAATATTTCTCACTCCATTTACCCCGCAACCCTTTACTTTATTATTTTTAAATGGGAAAATCTTTATGTATTATCATAGGTACATTAAATCAAAGGTAATTTGATTATCTCAGTGATGTGATTGAAAGAAAAATTGGTTGTGGCGTGTTTTTATTAAAAATTCATATGGATTGCAATTTTTGTTTATACTTAAAGAAAAAACATTAAAGGGATTAGGAGCAGTAGCGTAACGAATTTCGACTGGGCCCCCCCGCAGAATTAGTTTTCGGGCCCCCCGTACGGCGATGCGTATTTATTGAAAAAAACTTTATTCAAGAAAAGTATATGGTTTAGGTGCAACACCACCAAAATAACTCCGAAATATTACTTGAAGTAATACTTTCTATACTTTATTTATTGAAATATTATTCAAAATTTGTAGTAAATAATATAAATAGTTGCATCTTTATTTCAAATATAGTTATCAATCCCAGAAAATACTGTGTTACTTGAAGTGAATGGGTAAATAACTTGAGTGGTTGATTTCTTTGTTGCAAATACATTTATCACTTCTTGACTCGTTCATTCTCATTTCTCAACAAACTGGGCCCGCTAAGTCTTTTCTGGGTCATTGTACTTCTCAAATAATACTTTATTAACTTTAACTTTTAAAAGCATTTCTTTGCCCTTTTGCTACAGTAACAGGTTATATTAAAAATAACATTAAAGCAGTACAGAGATCTTAGAAACTACTTGCAATCAAAAAATTTTGTGAAAACAGGAGATCAGCTAACTGTCGTATTGATGATCTTTTCTGAATCTCTGATTTCAATGCAATTCTAAAAGAGTTTATTCGGAAGTGAAGTCAGAAGTGACGTCATGTTCATACAAATCTATGGATTCTTGGATTTTCCTCAATAATGATTGGTCAAATAATAATACAAGAATTATTGATTAGTTACGTTATTTTTTTGGCAATTGTATACTCTTCAAAAATAAGGCAGGACATAACGTCTATGCCTTAACTAGACCTGAGACTATTCCGGATTATTCTTAGCTTAGGAAACACCTATTCGTTTGAGACGAAATGTATATAAGATATCGCTAGGATAAGTTTACATGCTATATGAAAATTAGTAATCAAACCTGATCCAAGAGAGTTAAACAAAAACTGAAATGGGCAAAAGGCGCATGCAGAACACTCGAATCATTTTTCACTGTTCAGGTGCCAAATCGAGTTCAAAATCTTCCAAATCTCCTTCTGTTTTTTCAACTGTGGTATTCTCAAATTTTATAAATCTTTTGAACTGATCCGAAAATTTTTGAATTTCTATCAATAACAGACTTCTCATATTCGAACAATTTTTTTACATAATTTTGTTCTGCTTCTGGAGGCCCCTTGGAGGCCCCCTCGGGGATCGCCGTCCCGCTGACCTGGCCAGACCGGGCCTGTTGCTAAGTTTTGCCGGCCTGCATGTCTTATCGCTGTAAAACGAGAGTAGCTATGGCAACTTTCTCAATGAAAACGAAAGGAGTGGAATAGTCACTCAAATACTCGATGCAAATTGAGGACAATTGGTTTTCTCATGAATGTGATTATCAGAAAACGGGTAAAAAACGATCATTGGACATTTCATATTAATTAATTAATTTCGTTTATTTTCAGTTGAAGAGTATACATTAAGAGAAATCTTATTATTCATGATTTTAGAAATTAGTGGAATTGAAAATTGTGTTGACAAAACCAAGGAAAAGTGAACAAGAAACGATCATTATGTTGCTTCGAATATGTATATGTTTTCAAGGAAGGTATCCTAAACCAAAAACATATAAATTGATGCTCCATCGGTTATATTCCAAATATAAATTATCTCAATACATCTATCAGAATTCTATAAAACTATCGATCATCAGTCAGTGCAATTCTCAATGAATCTGAAACAATGTAGAAAGGTTTGAAATTTCGATCCGAAAATGGACTAGGCGCGAAGCCTTGAATCATATTTATTCGTAAGAATAAAACATCGGGACTCTAAGAGGGCTTATTGAATCCAGTAGGCTATTTATTCCGCAGTGAGATACCAATCTGCCTGAGATTATTGCGAATTAAAAATGCTGACAATGAAATGACAATGAAACCAAACCTGCAGACATTCCTTACTTATCTAATGTGCGTCCTACAATAACTTCTATCCGAAGCAGCTACTATATTACGCCCTGGTGGGCAACTGAACAAATCCTTACACCTGAAGATCTGCTATCGGCGAAAAATGCTGATATATTCAAGCAGCAGAATTTGCGCTAATGTGACAGTCGCGATTTGTAAGGTATACACAATCGACGACAGTAAACTTTGGCTGAACTTGACATATTGTTGAATACACAATTCCACGTATTCTATCGGCCTCTGTTGGAGCTACTGATGATTTTGGTTCAGACAAGAATTGTAGGATATTTTCATTATCATGAGGAGTTTATCCCACGAGAACTGAAATCTGACTGATATTCTTCTCGTCTATGTTCCTGGCGCTATGAATTGATTTTTTTCAGAATATTGTACGCTTTGTTACTACAATTAAATGATTATCTATTCCTGGATATAATTGAAAATCGCATGATATTGAATTATTTAGATGATCTCAAGCACCCGACCTGATTTATATAATATCAGTTGAATGATTTGTGATGGAATTTCTAATGTCGCACTTAGAAGAATTCATATAATATACTCATGAATAATGACTGCGATGTAGGCATTATTCAGTAGAAAAGTACGAGTATTGAATAATCCATAATTGAAGCACTCTTCAGACCTTATTGCGATGAACAAAGAATCCCAAATATAAGACAAAGTACTTCAGTTCATTACCTCAAGTTTTTTGTTCAATTTGGAGGAATTTCGAGAAAAAGGGGCTAAAAAATAGGCAACGATCATCATATGGAACCGGTGAATGAAGTCTCTCTTGAACAAATTAGTAAACTCAGCTTTTTTTTGGTTTTCTAGATTTTTCTGCTCTCGCCTTTTTTTCCAGATTTGAGTTTTGGGTGAATTGGAGACTATCTGTACAACTTTAGATAAAAGAATCAAGATGTTCTTGGAATTATATTCGTGGTTGTGGGTATCTTGAAAAGTCTCCCTGTACCTATTTATGTCCATTACTTTTTCACATGAATTTGGCTGTATTCCATCAATGATGATTTTTAATTGCTCAATTGTTTCGGTTTTCATATTCACATTGCTCAAGGTGAATATACATTTGCTCTACCTCTTTTATTCAATATTATTTCCATCTGTTATATCGGTAGGAATTCCGGAGATCCCTTGTTTTCACTCAAAGAGCATTTATAAGAGTGATGGAAGATACAATTCAAATTTATCGTTCGGGAACGTTTTAGTTTCTCTTTCATACTATTTTGGCTCCCTGAGTGAAACGGTTCTGTAACGGTCAATTCCATCCTTTAGCTGATGAGGCAATGACCCCCATAGATTCAAACCCATTCGATTTCCAACGTCTGAATTGAAAAAAAAGCAAAACCAAAAATCTCAACTTAAAATCATTCATTATTGGAGTCAAGGGTTTTCCTCTAAATAGAATTTTTTTTCTAAAATTTGAATTAATTATGTCGAAGGATAAAGTACTGCAATATTCAAATGACTTCATAAGAACAATTAAATTCAGGAACAGGTGATCAATCTTGTATCTCCAATGTGTTGAAAAGAAGGTAGCCATAGTCTGCTTCTAAATACACTCACGAATCCTACCACCTTCTCGAACTGAAGTAACTCGATGTCCGCGTAAATATAAACCAGGTATACATCGTGCCACTAGACATTCGCTATCTGCATTCGTGTGAGTGTTTTACAACCTAGCCGAGCTACCTTGCTTACTTATCTGATGGATGAAGACGAACAGAGTAGGTATAGAGGGGCATTCTTCCCTAACCTGGACTGAAATTGTATGCTGACAACTACTATTTTCACAAAATTGATTCTCACCGTATAATTTCGCGATCTGAAATTCTCACATTCTAATGCATTTACCGTATTGAAGTATATGGCTCGTTTTTGAATAGAACCTCCAAAAATGATGATTGGATATGTAATATTTTAAATATTTCCAACATTATACTTCCAAAATATTCAAATAGAAGTCACTAGTTACTTTTTCCCATAATTTGCTATCTAACGCATAATTTTGCACAGCATAATAGATTTGGAAGAATGTTAATGCCACATTTCCCAACCTAACTCTTCTTTCGTTTGAATTTTTAATTTTTTTATTTTTGTCTTCATCTTTCTCAGTTATCTTTCTTTCACTGATATATCCTTCACCTCTACAATCAATGAATCTTTTTCCGGATAGGATTCTTCTGTTCGTGAACTCCAGAAGTGTAAAATATCAAGATAAACAATATGCATACTTATGATTTTATTATTAATCTCAATATATAAAACTTGGCCATTTTGTTAGTTACACCATTCATAACTCAAGATTGGATGAATTGTGTTTTATGATAGATTTTTTGTTAGATTCTTCTACGGCGGGGTTAACATTAAATACATCAAAACTCTGAAAAATTTGATGCAATAAAATAAAAAAATTGGAAATAATTTTCTTTCTTGCGAATAACGCCAGTAGGTGTCGATACGGAAAAGCCTTCTCGTGAAAGTGTTATAGTTGATATTAATTCGGTGAACTGCATTTTCTAATAATATTAACTCATCTGAGTCCATGTGTTATTACACCTATCTTTCTTCCGAACACTACGGAAAATTTTATGACGAAATGTTTTGGACAAATCCCCATTCTACCAATATCGCCATTAGATGGCCATATAAACAATTACTGTATTTTGAGTTGCCTAAACGTGTCAGCCTTGGAATTCTAAGGTCTTTACAGAGAAATAGGTGCCTATTCACAATGGACAATCTGACCTCTTTATTCCCGCACCCGGGAAAAAAATAAAAATGTTGTTCATCACAAGGAAGGAATTGTAAAATATGAAAAAAGTTACCACTTAAATAAAGAGAATTCTTTTGATGTATGAATATGTACAGGAGTGTATAGGGATAATGTACAGGGTGGGCAAAATTGGTGATACCTGAACAACAACTTTTGAGCTGTGAGAGATAGAGGAAGATGAATGAAACGTTACCGAGCACGTTACAGTGTTATTTTTTCTAGAGACTGATAATGCTATCAACTGCTTATCTCTATCTTCTTTTGTTTTCGAGTAATAGGCCAAAATTGAAATTTGATCGATTTATTTTTCGGTCATTATCTCCGTTTCTGTTTGTGCTAGAATGTTGAAATGAAAACATTATACAGGCACTTTTTTCAAAGCAATCCAGAAGCGTACTTTGTTTTTTTCCAAAAGGTTTTCTTGATGAGCTATAACAAGAAGTTGTGTTTTTTCTTATGGAAACAATAATTTGAAATGGCTTAGAAAGAATCGCCATTTTTGCCCGTTTCAGAAACATATCATACATCCTACATCGTTCTCAGATTCATTCTGTTATCATGAAAAATTTAGAATGAATTTGAAATTTCAATTACATATTAAGTATTGAGTAGGCTGAATCACAGAATAATATATCCCTACGCATGGCGTCATTATTATTTCTCCATTGAATACTTGATTCAATTTTTCGTGGTTCGATCTCTGTTCAGAATAATTGTCAATTACCTACTAGAATCCGAAGTAATTATTGCAAGCAATACGGAAATGTTCGCAAACTACGAGAAATATGATATGTTGAATTTTTTTTTTATTTTAGCGGCAATAATGACTTCGTATTGACAGTTGTTCTGAATAGAGATCAAACCACGGAGAATTAGATCAAGTATTCAGTGGCATAATAATAAAGACACCATGCGTACACCACACACATATCATTCTTTGATTCAGCCTATACAAACTATATTTTTCATGATAACTGAATGAATCTGAGGACGATGTATGATGTATGATATATTTCTGAAACGGAGAAAAAATGGCGATTCTTTCTGAGCCATTTCATACTATTATTTCCATAAGAAAAATCACAACTATATGTTATAGCTCAGCAAGGAAACCTCTTGGAAAAAACAAAGTAATAATAATAATAATAATATTTTATTGATCCTCTAAGACATATGAATATACATGTATAGGACAGGTCAAAAACAAGATTGAAAAAAATTGATCGACTTGAAACAAATTATTGTCGATAATAATCAGCAACAGTGTAAAAACATTCGTTTACCAATTTTTCCCTAATAATTTTTTTGAATTTATTCAGTTTGAGAGATTTAATACTTGTTGGTAGGTGATTGAATAATTTGATGCACTGATTTTGGTGACCATTCGAATTTAGTTGTTTTATGTTCTGGTATTATACTTATGAAAGCTTGAGAGTTTCGTGAAGTTTCCTTCATTTTCCTTAAAATACACTAGACATTTGTAAATGTATATGCATGCCACTGTTAGGATTCCTTTTTCTACAAAGGTCGGGCGACAAGACGATCTCAGAGGTAAATTGAAGATCATTCTTAAAATTCTCTTCTGGATTAAAAATACCCTACCAACATCAGTTGAGTTCCCCCAGAGCATGATATTATAGGAAAGGTGGCTATGAACTAGGCTGTAATAAACATTGATGATAGCTTTCAGAGGAATCGAGTTTTTGACTCTGCTTATTGCGTAAAAAGAACTATTCAGTTTCTTACAAACGGAATCGATATGTGCACTCCATCTAAGATTTGAATCAATGTAGATTCCGAGAAAATTGAGGTGCTTTGCCGACGAAATGATGTCATCGAGGTGACGAATAACTAATTTCCGCTCACCTACTTCACCAGTAAAGTGGACGCATTGAGTTTTCTCAATGTTTATCATGAGAGAATTCGAACGACACCAGTCAACAAAGCATCCCACCAGCATGCAACACAGTTCCTGTAGGACTTCAAAACTCCGAGCTGTAACCAACATAGAAGTATCGTCAGCAAAAAGCAGAATTCGAATCGACTCAGTTAACGAAAATGACTCGGGAAATTAATCGAATTAGCCATCAGTTTCCTTAAATTGACAGGTAAGTCATTAATGAATAAAAGGAAAAGAACCTTGTGGGACTCCAAGGTTTAACACTCGTTCAGCTGAAATAAAATCAGCAACCTTGACGGACATTGATCTACCCTCTAGATAACTTGACAACCAACTGAGAAATACACCCCTGAAACCCAAATTGTAGCACTTGTCAACAAGAACACGAAAAGAGAGGGTGTCGAATGCCCGCGACAGGTCGAAAAATAACCCCGCAACAAACTGGCCCTTATCAAGATATTCGTACACAAATTCAGCAAAGTAAAGTGCTCCTGACTGAGTTGATCGACCTGATCGATATCCATGTTGTGAGTTATCAAGTATATGGTATTTGTCTAAGTAGTTCATCATTCTGTTGAACACAATTCGCTCAAAAACTTCCGAAAATATACTTAAGATGGAAATTAGTCTGTAGTTTGCTATATCATGAGTAGATTTATTTTTATAAATGGGAACTACAACAGCCCTTTTGAGGAGATGAGGAAAGACACCACAGCTTATAGAAAGATTAATTATATGGGCAAAATGTGGAGCAATATCATCACTTATCAATTTTAAGATACGAGAAGAAATAGAGTCAACACCACTACTTTTCCCGTTCTTAAGTGATCTTATGGTTTCCAATACTTCATACTCGAGAACAGGATGAAAAAAAAAATTTAAATTGTGCATTTCAGATGTCGTACCGGAGATCGAAGATGAGTTTTTATAATAAGAGTTAAGTTTTCTTTCGGTTATAGTAGAGCAACAATCAACAAAAATCGTAGCAACATCCTCAGATTCAGTGTACAAAACATTATCAACCAGAAGCTCAATAGGTCGAATGCCTCTGTTTCCTCGTCCAGTCAGAGCATTCACCAAACTCCAGACAGTTTTGTTTTTATTATCAGAACTTTGTATCAATTGGTTATTATATCTTAGTCTAGTATCTTTAATTAGTGAGTTGTAGGATTTTTTCGCTTGCTTATAGAGATTATAGGTTGACTGACTTGTCAAGTTTTTATGTAACCAATGAAGATTTCTAAGTTCTTCCTTGGCTGAAACAATCTCAGCACTAATCCACTTTCTACTGTCGTTGTTTGGAAATATCTTACATTTTGTTAGTGGGCAGCAAGTCTCGAACTTTTCTTGAATCAAGGAGATAAATGACCTAAAACATCCATCCACATCCACATGCTCATACAATTGCCGGAAATCACAATTCGAAATATGATGAACAAAATCATTCAAACTATTTTGACCAAGCTTTCTTACAAACTTCAACATATTTTGAGCCTTAGTATCGAAATTCACAGAAAACTCAAGTGAGAAAGCTCTATGGTCACTAATGAAAGCCTCGAAGACCTCAGGAGTGCAACAATCTGTATCGATGTTAGTCAAAATATAATCTACTTTGGATGTGGACGTATGCCCCGTAACATCAGTAAACACTCTTGTAGGATCTCTTGATGAGACATGTAAACTAAAGCAAGCCAGAAAATCCAAAAACAATCTATGGTTAAGAGAACTATCTTTAAGAAAATCAATGTTGAGATCGCCACAGACAAACATTACATCTCCTGGTCTATAGCAATAATTCAAGGTATGAGATATTCTGTCCAAAAATAATTCAAAATCACCCGAACAAGGTCGGTATACACTTAGAACTATGAATCGCATTTCATGAGTATGCATTTTAACTCCACACACCTCGAACTGCACCTCTTCGGAAAACTGAGACACGCGCAATTTTTCCACCTTCAACTCACTCCTCACATAAACCATCGAACCACCATGAGCTCTGTTGTGACGGCAGTAAAAATCCAGCTGTTGGTACCCAGGAATGTTCATTGTCAGCACGCTTTCAGGGCTACACCAGTGCTCAGAAATAGATACAATGTCTGGTTGATGTTCGCTGAATAAAACTTCAAGAGCATCTAATTTGTTAGAGATGCACTGGACATTTAGTTGGAGTATTTTAAATTTTTTCTGGAAGTATTGGTAGAGAGCTCGTCCTTAAGCATCAACTCACCAGCACCTGCTGTCGTCGCTTGGGAAAAAACCTGTTGACCGCTACACCCACTAGCCAAAACTCAGGATTCAATACAATGTCCAGAACTTCCGCAGGTAGTGTAACCTTGAAGGAGGAATAAACTTCAGGTTGTTTAGAGTTCAACTTTTCACAAGTCACATCCTGTTTATGTTGTTGAAAATAATTTTTTAGTTCGTCAACGGTTGTATCCGGGCTAAGTCTTGTAACATGGAGATGAGAGAATTTAATTTTTGGAACCACATTGAGGGTATTCGTCTTTTTTGTTCCAACTAGAGGTTAACTAGACTTCTTTGGCAATATCTTCACTTTAGTAGGCGAAATAATCGATGCTTTCAGGGTTTCATCAGGTACCTTCTTAGTTTTTTTTTCATTCTTTTGTTCTTTGAAACAACTCGCCAAGCATAAGATTCCTCGTTGTCCAAAGGTAAATTCCTATTCGACTCATCAATCTGTCTTGGAGAATCCAAATGTGAACAACCTGAAGTACCGGGCACATGTAGTAACATCGGTGCGGGAGGTGCGTCAGATGGAGATGAGTCACCGGGATGTTCTGTTCTTTCAGATATCTTGCCACTTCGATTATCAGCTGGTTCTTTGATAAGGTTTTTCACATTCTTGATTGAACGTATTTCTTCCGTCAGTTTTTGTATATGGTTATTTTGCGATATGATTATATTCTTCAGTGAAGCGAATTCGTTCATGAATATACTAGAAATTTCGGAAACAATTTCATTTCTTATTTTCTCGAAATCCGGCATTGGTTGGTGATACTCAGTTGTTGGTGTATTTTGATGTTCGGATTCCATAGCACTCTCGTTGTCTTGGCACTTTTTACACTTCCAGTAATTCGCATTATGTGATCGAATTTCATTAAAACTTTCGACCGATATGGTAACTATTATTACAATAATAACATCGTATCGAATCATCGTAGCGATCTCTTTTGTTGGAACACTGGGAACAACAAATTCCACGACCGTGCGGCATGATGACCTGATACGCTACTGGATTGATATCATAGACTATTAATATAACTAGACCGAGTATGTTTACGTTTTGATGGGAACGAACATTGAATGTGTTTACTTGCGTTGTTGCCGCCTGTATGCGACGTTCAGCTATATCGAGTCGGATTTAAAACCAGAATATTCAAAAATGGTCTAAAAATTGAACAAAAACTTGCCAAGACGCAGAACAATTCGTTTAAGTTAAATCTTATTATGTTAAATTCGATAAATTAAAAATTTGTCATCAACAAACCATTGAATATTTTTTCCTGAAATCTTAGTCGAAAAGTAAAACATCTGAAATTCAACGCAATTTGGCAATGCTGTGCTCCGGTAGTGTTGACCTGTTCAATGTGTCAAAGTTTGAAATTAATTTCGAAATATTCGTTGTAGAAAGTGTTTTGTAGTCTGAATCCTCTGATATTTATTCTCAAAAGTATCAAAAATTGTGAGACACTGTTATTTTTGCAGAATAAATCCCAAAGATCTTGGAAACGAAGAAATATCGTTACATACGTAAGTATAGGTTAACTTAATGTTTGTTTTCTTATTCAGGGTCGACTCGTACATCGAGGACTTCAAATTTAAAAGCTTTAATTTTAAATTTCTTATAGATTTCCCAAAAATATCGAAGTAAGGAATTTTTGGTTTTCTCTTCTTGGTTTGGATGAAGATGGGACATATCTTAAATGCTCAAGGCATTTCAATTGTAAGGATATAATTAAGAATAATATTGGAAAACGCATATTAAAACCAAATGATCTTCTAATCCAAATTTATAATTTATTCGGACCCTGAGACACTAAGGTGAGTATTTTCATTGGTATTAGAGATACTGGGAGTCGTAGGTTATCGATATCTGATATATCAGAGGGCAGTCCCCCAAAGAAGCTACCCAGGATGGAGTTATGTCTGATATCGATGTGTAAGTATCAATATTCAATTTCTTGCAACTATGTATATAAATTTATCTTATATAAAATAATAATAGTTCTGATTAAAACTTTATTAAATCATCCAAAGAACTAACGTCCTAGGTCTTCCTGCTCATGTATTGTTTTATATTTTACTTCGATAAATTTATATACAATATATCATTGAAACTTTCAGTCTTTCGACCACATTCTAAAATGTGTGAAATTGTCAATTTGAAGGAGACCCCCAGCCTCAGGATGCAATTATTCCCCGGATTCTGAACTGTATGTGGTAATTTGTAAGTATTTTTTATTCATTGCTATTATGTATGATATGAATCTTATTTTTTGGATCTTCAACTTCCTTTCAGAATGTTAAAAAATTCATTGATTATTTTGAAGTGCCAGAAATATTACATAAGTTTAATTTCCAGACCTTCTCTATCGCTTTAAAGTGTTGCATCATCGTCAACAAACACTGCATCTAAAGAGGCTAATTTATCTATCTAAACATTAACACCTTCAGAAACAGAAGAATATTAAACCACATCCACAGAAAATTTAGTATTGAAGTACATTTTTGTGTTTTCAGAAAAACCCATGTTGAAGATATGGATGAAGAAAAATTTAGTTCTACTAAAACAGGGAAAAAATTCTTAGTCATGAAGAGAACAATTTTCTCTCTTCGTACAATGGTTCAGACATTGCAGAGAGAAAAGATGAAGGTCACAATTGCCATGCAAACATAAAGCAATAGTGTAGCAGATGTAGCTGATACTTTGCTATACTTGTGTGACGACTTGAAGCTTTCTGATTTCAGTGTCCATGCAACTGCCAAATTCATTCACAATTTCAATGATCTTTTTAACATATGCAATTCAAGAAATACTTTATGTTCAAAAAACCATGGTCACCTGCTAGCCAGGTTGCTTTTTCAATTTTTTGGATTATGTGTCAGAATACATAATTGAAATTAAATTAGAAAATGCACCTGTAATATTTTCATGTAGAAAAACTGAATTTCGGGGATTCTTAATATGCATAAAAATTTGAAAGCACTATATCAGACATATGTCATTGAAAAAAGTTTTAAAATATATCAAACTATATCAAGACCATCTGGTGCAATAAGGGCAAAAGTTGGTAATAATAATAATACTGCGAGACAGTTTGAAAGTGCTTTCAAACGCTTATTACTTCATGCTGAAATAAGAGGTCCAGATACCGGCAATGTGGAAAAAGCTCACTTTTAATGAAAAGAATGAAAATGTTTCGAATAGTGCAGACTATATGAAATTTGAAGAGGACATCACACAGCAAATGGCGAATTATAATTGTTTTTCATCTGCTGTGTGGGATTTATTTCCATATTGTTGTAGCATACATATCCAGGTTTGTAGTTCAGAAACTGAAAAAGTGAGTTACTTACATCAAATGCAGAAGTTTACAAGAATCTACACAAATAGTTTTTCAATTGCAAGAACAGAAACAATTTTGGAAGTTAATTCAAGCTTCTTCTACAATTGTTAGTCTGTGAAAAGTTACAGAGAAATGCTTAAGGCACTTTGATAAGATGATTGGCATCTTAAATAAAAAAAATGCTAAATTAATTAATATTATCCAATACCAATGTATAGATGGGCAGGAAGACCTAGGTCGTTAGCCTTTTGAAACATTGTTTCAATAAAGTTTTTTACTACTACTACTAAAAAAATAATTAATCTTGAACGTATATTGATCCAGAATGCAATGAATAACTTGTCACCAGATGTTTTGTCTACATTTCAAGATCATCTGTATAATGATGATCCTATAGATGGTCACGTTTTTCAAATGATAAAGTTTATATTTTCCAATAATTTTCAGCTTCGAGTTCATTATGAAGCGACAAAGAAATTGGACAATTCAATAGAGGGTAGATTGAGGGGTGTGCTCACCAAAACAATTATGTTTAGAAAAGAGTGATGAACTCAATTTTTGATTTAAACCAGGTAACGCACCTGCAGAGGTGGTAATGATACCCGAGAAAACAGGGGGGTGGTTTAGTGGGTTAGAGTCCCACACAAATCTGCAAACACTTGTGCTACGTAGATGGCATTTTAGCTTCGTCCTACCTCAAGGCCGAAAAAAAAAAAGAGAAAAACTATTGCTTCTATTATTGAAAAAAATTCTAATAGTTTTTTGTTTCAGAGACAGTGAGAGAAAACCCTAAGAAAACTTTCACAAAAATGCAAAGACCTTTCATAAAATATTTCAATAGATATACAAATTTGTTTTGTACTCTTTACTTTTTCAATCCAATTTGGAGGCCTCTTTGTATTGTTCGAATATCGTTATTGTCTAGTTGTGATAAAACCTCAATTTCAAACTACAAAAATTATTTCTAATTCCAACTTTTCACCTTGAATACCTCCCTCTTCATTATGTTCATTTGATAATTCATTTATAACTGCATACTTCTGGATTAATATTGATTTTTTTCATTCTTCAGCTAATTCAAATTATTGTAATTTAGACAAAATTCTGAATCAATTTTCATGTAGCTTGGAAAACCAGTTATATAAGAAGTATTCTAAACCGACAATCCAATCTTACCCGAATATTTTCACATTAAATACACAAATCCGCCTCCCGCATGAGACGCCTATGGCGTGATCCAGGAAACGGCCATTTCTGTTTGTGTTTCACTCTAACGGATGTGCCCATCTCGTTTTATATGTTCTTTCCCAAAACAAACCCGCTATTGAATGACTTGCTTGGTCTATTTATTATTAGTAGTCTGTGATTGATATGAAAAGCATGCCTGTATAATATTTTCATTTCAACATCCTAGCACACGGAGATAATGGCCAAAGTTGAATTCGCCTAAATTTTAATTCTGGCCTATAACTCGAAAACAAAAGAGAATACCCAATAAACACAGGAACGTTCTGAACGTTGTATTTCTCAGTTTACGTCACTCGTTTTCATCGTTGAAAAAACTGGAAAATGTCGTTAGGAAATACGTTTATTCATCGTTCCAAAGTAACGTTATTTTTTGACGTTTTTTCAAGGTAAATTCAACGTTCCAACACTCATTGTTGTCATAAATAACATACCGTTATGAAACGCTTTTATTCAGTTTCAACGTTACGATGTATTTTCGTTTTCAAAATAACGTTGCTGAGTAACGAGTTCTCAACGTTGATGTATATATCAGAATGTCACATATATTAAACGTATATTTTGAGTGTTAACGTAACGTTGATTTCAGAGATCGAATAAACCATTATTCGAAATTTATTTATTTATTTATTTACAAGGATAACGAAAAGGTAACTCAATACCCAAAATAGTGTTCACAAATTAACAATAATAAAAATTTTCAACAAAAGTGCCTTATTCCTATAAAAAAAAGTAACAAAAAATAGGTGAACAATGAGAAAGAAATTACAGATTCACAAAAGTGCCTTATTCCTATAAGAAAATAATAATAAGAATAAGAAAAAAACAAGTGAACAATGAGGAAAAAACAATTGACAATGAAAGGTCGTTCAATAGAGAGATTGGAAATATTTTTGGAGAGAATTTTTTACGGCTCTATCGCTTTGAAAAAATACGTCTACTTGATCTTTGAGGTCATTACAGTATCCTGTAATGGAGATACATCCTGGAAATAAGGGAATTCTTAGCGCTGTTTGTATGAGTAAGGGGTAAATAAAAAGTTGCCGGCCACCTAGATCTTCGGATTGGCGCGTGCAAACTAATGAGTTCAGTGATGTCTTGAGAGTCCACACGATTTCTTAATATTTTACAGACAAAAACGACATCGCTAATAATCCTGCGATCAACAAGGCTTATCATATCGAAGTATTTCAATCTAGTGTAGTAATTACTGGGATCTCCCCGAGTCAGAATCAAATTGAATCTGTACCCTAGAGTGCGGAGAAACCTTCGTTGAAATTTTTCAAGGCGATTTATGTATTTGTCGTATTGAAGATACCATACACAAGAGGCAAAATTTAGTTTACTGAACACATAGTTGTAATAAAGGATAACTGCACTTTTTCGGTCAGAAAACCATTGGCTCTACCTCAGTATAAATCCCAATGTCGCGTTACAGGATGAGGCGACGTGGTCGATCTGCAAATCGAATTTAAGTTTTGAGTCAAACAAAACTCTCAGATCTTTTGCACGAGTTGAACGACTAAGCACTACATTCTGCATTGTATGTATATTTTTATTTCGTGTGAAAGAAACGACATGACATTTACTCAAGTTAAGTATGAGACCGTTTTTTTCACAAAATCCCTCAAATTCATTAAGGTCTTCGATTCTAAAATAAATTTTGAGGTCGTCAGCAAAGAGGAGTATTTTATAGATTTTAAAATACTTTTTAATTTTATTTATGTATATTATAAATAAGAGTGGACATAGATGAGATCCCTGAGGCACCCCTGAAGTAGCTGTGAAATATCGAGATTTGAATCCCTAGACTGACACATATTGAGATCTTGTATTCAAGTAGGATTCGAACCAACGCAAGAGAGAACCGCAAACTCCAACCTCCCTTAACCTGGTGATCAACTGTTGAATACTTATTTTGTCGAAGGCTTTGCAAAGCGTCTACTTGAATGCCTTAATCCAAATTTTCAAGAAGGTATTCAGTGAAAATAAGTAAATTAGTCTCAATAAACCGCCCCTTGAAATATCCATGTTGTTCAGGAATAATTTGAGTTTGAACAAGATGAAGTAGGTAAGGATATTTATGAATGGATATTATTTCAATATAATCCTGAACTGGGAAATAATAATGCTGGCAATCAAACACAGATTCCTTGATATTTTGTTTTAACAAAAAAGTATCTTCTATGAAAAAATAAATAACAATGCAGACAAAACAAAATATAAAAAGTGGGAGTTCTTCCAATAGTTAGAATATAATATGTATCTTTCTTTCTTCTTTGGTTGCTTCTAGGTTTGTTATCTGCAGATCAGTTGCTGCCCCAACTTCTTGACAGCCACTGAAGCAATAATGAACTTCATTACAAAATTTTAAAATGTAAGTATAGAAAATGGAATCCTACCAGTTGCATCGTGATTACGGCTCAAATCTATATATAATAATAATTATCTTTGTGTCTTGAAATTCTTCATCTTTCTGCTTTTCCAATTGGGTATTTAGCATTTGTGGAAGAAATCTCTATATTCTCCTCCTGTGGTATTCCGGTCAAGTAGGTAAACTTCGATCTCAAAAAAAAAGTAAGTTAATAACATAGATTGTAACAAGCCATACACAATCTTCTAAATGCTTTCGGCTCTAAAAGAATGTCTATAACTTGGTCACGAAATTCATGGTTCTATTAGCTTTTATCAAGAAAATCACTCAGTACGCTGAACTCAATATATATATATATATATATATATATATATATATATATATATATATATATATATATATATACAGGGTGAGTCGGGAGGAACGGGCCAAACTTCAGGTGTGTATTCTATAGCTCGAAATAATATAAAAAAACTCATATGTTGTTATCCGATTTTCATTTAATCTCAAACTATAGCGTCATTATAAAAAACAACATTTTCTATATTAAAATGGTTTCATTTATAGCATTATTTTAATAAATGCACGAAAATTCTGCCATTAACCTCGAAACTCATTCGCCTGCGAAGGGCTCTCGATGCTTTTCTGATTGATTCGTGCTTTTCTTTAAAAAGCAATGCCGTATTTCTAATGCGTCGAATTAGAGCATCCCGAGTGTCAACTTTAACTTTGTATACCTCGTTCTTGAACCACCCCACAAACAATAGTTCAATGGTGTGAGGTTTGGAGATCTTGAAGGCCAACTAATACGACCACAGCGACCAATCCATAGTCCGAGAAACTCTTGATCTGAATATTGGTTGACCTTATTTAAATATTCTAATTACCCTATAGTTTGAAAACAAATGAGAATCGGATAACAACATATGAGTTTTTTGGAATTATTTCGACCTCCAGAATACACACCTGAAAAGTTTGGTCCGTTCCTCCCGACTCACCCTGTATATATATATATATATATATATATATATATATATATATATATATATTTAAGATGCAGTGCTCATTGTGCTCTAAACCCAAGAAATTTGTACCTTAAATATATAAAATATAGCACAAGAAATCCAATCTTCCAATATATATATATATATATATATATATATATATATATATTCTTATGAAAAAGAGAGCTAAAATACAATAAATGTTGAAACAAAAAGTACCTAAGCTGAGGTAAAAAACGAACGGGGTATGATACTATAGAATCATACGATACTATCATCACTAGTATCATACGATATTATACGGCCAGTTGAAAAAACCTCAGCCGAAAAAACCTGTCTCCCCGTAAAAAAAATAACATAAAATATTAAATATCAGGAAAATCTTGAAAGACCTCAGTGTGATCATCTTTATGTTACCGTTGATGGGCTCGGATAGACAGATTCTTCCCAAAACGACTCGCAATTCTTAATCTGAAATGAAAAAAGACAAAAGCAGAAAAGAAACCGATTATTCAGAATAAATCAAATGCATTTTATAAATGCATTTGGTACTTTAAAAATCATCAACATTCAGATTTCTTGGCAAAATAATGTTCGGAGGTTTATAAATTTTTATGACAGAAATGTCACAAAATTTAAAAGGAATGAAAAAGCTCCATCAATTTCCCCTTTCCGAATCTGTTAAAATTCACGAAAACTGATAATGTTTTAACAGAACAAGCTCAACTTATAAAAAATCAATCAATACATAATTTTCAATTGTCCTCTTTCACGAGGATTTTCTGTTGGCGTGTGGGTTTCTTGCGGAAGAATCACTTCGATACCATGTTCATCAGCTCATTTGGAGACGTAATCACACTTGTCTTTAGAAATTCCTTCGATATTCAAATTCAAAATCCACAAATTCTCGCTCTCTGGTCGTGAGGGTTTTTCAAACCGGATACGACCTTCCAGGTGATGATTTTTCGACACTTCAGATGTTTGAAGACCGCTACGGGACCCCAGTGAAGGGCAATCATCTTCCATAGATAAACCAAACATTTTATAACACGAGAAAAGAGAATATTTTTCAGGACGAAAAAACTAAGACATATTCCGAGAATTGTCATTCTGACAACTCAATGTAATAATATGTCGGGACTTTAAAACAACAAAGAACAGGCAGATGAGTGGATTGGTAATTTCAGCTATCATAATCATATATTTATAGTCAACAACTTTTTGAAAAAGGTACTGGCACTGCTTATAAATATCACATGCCTATCACGAAAGTTCAATAATTAATATGAAAGTTGGTAGAGTGGTGATAGTTACTACTTACTGATTGGCTATTAGCCAATGTAGGTAACTCCTTTATGCAAAAAGGATCATCTCACAACTATGGTCAACTACTTCCAAAGTTTTGGAAGCGATAGTTTGAGAGCAAGTCCCTCGAGCACAAAGTGATACCAGACCAACTGTTTGTCCAACTATACCAGGTCATAAGACTCCGGCCTGCTGGTGGAAGGCGGTCAACAGGGACCTTACATCTGTGGTCAGGTTCTAATTCCTCTCGTGACTAGAGTCTCTCCCATCGAGTGCCTCCCTAGGTGGCGGATAGGGGAATGCCTCTCAAATATGACCGGGAAATGAAATACCCGGAGCGGACAAAATCCGCGCTACCTTGCGCGTAGAAAAATGGATCCTAAAGGCTAAGGGAAGGAAACCCTCACTGGGATCGGCACCTTGACGTTGGTGTGAGGGCTTAAGTAACTACAATGAATCTTGGGGCGATGTCGACGGAACACAGTTCCGGCAGGGTCACCCATGTCGATAAGGTCCAAGACGAGTGGCGAAAACTAAGACTGATTCACAAGCCTCCCTGTTAGGTCATGTCTCTGCAGGGAGTGCTTTGGCGCGGTGGGGATCCGCCCGAGTAGCCTTTATGGTTTGCTCCGAACAATCCCCCCCAAGCCAATGGTGGAACAACATACGCCGAGGGCTGCGTGGCCAGCGGGTAGGCTGGTCGCTAGTATGCGAACTCCTGGTACCGGGGGACCCCAGGTTTAATTACCCTTGCAGCATCAACAGGCTCTGATGCAGTGGACCAACTATTTCCTGTACACAAAGAAACTTCGTATGGATGTCAAAGCGAAAACAGAAGAAGAGTCATCAGGGGAATCGCCAGTAACCACTGTTGCTGAGATTCCCATGGAGATTAATCTGGTTCAGGCTGATGAAGGCCAAACCGAGAACACACCTGAAGTGCAGATCCCCCAGTTCTAACTTCATCTACAACAGCTTCCTTAGCGGGGGCTATAACCGATGAAGATCGGCTCCTCGAATGCATTTCTTCGGACGAATCTGTGCGGGCTCAGCTTAAAGAGCAGTCCAACAGACAACGTCTGAGGAAAGCTGAGAGGAAGAGATACAAATGGTTGGTGAGTAACGGGCATACGCACGAAGAGGCGTATACACTCTGCAAGCTAACCATTGCAGAACGGGAGGCCCTACACCCTGATCCTGCTGTGAAGCGGGTCAGGTCTGAGGACTCAACCCCCGACCGAAATGCGCAGAAGAAGGTCAAGACGCAACAACCTGGGCCGTCGAGGTCTCGAGCTGATCCCAAACGGGAACAATCGAGACCCTCGACAGCTCAAGAAAAAGGCGGAAAGGGCACGCAGAGACTGCCTGACGCTCGAGTTGCCTCCACAAGCAGGTCTCAGCAGAGGTCAGTCTCTGGAACTGTCACCAGACCGCCTAAATCCACCTACAGCGGGATGCTCAAGGGAGTAAAGGTTGGACTTGTTCCGGCCGATCATCCCGAGGGCAACCTAGCGGTAGAGGATATGACCGAGCTGGAAAAAAGACTGGCTCGTCTTATACTGGGGTGTGAGGACAATATAGTCCCCACCTTCAACAATGTTGTATTTCGCCCAGGCTTCATGGTGATTAACTGTGATAATAATCAGGCTACAGCCGACTGGGTGAAATCCAAAGAAGAGGAGCTGCAACTCCCCCACATGAGGGTCCAAGTCAGGGATGAAAAGAAGATCCCAGGTGCGGCGGTGGGCACTGCCTATTTCCCAAATAGCTTGGAGTACACCGTCGACGAAATACGGACCTTCATCGACAAACGAAACCCTAGTGTGAACACCGCTCAGTGGAAAGTGCTGAAGGTAGGGGACACAGGAAAAAACTGCCGAGAGATCGTCTTCTCGCTGGACTATGGAAGCCTAGCCGCTCTACAAGCGCTAGAGAACATGGTCAACTACAGACTGGGAAAGGTCAAGTTTTGGACTAAAAAACCACCGAGCGCTCAAAGCTCTGCAGCTGCTGGCGATGCGGTACCTGTGGATTCTGGCGCCGTGATTCACAATTCTGCCTTAGCGGAATCAGAACCCTCGGCGTCGGCCCAGGCGACTGCCACGCCGACTCCAATGGAAGTAGTCCAAACTTCCAACAGGGCGGAGGAAGAGCCCAAGATTACAAAGGCTCTTAACCCAAATAGACCTACCGTTCCGTATAAAGAACACCTATCTAAAAGTTTTCTATTCATGCTCAAATTAAAGAAACAAAGAAGGCGTCAATATAAACACATAAATTGATGCTTTCTTCAACACTGAATATAACCTACAAAGTGCTTCAGTATTCAAATTCACTTTAAAGCCATGTTAACTTCATAAATATATCAATTGTTGCAATACCTCATTTTGTCCGGTGGTGTATTTTTTCATATGTATTTATTTCATCGCTTTTGCGAATAAAATAATTATATTTATGGTCGGATGAATAATATAAGAGGCGAATTTATCTTCTCCATGATTTCAAATCCTGATTTTTGCTACGTAAATGAAGGCGTTCTTTTAACGGAACGGTAGGATTATCACCTACTATATTACCTGGATATATTGTTATAACTATTGGAAAAATAATCTGACTCTGCATGAGATACTTCATCATGCAGATAATCTGGATATGATTTCAGAACCACCTGATAGCAAAATTTCCTTCTGTACATAATTCAATAGTTTTCTGTAACTGAAATAACAATAATGTTGCTCATGCGCCTAGTAATTTCTTATTCGTATTTCCATGCACCAAACAAGTAATAATAGTAACAAACTAGACTAGCTATCATCGCAACAAGATTGCTGGAAACTAATAGAAAAACAACAAAAACTGGACCATCCAAGCAATCAAAGAGTTTACACCAATCTTCAAGATAGGTCAGAGTAGACCATCTGATTGTTTACCAGAATAAAATAAAAAAATTGTGAAGTGTGGCATAAAAACCAATATTTTATAAGTATTAAATATAAAATAGCATAACATCCGAAAAATTGCTTCTATAATTACGACATATTATAATTCAATGTTCATTTTTTATTGAATCAATTTTAGTAGCTCAAAAACCTACCGTTCCTTTAAAAGAACACCACAAATTTTGACTTTTCGTGAAAAATATAAGTACACATCAAGATGAAAAATATGAAAAGGCTCCATTTAAACCATAATCTGACACAATTCTCATTGAAATGAAAGAAAAAAAATTTCAGGTCCATTTGGGTTAAGCCAGGAAAACCGGGGATGGAAGGCCGCCTCCACTCCGGCAGGAGCGCGACAAGCGACCCATTCCCCGGAACAAATGAAAACTCCCACTCAAGGGAGGACCGCAAGGAACACCATTAGGTGCCTCCAAATCAACCTCCACCATGCCAAGGCTGCTACAGATGCGGCCCTCTGGAGGTTGGTTAAACAAGACCTAGACGTAATGCTGG
This sequence comes from Hippodamia convergens, assembly GCA_038502775.1. Taxonomy (NCBI): domain Eukaryota; kingdom Metazoa; phylum Arthropoda; class Insecta; order Coleoptera; family Coccinellidae; genus Hippodamia; species Hippodamia convergens. The sequence continues at coordinate 57,429,162 of CM076609.1, read as the reverse complement.
TACAGGAGCCTTGGGTCATGGGATCCAAGATCAAAGGATTACCAAATGGATCAGGTAAACTTATTTATCATGAAGGGGTGCTGGCACCTAGAGCGGCACTCTACATCAACAAAAACTTACAATATCTGCCTCTCTCCAGATTTATACAACGCGACATTGCAGCAGCAGTGATAGATGTCCGTCTTCCCGGAGGAGGTGGTCAATTTCGTAAACTACTGCAAAAAGCTGAACATGCAATTCATCATCGGATGTGATAGCAATGCACACCACACAGTATGGGCGAGCTCTGATATCAACAGAAGAGGTGAGAATTTACTTGATTTTCTTATGACTGATGGGGTGGGAGTAGCAAATCGGGGTAGTGATCCTACATTCCGCAATGCAATCAGGGAGGAGGTACTAGACCGTACCCTTATTAGCCCAGCCCTACATCACAAAATCTCGAACTGGCATGTCTCGGATGAGGCCTCCTTATCTGACCACAGACAAATCCGGTTCGACATCGACATTGAGCCGATAACACAGGAGCCTAAAAGGAATCCTAGAAGGACCATACAAATGGAAAAAGGCCATGCAGGCAAAATGGCCGAAATACTAAAAAACAAGATAAAAGGAGTGCGAGTCCGGAAGCCAGGATCCAATAGAGACTCAGCTTTTATAATGGATTTGGATATTTCAGAATTTCACCTACTGGTGGAATTCTGAAATTAACGCAGCAAGGAAACACTGTATCAGGATACGAAGACAATTGAGTAGAATGAGAAGGAAAACGGAAGAATCAGAAGAAATTGGAAGTCTACTGAGAGCACTTAAAACCAGCCGAAAGAATCATTGTAAGAGTTAAGGAGAAGAAATGGCAAGAGTTGATAGAGGAGATAGAACAGGACCTCTGGAGTGTTTCATATAAAATAGTACATGAAAAACTAGGTACTCTAACTCCTACAAAACTCTGTAATGAGGAGCTCGATAAGCATATAAGAATGCTATTCCCACAGCACTCCAAAATAGACAGAGAACAAGCAGGGCCGCCGCCAGACATTTTGCCGCCCCGGGAAAATTATATTTTGCCAACTTGCTGTGATGTATCATAACAAACTCATTGACAATTTGATCAAGGGGCAAAAAAATTCAGAAACGAAGAAAATATAATTATAAATGTGTATTATGCAAAAAATATATCAGCACCCCAGAGGTAAAGTGTGTTAAGTCACAATATCAAAATTAGACAAAACAGATTTTTCAGTTCCATTACTGTTTCAAAATATGTTTACTGCCATTATTTGGTGACTTGATATACCCAGGGCGTCAAAAATGTGTTCCAATAGCTAGAATTCGTGTCTGAAAAAATGTGACTTAACACACTTTACCTCTGAGGTGCTGATATTAAATAGAAAATAACAGAAAGAAACATATATACCGGCCATCGCATGTATAAAAGTGAACTAGAACTATCCAACTAGGATGTTTGAACTAAAATAAATTTCTTCCTGTTCTCCTTCATCTCGCAAAATTCATGAATTGTTTGAGATATATCGAGATTATTGACTATTACATGATCAATGGATATAATGGCTAGATCAGATAATCTATCTTGGGCCATTGTTGATCGTAAAAAATTTTTCATTTTCAACTTTGAAAAGCTTCTCTCGCCGAAAGTATCCCAAAAGTATTTTCCATATTTAATGAAATCATTATACGACAGTTTCTACGATACACGATACCGATAAATATATGTGCGTATATAAATTTTTTTCAATCAGGGGATAAGGTATCATAATAAAAATAAAATAAATTAATCGATTCACGTACAAATGCATTTGTATAAGATATGTTAAATGAAAATGCGGAATTCTAAAATGCATCCACATACAAAATATCGAGAAACAATGAAAACGCTCTCTGCTTTTAGTGTACGAAATTAAATGAACTCATGTTAAAGGAAAAAATTTGAGAGCCTTGGATTTTGATTATTACCAATTCTTTATTCTAAGGCAACACAGATCTCGTGTGTAAGGAAAATTCTAGACGATGATATCCGGATCAGAATAAGGTACATGTTATTCTTACTGTTTTCGTTTTGCGATTTGACCCTATGACATTTATTACCTGTTGCCATGTTCTTAAACTCTAACATCTGATTAAGTAAATGAAAAGAGGTCAATATAAATCTTAAGTATTCACCTGTATCTATTAATGATTATTATAATAATGTTGATATATTCTTTTACTATGACCATTAGCCAATAAATTAAGAATATTAATCTGCCTCAAATTTCAGCGAGGCATATTTCCAACTCATTTAAAGGAGCCTTTTCGAATTATTGAAACGATGCCGTATGGCTTTATGAATAATATGCGTATTTGGGGCTATCGATGAAAGCCTAAAAAAATCACCTACATCACTGTTAATAAGCAGAGAGCGCTTTATACTTATTACCGTTTAAATGTGAAATCCGACGGTAAAAAAATACCGAATTATAAAACTCACCTTCAATTTTGTAAGGTAATTTAGTTCGAAAATCACAACTCCGAAGATAGATAAAAGATTTCTATTATGTAGCACTATATAGTTTTGGAAAAATATGGAATATTGTGACGACACAATATCAAAATTTAAATTTTCGATTGGCAAACTGAAAATGAGAATCATTACTGAACTATCCTAGAAACCCTCCCAAAAACTTTATAGTCCCAGATGTTCATCAAAGGGACCGACCGTCTTGATAATAATAAACTCGTAAACAAGCTAGTGTAACTAGGATGAGAGGCTGCTCAGGCGTTGGCGAAATTTACAACCTGACAGGGATTTTTATTTATGAGTAGAATGCTGCATCTTCGATAGTTTTCGTTCTGCCAGTATTACTCTTGTATTGGTTTAATTGCATTTTTATCTTGTTATTTGTGTACACGTGTGATATATTTGGTTGACCAGGCTCAAAAAGCCGCCCCTGAGTTTGTTCGTGTTTTCGCTTTCACGTTCAACAAGAGGCGGGTTTTCGATTTCGAAGGAAAAAAATCTAGTATGACGAAATTGATTTTTCCGCCCCTAGAATTTGCCGCCCCGGCAGACTGCCCGGTTTGCCGGCCCTGGCGGCGGCCCTGAGGACAAGCATCAAACCAAAACCTGAAAGAAGCACCTGAGTAGTGCACTAAGGACGAGATACTCCTAGTGGTCGAGAGACTGAAAGGTAAGAAAGCTCAAGGGCTCGACAGAATTACCAACGAAATGTTGAAGGAATCTGTTGGGGCTATCCCTGACTCAAAAAGAGATATAATGAATAATCTCCTGCAGAAGAGGATATTCCCGAAGGAATGGAATATTTCAAAACTAGTTATGTTTGAGAAACCTAGAAAAGAAGGCGAACAAATATCCTATAGATCATGGGTTCCCAACCAGTGGTCCACAGAAGCCAAAATATGGTCCGCGAATGGTCCACAGTTTTTCATTTAATTTCCGCCACGGCATCTACTTCCCTTCTACACCGCTGTCTATCGGACAAAACTATAAAGAATATTTTGAGAAGCATAATTTTATGTGGAATAAACTGGTTAGCTTCTGAACTGATGGTGCTCCGGCAATGTTGGGATCATTATCCGAAGATAATAACAACGCACTGTATCATACATCGCCAGGCATTAGCTTCTAAAACTCTCCCTGTGTGCCTCATTGATACACTGCAAGTGGCCATGAAAGTTGTCAATGTTATAAAAAGCAGTGCCTTACAAACACGCCTTTTCAAAAAATTATGCACTGAAATGAACGCTGGCCATGAGGCACTTCGTATTTCTTTTTCATACAGAAGTTCGATGGCTATCGAAAGAAAAAATTTTGGAAAGATTAAATGGACTAAAAGCAGAGGTTGAGATTTTTTTGTGACAAAAAAATTAATGATTTGTTGGAACAGTTCACTGATGCGGAATGTCAGATGAATTCGGCGAATCTCGTGGATATTTTCACACATTTGAATAAATTCATATGCAATAACTGCAAGGTTCCGGAAATGAAAAACTAGAAATCGTCGCCAATATATTCATTTTTGAAGATTAACTTCGAGCTTTTTTTCGCAAACTTCAGATGTGGATGCGTAAAATTGAAGAAAATAATTAATTTCCGACATTGAAAGCACTTGTGGAAGACCCGAAATATGATGATAGCAAGGCAAATTTGAAGAAAAACATAAAGACACATTTACAAATGCTGATCTATTAATTTAATCATTACTTTCCAGAATATACCACAGGTGCTGAAGTTGATCAAAAACTGATTCATAACCCTTTTAGCACAGACGCTGGAGAAGTATTGGAAGAAATTCCGGAAGAACTCATTGAATTTCAGAATGATAGAAACTGCAAGGATGCTTTCGAATCAAATTCACTCGAGTCGTTTTCATGTAAAAAAACAATTTTTTATACCAAACTTCGAGAAATCGGTTTGCGCTATCTTATGATTTTGTCAATGACTTATTTGTGTGAACAAGGATTTTCTTCTTTGCTGGTAATTGAAAACAAAACAAGGAATTGTTTGAAAGTGACTCATGATTTGCGTGTAGCTTCGAGTAACAATATTAGTTCTAGTATAACCTAACTCGTGAAGCAAATGCAAGCTCAGAAATCACATTAATAATTATGCAAATTTACCGAAATTTATACTAAAAATATTTTTTTAAATGAAATTTCCTGATTATAACAATTTATTTTTATTAAACCGACATAGTGGTCCCTGCTAACAAGAATAATATAAAAGTTGTCCCTGACCAACAAAAGGTTGGGAACCCCTGCTATAGACCAATATGCGTGCTCGAAAGTGTTGCAAATCTGTATGAGGAATTATTGTGAACAGACTGCAAAAAGTTTTAGATGAGAATAATAGCACCAATACGGATTCAGAAAGGGCCGATTCACTATAGATACTATGAACAAGGTTAGAAATATTCGTCAATATGTTGATTTAGGAAGTGCAAAATCGAAGGATTTCCTTATTATGGTGACATTAGACGTGTAAAATGCTTTCAACAGCCTTCACTGGGAGACCGCGATAGAGAGATTGGAAACAATGAGTGCCAAAGTATCTGATTGAAATAATAGGTTCATATCTGAATGAGCGCGCCATGAAAACAGAAGATGGAGTAACATACGAGCAAACAAGCGGTGTCCCTCAGGGATCGAAACTGGGACCTATCATATGGAACACAAGGCCGACTCCTTGAAACCTAAAATCTAGTTTAGATGTTCAGTCGAGTGATACACATCTGACGTTAGTGTGTGGTTGCAACACACAGCTCTGGATGTTGTACAAAATACCGCCCTCAAGCTGGCCCCCGGTGCCCATATTACTAGCCCCAGTGAAAGTTTGTGGGGAGAAACAGATGAGATCCCCCATCGCAACGTCGCCAAATGTTTCAATTGACTTATAGAGCAAGAATCTCTGCAGAACCTCAAAATCTATTCCAGAACCAGATCATATACCAGATATATGAATAGAAATACCAGAAAAACCCTTATCTCAAAACACCATTATATGTACTGAACCAACTCTCAAATCCTTCCTCACCGGCCTCGATGCTAATCGAAGAACCACATAACCCACCCTGGACGTGTAATAAACACTACTTCAATTTAAACCTAACAAACCTGAAAAAACTGACACTTCTCGAGAAGCCATAGAACATAATTTCATAAGAATAGAGTCGGTCACAAAACTTTGATTGTGCGGTTAAAAAACCTTACGTAAATTCGAACCAATCGAATTACTCGTTTTGAAATTGCAACGAATCGCAGTGGCTCCAATTAATTTAACGGTACAAACAAATTCTTGTGAAACCGACCCATAATCTCACAAAACGATAACGGAGCGATAATTTACACAGATGCATCCAAATCAAAAGGAGTGAGGTGCGCTTTCCTTACTTCAACCACAGTGATAAAATATCAACTCCCAACTGACTGTAGCATCTTCACTGCTGAACTAGTGGCAATACGAAAAGGAATCGATCACGTCATAAAAGAAAATATTCAACGTCCTATTACATGCTCAGATTCGCTCAACTCAATTTTTCCCATCCAGAATATCATTTCCAAAAATCCAGTAGTGAATACCATATTAGACACAATCAATTCTAGAACAATATTGACAAACATAACTCCCATACCGGCATCGTAGGGAATGAAAGAGTAGACAAAGCTGCGAAGGAAGCCATCCTTGAAATAGAAACAACAAATTACGACTCACTACGACCTAATTGATAAATTTAAAAACAAAATAAAACTGGACCACTCAAGAACAATAATATCACCTGTCACTGAATAACGAAAGGACCCCACAGTTTTGAGAAGACTTCGTATTGGCCATACTCACCTTATACAGCTACTTATTGAATAAAAAACCTCCTCCTCTGTGCCTCATATGCAATACCCAAGTACTTGTTCAACACATAATTGTTTACATTTTCTTATTTTTTGTTAACTTCCTTATATCATTTTAGCTCTCGAATTCATAAGAATATATATATTTTTTTCACCGATTACCGGGTTATCATGCGGCTACCGGACTCTCAGTTGTCAAGGCAGTCGAATCGCTATTGACCCTGCAAACACTTTCGGACTATACGAACGGTGTTCAGAAGTACCTGCTTTTGCGCCTGTGGGATTATCGCCTGATCAAGGCCTAGTTTTCGCGAATTTTCAATAAGGTGTTCCTCTATCAATCCATTGGTCGACATAATCAGTGGCAAGATAGTTATGCCCTTTAAGTTGTGGATCTCACGAAGCTGAAATGCGGTTTACTTGCTTATTTTTTCCGAGTAAGCTCTGGATATATTGTCGTCCGCCGGGATAGTCACATCAAGCAGAAAAAAAAAAAAAAAATATATATATATATATATATATATATATATATATATATATATATATATATATTTAATAGTTTAATTCCCAAAATCAATTATGTGAAGATATTAAGGGGTGTAGGAAATGATTGATGTATTCAGAACACTCTTCTTTATTTCATGAAGTCGACGTTTCGATCCATGTTAGGATCTTCTTCAGGACTCTATAATAAATTTACGTTTAGTCAGCAAAATTGTACAACGAAAGACAAGAGAACACTCAACATACCGAAACACAGAGGTAGCAACAAGTTGACGCCAATTTACAGCAATCTTTAAACAGCTCTGACTATGGACGAAAACATTCGTGGATGTATCCAGAATAAAAACAGAAGTAATTCTTTTCAGATTTTTCTGTTTGGCCTTTGTTATGGAGGTTTAAGGTTAGAATTTACACGAGCACAGAACATGGTAAAACTGTGACAATCACAGAACAGTATCCGAGTAACTATGGTTTTTTTTCCCTTTTAATTAGTACATGAAAATCCTTTTTGTCATTGTTCATATTTTGTTATTGCTTCCAGCCGACAACAGTCCCTCTCACTGACTGCTCTGCTTGGATTCTCATTAATATTATTATCGGGAGGTAAATGTGCAAAAACCAGGTAACTATAGGTTCCATCCCCTCACTCTCACTGAGGGAACCGATAACCGACCGATCTAATAACACCCCAAAAACGGCACTCAATCGTTGTCCACAGTGACCACATCCGTTCTACTCAGTGAGAGGAAGAGGGCGACACCTTTGAGTAGAACGGATGTGGTCACTGTGGACAACGGTTGAGTGCCGTTTTTGGGGTTTCTTGTATAGACTTCTTCCTAGAATAAACTATCAAAAAAAGTATCAATTGTGAAAATCCAAGTTTCTATTTAATCACAATCTGACATGATTCTCCGTGGCCTCCACGACAATTTACAAATTGTACAATCAATGTAAATATCAACAACAATTGATTTTTGTTCAGAATTATCGTTATAAATCAGATGTTTTTTTTATTTCTTTTAAAAGAACTTCATCAATATAAAAATTAAAACCATACTGTGTTTAATTTTATTGTAATAATCCATTTGTAACATTACCGCGCTCTACAGCAGTGACGTACGAATATTACAGGTGCGTCAAGTCGGTGACTCCCTAGTGGAATTTTGATATGTCAATATTTTGGGTATTTTGTGCCAACTTGCGACGTATGTTTTGAATTTTGTGCCCATTCAGTTTTCGAGATATTTCGAGTTTTCACTATGAGTCACCAACTCATATATGGACTTTTGTAAATTTTCCTATTGAAACTATAAGAGAATGATTCGATCAGTTATGTTGAGTAAAGGACAATTCCGACTAAAATAGTATTCCTCCGCGCGCGAAGAATGATATACTTTTTCTCCGATCTTAGGAAAAGTAACACTTTTTTGACCTGTTTTCTATGCGCAAAGATAAACATTCCAGAATGGAATAGTAGACAGTTGTTAAGCAATTGGAAAATAACAGTGTGGTAATATTGAAGTGCGTCAAGTTGGTGTCTCACTAGTGGAATTTTGATATGAAAAAATTTTGGGTATTTTGTGCTCATTTTGTGACGATATGTGCCATATATTTTGAATTTTGTGCCCTATGTTTTCGAGATATTACGAGTTTTCACCGAGTCAAGCATCAAGTTGGTGACTCATATATAAAATTCACGAAAATTTTTTTTTCGATAAATTGTGCTCATTTTGTGCCAATTTGTGCCGTATGTTACGAATTTTGTGCCCATCCAGTTTTCGAGATATTTCGAGTTGTCACTGTGCGTCAACAACTGGACGCTGTGACTCACATATGGAATTTTGAAAATTTTCTTTCATCGATGAAGTGTGCTCATTTTGTGCCATATGTCATAAATTTTTTGCCCATTCAGTTTTAGAGATATTTATAGTTTTCCATGCTAGTCATTAACTCGATGTGGCTCACATGTGGAAAGTTTCTTTTTTTGATTAATTGCGCTCAATTTGTGCCCTATGTCATGAATTATGAGCCTGGTGAGTTTTCGAAATATGTATTTCGAGTTTTCACTATGAGTAGATGAATTCTCAGGAATACGGTTGAGGTGCAGGAAACTAATTTTCAGATATTTCTCATGTTCAATATTACCCCGTCACTTACAAAGTTCAATTCAAATAATGTTTACGTTATTATTTAAATCTATACATTTTCATTTAAGACGTTGAAATATCAATATTATCACATATCATTTCAACAAACTAATATTCTCCTTTTTGTATCATGGGCTAGTATATCGGGATAAGAATATTCAATAATTCAGACACTATAAATATATGTTCATGTATAAAACTTTCAGAACGAAACAAAACAAAAATGAGAAGAAACATGAAATAAAAATATTGACACGAAATATACAAGTGCGTTTCAGGATTCACATTGAACGTAACTTTACATACATGGATATCACGTTGAAGTTTGTCGCTTTTTCTTAGGTGCGTCAGGTTTTTTGCCTGTTTGTGCCATATATTTTGAATTTTGTGGCTGTTCAGTGTTCCAGATATTCTGAGTTTTCACTCTGCGGCACTAATTTGACCCTGTGACTGATTTTTTTTCCGTTAAATTGTGCTCATTTTGTGCCAATTTGTGCCGTTTATTATGAATTTTATGCTTTTTCGGTTTTCGAGAAATTCCTGATTTCTCTTGTGGAGATAGATGAATACTCGGCTATAAGAAATCATTGACGACCGCTATTTGTATCTCTCAATGGTAGTCATAAATAATGGGCGCGTTCACAGAACGTAAAAGTTGTGCCACTGTTGCGGAATCGTCCGGTGGCACCTACGCTACGAACTCAACACGTTCTGGAACAGTTTGAATTTTTGAGAGCGCTTTCAATTTATGCTAGGTAGCGGTAGAGAATTCTTCGTTCGGTGAATGCGGCCAATATTAGTCTGATGTCATAAAGTTTTTTTATGATGATGTGTGAGTTGAACAATTGGCAGGAATTCGATTGAGGTGCAGAAAATCTAGTTTCAAATATTCGACGTTTCCAATCTTCTTCATATTCAATAATAGGTTCTTGGTCATTTGAAAAGTTGAATTCAAATAATATTTACGTTAATATATAGACCCGTCATAGGTTCATCTAAGCCGTTGACACATTCACCCCATCACATATCAGTTCAAAAAATTAATATTCCCCTATTTAGTTCATATCGATGAACATAATAAGAATAAGAATATTCAATAGACTTGGTTTATGAACCTCAACAGTATTCCTGGCGAATTCATCTACTCACAGTGAAAACTCAAAATATTTCGAAAACTGAACAGGCTCAAAATTGATGACATACAGCACATGTTGGCACAAAATGAGCAGAATTTATCGAAAAAAAAATTCACAGAATTCCATGTATGAGTCAAAGCGTCAAGTTGTTGATGAGTGAAAACTCGAAATATCTCGAAAACTGGATGGTCACAAAATTCGTTACATACTACACAAAATAAGTAAAATTTATGGAATAAAGAAAATTTTTAAAATTCCATATGTGAGTCACCATCTTGACGCTTTACTCAGTGAAAACTCGAAATATCTCTAAAACTGAATGGGCACAAAATTCATGATATACGGCACAAATTGGCACTAAATGGGCACAATTTAACGAAAAAAGAAAATTTACAAAATTCCATATATGAGTCACAGCGTCAAGTTGCTGACTTATAGTGAAAACTCGAAATATCTCGAAAACTGAACGGGCACGAAATTCATAATATACGGAACAAATTGGCACAAAATGGGCACCAAATATTTTCATTTTCAAAATTCCACTAGTGAGTCACCAACTTGACGCACCTGAATATTACCGCACTGTTATTTTCCAATTGCTTAGCAACTGTCTACTATTCTTCAATGTTTATCTTTGAGCATAGAAAACAGGTCAAAAACGTGTCACTTTTTCCACGATCGGAAATAGTATATTCTAAAACAAGTTGCAGAATGAGCTCCTATTCCAACACGAATGCGGAGATCGAAAACGAGCGACGAAGGAGCGAGTTTTCGATAGCATGAGTGTTGGAATTGCCTTCTGCAACGAGTATTAGACGGTATTTTCTCTATTTCAGACAACTTTTGTGAAATACTCTCAAAATTCAAATGAAAATTCAGATTAGTGACTTTTGTTTCGTATCTTGGCAGTTGGTGTGACATACGAAATTTTGACAGATCACGGAATTTGAATTGATTTGATTCGAAATTTGATTCGATCGGAGGTCAGTACTGACAACCATAAAACGAAAAATATAACTGAAAACATGCTGTAATGAGTTTCATTACAGCACTACTTTTAGTACTGTAATGAGCTCATTACGATACTGAAATAGAGAAAAGAATATTTCTCATAGCGCTCGGAAGTATACTATTTTAGTCGGAATTGTCTATTACTCAACATAAGTGATCGAATCATTCTGTTATAGTTTCAATATTCCTTCGGCTTTCATTATGCTCCACATAAAAAAAGATGAATCAATCAATTTTAGAAAGATATTTTTGACAGGAAAAAAGGAAAGCTTCTCCTGAGAAGTGCATCGAACAACAATCAAATTTATCAACGGAAAATAGATCTAAATGAGAACTATGACATCGCGGCGCTGCCACTAAACATTCCTCATATTCTCGAATTGATCTTATGGCATTCCATTCAAAAAGTGACGAGGGCGTACATCATGTATCTAGACATTTTATTTGTACCCTGTTAGAAAAGAGCACTTCTATTCTTATATTTTTAAGTTCTTTGCGCTCAACCTTAGCAGAGGAACCCAATACTAGTCGATCGCTCCCACATCAGATTGAACAGATGTCTCCAACTGTAGAAAAGCTTCCCAGTGTTACCAACTGTGAGCGAAGTCCATAACTGCGACCTTATAAAACCTATCGCAATTGGCGCCTGAGTAAACTTGGAAGGAGACTGGGTAGGTGTAACGGTGTAATCCGCAACTCAGAGAAAGTCGCTATCAAAATGTTTGAAGTCAAATCAAATCCAATATTCTTTTATTTTCATTAGTATTCTAATTGAACTGAACCAATGAGTTTTAACCTTTAGAGTTTCGGAGAAGGTGTATACGTCTGTGGGGTTCCACATAATTTCTCTGTTTCTATCTGTAGACCAGGAATAGAGAGGAAGATTGAAGTCGCCAACGAAAAGGGAAATCATAATTCTCCATCAGGAGTTATACAATGAATTGTTTTCGATCGAGTCGAGGTCCACCGAAACAAAAAGAAAGCGTTGATTAGATATTAATAATCTAAAGTAACTTTATTGAGAATTTATTATAGAGATCAGAAATAGAATCGGTTCACTAGCAATCCATGTGACTACGGGAAACTGGGTGCTCTATTTCAGAATCAGTTCAAATTCTATTGAAATGTGTCTATTTCAATATAAGAACTCTACATCGGCAAATTCGTAAAAAGGTTCTTGTTTGTTTATAGATAATACTTTGCATTATTTTTACTCCCAAATATAATTCGCATGTTCTGAATTGGAGATCAGCAATAGAACGTAAAACAGTGTGTGGGAATGCAATTGATCGTAGAGAATCGTCAGATTCGAATACACTGATTGAAAAAGGATATGATAATAAATATGAAGTTACTACAATCGCATCAACAAGTCCTTGAGTTATTTTATGTCCTTGTTCGCTTTTGACCATAATCGTCATGAACGCTGCATCTTGGAATAAGTAGTTATCTACATCTGCTTTAAATTTTGGAGATATCGACCCTTCTGGTAATACCTGTGAAAGAAATATTTTTATTGCGTCGAATGCCTGGAGAACCGCAACCAACTTACGCCGAGCATCTCGTAAAAAGATATATAATCTTTCTTTTATTCAGATGCCAAAGTGTTTCGACCAAAGGTTATTCATTATATTCGGTAATAAATATCATTTTTGGTAATAAATTCTCTTCGAATATATTTCAGGTTTGGTGTTGATGGAATATTTGATTATAATCTTTCTCTGCAGTGAGTTTTGGAACATAGGATTCATGAGAGATATGAATATTTTTTTTTTATTTTCACATTCCACTGTTTAGAAAATGTTGAATACACATGAAAGAGAAGAGAGAAAAAACGGAGCCTATATTCACTGTTCGCGATATCTTGTCATTAACAGTGGATATCCAGCACCGACGTCTTTGAAAAATTTTAAATGTGCAAAATTCAATAGAAATTTCAAATTGGGTTTCATTAATGTTGCATGGGAAAAAATTGTAGTTGTTAACACAAGAGTTGGATTGGAGATTCATCATGAAGTAGTGGGGCAGTTCTGAGAAATACGAAGGAATGATTGTCTTGGAGAAGAGGACTGGGTATACGGCAATAGGCTGCATCTGAATGAAAAGTACAGGGTATCCCAAATTGCTTGATTTTGACTGAACTAGATAGGTGAACTCTTCGAAAGGTGCCCTGGGCTCGATTTTCGTGAAAACACCATTAGTGACAACCGTTTCAGGATATCTTAATTTTTTTTTATTTTGATATATTATCGATTTTGAAAATGTGCCATAACTTTTTTATTGACGAAATTATCTGAAAACGGTTCAAACTCTCTAGAAGCGATATTATATTCAATTTTTTTCTCGTGGAAGAAAACCACAATTTTTTTTGTATGCGAACGCATTTTTTTCATCTAATATCAAAGAAAAAAACTTTGAATGAAAAAAATTCAAAATAATGTCTTATTCCCAGTGAAAAAGATCTTGTCGAAAGTTTTTATCTTTTTCAGATATTTTCGAAAATGAAAAAGTTATGAAACATCTTCTCAATCGAAAAAATTTCAAAATAGCGTTATATCTTCAAAACAAATGAAGATATCGTGAAACGGTTTTCATTATTGGTGTTTCACGGAAATTGAGATAGGACTCCTTTCAACGTTTTCACCTTTCTAGTCTAGAAGTTCCAGAAACAGCGAAAATCAAGCAATTTGGGATACCCTGTACATTTTATATTGTTAGGTCCAGAATAATAAATTTTATCAATCCGATTTTTCATAGGGTATAAAATAGACAATAATGGGTAATGGGGTTGGGACACCCTTTTCTAACAATACTTTTGATTAAAAGAAATGTGTTATGAATAGTATACTTCAGAAGCTAGCTGAGAAGCTCATTCGATGTATCCTGATAAAGGATACATAACATGTTTGGTTTATCTATAGGAGATGATTGCCTTTCATTGGGGTCCCGTAGCGGTCTTCAAACATCTGAAGTGCCGAAAAATCATCACCTGGAAGGTCGTATCCGGTTTGAAAAACCCTCACGACCAGAGAGCGAGAATTTGTGGATTTTGAATTTGAATATCGAAGGAATTTCTAAAGACAAGTGGGATTACGTCTCTAAATTAGCTGATGAACATGGTATCGAAGTGATTCTTCTGCAAGACACCCACACGGCAACAGAAAAAAATTATAAAAATAATAATAATAATAATCCTTCATTTGATCTTTTACAACACACAACATAATGGTAAGTATGTGTAGCATTTACCGCATGGGTGTAGATCGTGTCAAACAAAATACAAATATAAACACAAGAAGAAAAATATTTAAAACTAGTCTCACATTAAAGATCACTAAAATCCTTTTCATCCAAAAACTCATTTAATAAATAATAACATTTTTCGATTAGGATTTTTTTAGTGTTTTTTTTTTTAATGTATGTAGGTCTTGTTTTGAATTCACTAGGTAATTTATTGCATATTGTTAAAATAGAATAAGAAAATTTTTCTGTACATAAGAAAAATTAGGTTTTTCATCACACAAATAAAATTTACTTTTTGTATTATATAAATGTTTCAATTCTAAGTTCTCGAATTCAGATGGATTATTAATTTTGTGAATTACACATTTATATATATATATATATATATATATATATATAATATATATATATATATATATATATAAACAAATATTCATTATATATGTATATATATATATATATACATATATAGACAGCTTTTTCGAATACCAACTTCACACCGTACTGATGAGGGCCGAACGCCCGAAACAGCTGTCTACGGTTCATTTCAGTTTCAGAGGGTAACTTACGAAATATGAGATTCTGAAAGTTCCTCAAATTATTCATATTTTCACAATCTGTTCCAAAATTTATATTTATTTTCAACATCCATATTCAGAATCTCATATTGTACCTAATCAAATTATATCATTAATTATTGTAGCATCTCCTGAAGAAGGGATAAATAAATCCTGAAAGCTTGAGAAAGTAAAGGAAAAAAGAGTACACTCATTGACTGCTATCCCAAATAAGTTTTTCTCTCTCTCTCTCTCTCTATATATATATATATATATATTCTTATGAAAAAGAGAGCTAAAATAATACAAAAAATGTTGAAACAAAAAGTACCTAAGCTGAGGTAAAAAAAGAACGGGGTATCATAACATTCTTCGTATGATACTATAGAATCATACGATACTATCATCACTAGTATCATACGATACTATACAGCCAGGGGAAAAAACCTCAGCCGAAAAAATCTGTCTCCCCGTAAAAAAAATAACGTGAAATATTAAATATTAGGAAAATCATGAAAGACATCAGTGTGATCATCTTCATGTTATCCGTCGATGGGCTCGGATAAACAGATTCTTCCCAAACTCGCAATTCTTAATCTGAAATGAAAAAAAACAAGAGCAGAAAAAAAAAACGGTTATTCAGAATAAATCAAATGCATTTTAGAAATGCATCTGCTACGTTAAAAAATATCAACATTCAGATTTCTTGGCTAAATGATGTTCGGAGGTTATAAATATTTATGACAGAGATGTCACAAAATTTGAAAGGAATGAAAAAAAAACTCCATCAATTTCCCCTTTTCGAATCTGTTGGAAATTACAAACTGATAATTTTTCAACATAACAAGCTGAACTTGTAAAAAATCAATTAATACATAACCTTTCAACTGTCCTCTTTCACGAGGACTTTTTTCTGTTGCCGTGTGGGTTTCTTGCAGAAAAATCACTTCGATACCATGTTCATCAGCTAATTTGGAGACGTAATCATACTTGTCTTTCGAAATTCCTTCAATATTCAAATTCAAAATCCACAAATTCTTGCTCTCTGGTCGTGAGGGTTTTTTCAAACCGGATACGACCTTCCAGGTGGTGATTTTTCGGCACTTCAGATATTTGAAGACCGCTACGGGATCCCAATCAAAGGCAATCATCTCCCATAGATAATCCAAACATGTTATAACACATTGTTAATAATTGTCATTCATACTTGTTTGATAAATCCGGCACTATGCAAAATCGGAATTAACCCAAATAGACCTACCGTTCCGTATAAAGAACACCTATCTAAAAGTTTTCTATTCATGCTCAAAATAAAGAAACAAAGAAGGCTTCAATATAAACACATAAATTAATGCTTTCTTCAACACTGAATATAACCTACAAAGTGCTTCAGTATTCAAATTCACTTTAAAGCCATGTTAACTTCATAAATATATCAATTGTTGCAATACCTCATTTTGTCCGGTGGTGTATTTTTTCATATGTATTTATTTCATCGCGTTTGCGAATAAAATAATTATATCTATGGTCGGATGAATAATATTAGAGGCGAATTCATCTTCTCCATGATTTCAAATCCTGATTTTTGCTAGGTGAATGAAGGCGTTCTTTTAACGGAACGGTAGGATTATCACCTACTATATTACCTGGATATATTGTTATAACTATTGGAAAAATAATCTGACTCTGCATGAGATACTACATCATGCAGATAATCTGGATATGATTTCAGAACCACCTGATAGCAAAATTTTCCTCTGTACATAATTCAATAGTTTTCTGTAACTGAAATAACAATAATGTTGCTTATGCGCCTACTAATTTCTTATTCGTGTTTCCATGCACCAAACAAGTAATAATAGTAACAAACTAGACTAGCTATCATCGCAACAAGATCGCTGGAAACTAATAGAAAAACAACAAAAAAAGGACCATCTAAGCAATCAAAGAGTTTACACCAATCTTCAGGATAGGTCAGAGTAGACCATCTGATTGTTTACCAGAATAAAATGAAAAAATTGTGAAGTGTGGCATAAAAACCAATAATTTATAAGTATTAAATATAAAATAGCATAACATCCGAAAAATTGCTTCTATAATTACGACATATTATAATTTAATGTTCATTTTTCATAGAATGAATTTTAGTAGCTCAAAAACCTACCGTTCCTTTAAAAGAACACCACAAATTTTGACTTTTCGTGAAAAATAAGTACACATCAAGATGAAAAATATGAAAAGGCTCTATTTGAACCATAATCTGACACAATTCTCATTGAAATGAAAGAAAAAAAATTTCAGGTCTATTTGGGTTAATTTAACAGTGATAAACTGATATGTTTCTTCATTTATGGTTAAAGTAACAAAATATCAGATTGAATGGACCATTGGAGTATCCCCCTCATTCTCCAGACTTAACACTCCTTGATTTTTATCTGAGGGATACTATAAAATGAGAGGTTTTTATAAATAACATTCATTTGAGGAAATAGTTTGAAATTACGGTGCTAGTTGTATGCACTGCTGAAATTATCACCTGAACACCAGGGTGGAGTGAACATGAAGTAAAAACATTTTGTGCTCAAAATTGTTCCGCCTGTATGCGGAAAAGAGGTCTCACCCCAAGCGGACTGAAAATTGTGATTTAGTAATTTTTTGCTCTTTGCTTGTTTTTCTTGAGAACAACCCAGAACTCACTCACCACGAGAAGGTGGGTGAAAATGAAATTCCAAACGCCAACCCAGCCTTGAAATATTTATGAATATTAATTAAGATTACCTAAAGAAATCATTTTTCTTATCGAATTTAGGCAATGCTTGTCGAGAAACTAGTTGGGACCTTATAAGACAATCTCTTGCTTCAGGCCCACATACTTTTAACGATGCCTCTGTTACCATTTTAACGCAGCATTCTACAGCTTGAGAGTGAAGGGAAAACGTAGTATTTCTGCTTCTTCAGGAATATCTTCGATCATCTGTTGTAATTAATTTTTCATTATCGCGCCTTGCTGGTCAACATCGTTTGCGTCATAAAATTTGGTAAAATATTTGGTATTGCTTGATATGAAACTATAAGAAGATTCTTGCAGTCTTGTAGTTATTTGCCAATAGCCCTAAAAACTCACGAGGTCCCACAGTTCCTTCATCCAAATGCTTCATGAGATGGCGCAAAAGTTATTCATTCGTATGTAAAATGCAAATGAACCATTGCATAGATCGACCAATTGCAAGTTTTATTTTACGGAAAACACCAACGTAAATACCTGAATTAACAGCAGTTCCGTAGCATCCAATCGTTTCTAAATTATGAAGGTCCACATTTGTCTTCAAAAAGTATAAAGTTTCTGATTTCATCTGCATTACATGAAGATAACGTTATATATTTTGACTTGGGCTCTGAAACTAAAACAATATGTCCCTCAGTTACCGTATTTTTGTAGTAGTTATTTTCCTTTATTTGATTTTGTAGAGTTTTTTATCTTGATTTCCATCGAAATATTATATTCCATGGAGAAATTGAATATTTTTTCTTTACCACATAATTTTACTCCGATCTATGATTTTTCCAATGGTATGATATATTCAGATCCTGCAACACAGAGTTTGTTATTATGGATGCAGCTCTATCAGACACTCCTGTGCGATCGCATGCTTGAGCTTAATAGGCGAATTTATGCGCATTTGTTTTGTTTTTCTTGCTACCGATAAGTCATCTCTTGTTCCGGTTTTTGAATTTGACTGGTAAATTCATATGACACTATCATTTGATGATTCAATATTTGAATAGTTTCGATATACTAAAATATCTGTGTCTAAAAATGATGAGGAGGTTGAAGCAATTGGAGCTTGTGTTTCCACAATTTTGCTGTATTTGGAACGTTAAAGCTTTCTGATAGCTTCTTTATCTACAGATCCATTAACTATTTCGCGTTCATGTCGCTGATCTTTAAAGAGCCATACTCACGATTCAGATCCTACCCTTTACATAGAATTAAATCCAGTATTTATTAACGTGAACTATTTGCTTGATTAGTAGCCAATAAACTCGAAATTCAGAGTAGTGGGGGCACCGCTAAACAAAATCTGATCGACTTGAAATTTTGTAGGATATCATAACAATTATATAGACCACTTTTCCGCATACAGGCATTTTGAATTTCAAAAGTCAATATTTTCACTCCACCCTACTGAACACCTACAGTAGATAGAGTTCGTAGAAGAATTAAAAAATGTACGGAGAAAGGGAGCCAACATTTCGAATATTTGTTTGAGTAGTGATTTTTAAATTTTTGTGTGTAAATGAAGTGAACTTGGTAAATGTTATGGCATATTTTGAGGCCCTTTCTAGGCCATCAACCAAAGCCGCTTCATACGATTTAGGCATATCTCAAGCATCAGTAAAAAAGAATTTTGTCTAACAATAAGTATCATCCGTTCAAACACATAAAAGTGCAGAAATTACAAGAATAATATTTTGTGAAGCTGTCCTTTTGAAGATTCAAGAGGACGATGGATTCCTCAGCAAAATCATTTGGACTGACGAAGCGTAATTTAGTCAACAAGGAATATGGAATAGGTTAAATCAGCACTTCTGGTCGCAGGCTAATCCATTCGTTACAAAAGGAACAGGAAATCACCTTCAATCTAGGTAGTAGGATAAACAATTTTTAACTTCATCTTTCAGGAAGAAGAAGAAGAAGAGAATTTAAATGATTTTGTACTAGGCCATCAAAATCTTCAGTCAATAGGAAATAGTCTGAATGGGCTGTAATTGTACGCTCATAATAATAAAGCGACCATTGTTGCCTTCACAGAACATTGGAAAATCCAAAACAATTAGAAATGCATTCAATTCAAGGATACAATTTGATTTCCAAATTCCACTGAACGGACTCTTCAATTTTGAGGAAAGGGGTAAATTGTCCTATATTTCCCCACTGTAGCTGTCATCTGGCCGGCGCAATTTACTACGTTTGTTCGAAATCCATTTTGGCGGACGCACCGACGTGCGCTGTCCTGGTTATTTTGAGCCTGTCTGCGGATATTGGCCAGGACTCTTCGAGTCGAGAGGGGAGGGTACAGTAGATCCCGTGCGCACTCAGGACAGTATAGTTTGTTGACAGGTAGACAGTGTGTACCGCTTTTCACCCGTCGCTTTGTATGCTTTTCACTGGTGGTAAAGATAATTAAGTTACTGGCTGACGCTCCTTCAAATCACGCATTTTAGCCGCTTCACATACGCTACTTGCTCACCTCGCTCCATTCTCACCCGTCCGTCATTTACGTTGTATTTGCTTTGTAACTATTTTCTGTATATTGTTGAGTTTGCTGCTTTCTACCTCATTCATTTAATTTTAGCATAATCAGTAAATTGCAGCATTGCTTGTGATATTAAAGTGTTTCTATTTGACAATATAGTGTGTCTCGTCGAAGTGTGTTTCATTTATCTAGCTAAAAGTCGCTCCTCTTCAGTACAAGAAATAGAATCATAGCAATCGCTACCATCCCAGATTGAGTCGAACCTTGCCTCCAACTGTTGAAAAGCTACCCAGGTGGACAACTGTGAGCAACGTAAGGAATTGCGACCTTATAAAATCTATCGCAATTGGCGCCCGATTAAGCTTGAAGAGAGAGTGGTAGGTGCAAATCGCAACCCAATGAAAAACGCAGTCACAATTTGGCCCCCGAGCAGGGACCTAGTTTCTTCACAATAAGGCCGACCAAAGAGGTTTTTAGGGTTGACATGGAGGTGTACAGGTTGAGAGCTGAGGAGCTGAAATGGAAACTGAGGGCTCGCGGCTAGCGAGTCGGAAGAACTTGCCAGGAGAACCGCATGGAATTGAGGAGGGCGCTGACGCAGAATGCGCAGTTCTGTCCCGTAGAGAGAGACATATGGAAGAGGAATTGGAGGATGCAGGCCGAATCCTGAGAAGCTTTGTGGAACAGGTTCAGGAGTTCGACGAAGATAACGCCACGAATCCCGCATCCGGAGTCGGCTCATCCATTTCTAGAACCGTCTGAGTCAGATGAGACCAATGACAGCGAAGGACCAAAGAGGTGACTGAGTTGTGGAGGCAGACAGACGAGATGCTGAGAGACGTCGTACTTCTTTCCGAAGCTAATACTACTCTGAGCACTCCGTTGGGTACTGAACAGCTGATTTCTTTCGAGGATTCTCCACTGGGTAACTCAGGAGCTGCCAACTCTCAAAGCAGAAGCGACTCCGAGGAGGATGCGGAGAGGGAGTCAGAAGCTGTTCGGAAGCACACACAGCTGAACCAAACAGGGTTACCGGAGAACCAGGAAGGAAGTCTTTCGTTGAGTTTCTTCCGGAATTTGCACGACAGGGCTTATGAAGCTGTTCGTCGACGGCTGAACTTCACAAGTTTCTGGGGGACAGGTGAGCACGAAAGGTCTGGATCGCCCGTGCCAGGAAACCGGAGGGCGGTAGCTGAATCAACTCTGCGGAGACGAAACCCATACGGTTGCACCGAGAGAACGAGATCGTCCCAGTGAGTCAGAGAGGTTGCCGAGCGAGACCAGATGGGACATTCCATCAGCCACCCAGTCCGCCATTCATATCGGTGTATAAGTGGAACGTGCACTTCGACGGGTCGGTAGACGTGGACGCTGTCCTGCTGGAGGTAGAGCAGCTAGCGGTGACTCGCAGAGTCATGAAGCAATGTTTATTGGAGTCAATCTTCGAGCTGCTTTCACTTCGTGAAGCTTTTCTCCCTCTCGACTACGAAGAAACCCTCCTGGAAGAGATCAGGAAACGTACCCAAGGAAAAAGCGAAAAACTCTTATTTTTCGTCACGGGGATGCAGAACCTCTTCCTGAAGCTGTCCGTCAAACGACCATCCGAAGAGAAATAGGTTATTGAAATCGAGAAAAAGATGTAACGATGTTATTTATAACATTATTTATGATGCAAAATCAATTTTAAAACTTCGATGTTGAATTGTCACGCATCAATGATCATCGAATATCAATGATAATCGATCACC
Organism: Hippodamia convergens; assembly: GCA_038502775.1. Classification (NCBI taxonomy): domain Eukaryota; kingdom Metazoa; phylum Arthropoda; class Insecta; order Coleoptera; family Coccinellidae; genus Hippodamia; species Hippodamia convergens. Next base: position 57,407,195 of record CM076609.1, on the reverse strand, counting down.
TCCATTCTTAAGGAAAAACCATATTAATTACCTTGCATTTTCATATTTTCCCACTTTTTAAACCTTCCCTGGAATTCCACGAATAAGTCAAGACCAAAATTAGCAAAATTGGTCCAGCCGTTTTCAAGTTCTAGTGTACCTAACGCACAGCAATTCATTTTTATATACAGGGTCTTTCACTAGGAAACTCACCCATATTTATACGGGAAACTACTGAACGTATTTTCATGAAATTCAGCACTTATAAGTATTTCACGATGCTGATGAAATCTAAAATATTTTCAAGGCATGAGCACCTCTGGTTTTTCCGGAAATGACGTCAACTTCCGTTTTTCAAATTAGAACAACATTTTTTTATTGCAGAAATAGATTCCTTAGGAAATTTCAAGTTATTTTGATGTAACATTTTTCAGTTTTGGTTGGAAAATTCTCTCTGAGCGGGAAAATTCGAAAAAAAAACCGAAAATAGAGCTCCGCTGAAACAAGAATAACTTCGAGGTTTTTGGATGGAAAATTTTCATTTTTTGGATTTTTCAAGATGTAAGATTGATGTATCTACTTTGAAAATCGAAATCGCGATTCATGATACAGGGGGTGAAAAAACCGCTTTCAAAGTTAGGGATGACAAAATCGTGAAAAATCAATTTTTTCAAATTAGAACCCCATTTATGGCAGATATTGAATCCACGTTCAAAAATAATGTGAGTGTATACATCACACCCTTGCCCTGAAATGGATATTTTCTGAGTTATTCACAAAAAACTGTTTTTCGTCTTGAATTTTCAGCTATTTCTTTTCCCTTCACGCCAAAAAGATAACTAGAGAAGATGCTCAAAGTTTTGACCGTTAATTTCTAGACATTTATTCATACGTCTCAGGAATGCTTCGTGCGTTGCTCTCCTTATTTCATCGGGAGGAAGAGATCTGCAAAAGTGTTTAAAAATGAATCTAAAAATCTAAACAAACCTGAACGCATTTCTGACCTATTCTATGCAGTCCTCTTTATCAGTCAGGGGAGTTGAGTAGACAATATTTTTTATCCTACCCCAAACATAATAGCCTAAAGAAGTTAAATCGGGAGAACGTGGTGGCCAAAGATGTGGACCATTGTTCGCCAACCATCGATTATCAAATAGCCTGTAGAGGATATTTGACACATTGAGTGAATTGTGTGGAGGTTTATACCATAAGTCATTATGGTTCTGTACTAGTAGCTCAATTATTTCTCCTAAGGGAGAACATTCTTTAAATAATGTTCTATCTTATCAGTGAAAGTCCCATCATAAATGTGAACATCGAGAATTGCATTATTTTTGATGGCGCAAAAAACATTGAAACTCCAGGTCTGTTGAAAGTTACATTGTCTGAAGTGGTGGTTGTTCTCTTCATCCCAATAATGACTGTTATGCCTATTGAAAGAACCCTTCTTTGTGAATTTAGATTCATCTGTCCAAATTATACAGTCCAAAAAGTTTTCATTCACTTGAAATCGAATCATCATAGCATCGCAAAACTCTGTTCTCCTGACGAAATCAGTTTCCTTCAAATGCTGTACCCTATTGAATTTATATGGGTGCATTTCATGTTTTTTTAATATTCTCCAAACACTCGATTGAGATAATCCCAGATCAATCTCGGCATCTTTGAGAGAATTTTGAGGATTCACACGAAAATATGCAAAAACTGTAATTTTGTTGTTCTCATCTCCTACTACACTTTTTTCTCTGTGTATAGTTTTCTTAACGAAAGATCCGACATTTCTCAAGTTTGTCATGGTTCTGTTAATGGTATCTCTCGTTGGTCTAGGTCGGTCAGGAAACCTCTCAATGAACAGTCGAATCGTTCTATCTACAACTTTATTACATTCTCCATGAAGTAGAATGAGATTTAAATAATCTTCATTGGTAAAATTAGGCATAGTGATCGATTTTATAACTTAATACGAATTATCACCAAATTAATAGTAAACACAAAATGCTTTTGAATAAAGAGGAATTTGGCAGATGTAATTAATGATATCTATCACTAAAAAAAAGAATGTAAAACATGGTAAGTTTTTGCATATGGTTCATAAGGAATTATTTATTTATCACTGGAGAGAAAACCGATGGCCGATTAGTTGAAATAAGGAGGTTTCCGATACAAATTCGAATCAAAATTCGCCATCTATTTAGGAACAACCTGTAACTTTTTTCTCTTGCATATTAGGGTAGAAAAATCTGAAACATGGGTTAAGTAACAGTTCCTGAAAATTTCATTTTTTTTTGGCGTGAAGGGAAAAGAAATGGCTGAAAATTCAAGACGAAAAACAGTTTTTTGTGAATAACTTAGAAAATATCCACTTTAGGGTAAGGGTGTGATGCATACACTCACATTATTTTTTAACGTAGATTTAATATCTGCCATAAAAAATGGGGTTCTAGTTTGAAAAAATTGATTTTTCACGATTTTGTCATCCGTAACTTTTAAAGCGATTTTTTCGCCCCCTGTATCATTAATCACGATTTCGATTTTTAAAGTGGATACATCAATCTCACACCTTGAAAAATCCCAAAAATGAAAATTTTCGATCCAAAAACCCCGAAGTTATTCTTGTTTCAGCGGAGCTCTATTTTCGATTTTTTTTTCGAATTTTCCAACCAAAACTGAAAAATGTTACATCAAAATAATTTGAAATTTTCTAAGGAATCTATTTCCGCAATAAAAAAATGGTGTTCTAATTTGAAAAACGGTCGTTGACGTCATTTCCGGAAAAACCGGAGGTGCTCATGCCTTGAAAATATTTTAGATTTCATCAGCATCGTGAAATACTTATAAGTGCTGAATTTCATGAAAATACGTTCAGTAGTTTCCCGTATAAATATGGGTGAGGTTCCTCGTGAAAGACCCTGTATACAGATAAACTGAACTATGATATGTCTCTATGCACCGAACGTCAACGATGACGTTACCATGTACTGTCGTCGTTGTCACTAACACATGTAGAATTACGTTAGGCATTCATGTGTATTAGGACTTAATATGAGTAATCGAATTTGATCTCTCAAATCGATCTCATATAAACGCTTGTAGAAAAAATATTGTTCCTAACTCGTGCGTAAAGTGCTTTTTTCTACAAGCGTACGCTTTGAACCCTTTTCCGAAAGCATTTCAACTCATAAAGAGTCTTTAACGGCAGTTTCGTGCGGGAAAATATCTCTTTCCACACTTATTAGGAAAATATATATTTTCTGCAAGCGTGCAAGTTGCAAAAAGCCTCAATTCCATAAAATCGGGAAAAATTACCGCTATGTCTTTCCCGTCAACAGCGAGATAACTATGGTAAAGACATAAATTGACTGCCTTCAGTAAATGACAGAATATTGGTTTCAGCATTGAGTACTAATATAATTTATAATGTGTAATATAATAATATAATATTTATACTCAATGGTTTCAATCCAAAATGCCTAAAGTTTTACTGAAGAAAACATATTTTTTGTGGTGTTAATTGGTCCTATTTTCTTCTTCATCAATGTTGTAGTCCTGGATGTTCGATTCCATACGCTGGTAGAAAAAATACTGCTTCTAACTCGTACAGAGATTATCACCTTCCACATCTTGTTGGGAAAAGAACTATTTCGATACCCAAGATTATCTTTCCAATGGTTTGCTGACGTTATTGCTGTCTTCGTTTTTTTCTAACTTTATTATGCCTTCTTTTTAATATTACTGAGAAACTTCCTTATCGGTATATCCGGTTTATTTACATATACATATTTCAATGTCATAACACATTCTTATATATTACACACGCCGAGAGGAAACCTCCTCTAATCATCTTGTATCGAATCACATGAAACAAAAACAAAAGTCGAATGAGTGGACAATAAATAACGTTTGGTACATCTGAATAATGGGAGCTATAAATGAGTTGCATCTTCGAGAGGCGATCATTTGTTTGTTCATCAGAATTGGCCCTGCGGCTGAAGAAACGCTTCATAATTCACCGTCACCGCTCTTCTTGTCATAGAGCTGCTCGATTGCCTGTATTTTAATTATCAATTCGAGTACAAAGACCTGCATCTTTATATGCGATTAAACATATAGGAACTTGAAAATCGTAATTTTTCATAATGGTAAGTGAGGGACTCAGTTACAGGATTTCCCATCCTGTTCCGAAATAGTAACTATCGTAAGACCGAGGCTAGAAACTTGCCTCCTGAGTTGTGTACTCATTATTATATTTTTCCTTACTAGGAATGATAATTGAGTGGAGCGAGCGAAGCTCTTCTTTAGCCGACAGAATGTATTTCGTTAGTGACCTATCTCCTCCTAGACTACCGGACCGATCACCATGAAATTTTTCATGCTTATAGAAGTTCATCAGAGGATGGTTTCTATCCTATAAAATCGAAAATCGGACAAACCATCGGGGAATAATCATATATAATATCACTAGAGATCAAATTTTCCAGCAAAATTTCTCGATTGTAATATGAGAGTTTGTTGCTAGGCAATTTCGCAAATGACGTTTGTATCAAAATCACGACCCGTCAGGCAGAATATTTCCAAATCTATTCTGAAGGCACATTTTCATAATTTTCCAATCAATGTTTTGACACGATTTTCACTATTTGACACAAATAAGTGTTCAACATAGATCAACTAAACTTTTTTGTTTTTAATAAATAGTTTCAGGCTTTCACGACCGGATATACTGACATTAAGAGAGAGTTCCGGGCTTATTATCCGTGGTCTATTAGGAATTATTTCACCTAACTCACAACTGTGGTAGGCATTTTCAGAGGATTCTTGGTCTGATGTTGTAACTCGACTGCTTAATTTCCGAAAGTGAAATTTCGGAAAAACTATGATTTTTCTCATATGAAATGAATTACAAAAAACGAGAAGCAGCAATCGCTGAATCGGTGTTTTTTCGTTCAAGTTTTTCTGAAGGTTCGATGAGGAAGTCCTTTATTTTCTGATACACATCAGTGTTCATTTCTTGCTCAGCCTCACGCTGTTTCTCTCCATCGATAATACTTTACTCGGAGGATTAACTTTTGACCTTGATGGTGTTTAAGATTGCACTTTGCCATCATTTCAAACTGAAAGTCGATTACTACATAATAGGGGATACTCTGCAATGGTCAGCCTCTAGCCTAATGCGATAATATAAGCAATCTGTGTGTGTGATACTTCTTGATTTCGGGTAACCATTTAGTGGGTATTTTGAAGAGTACATTTCATCAACAGGGAGTGGTTTATGGGTGTTATCGTTTCTTTACTTTCAATTTCAGAATGCGTCTAGTAAATTCTTCGATAATTTCCTTGAGTACAATCATGTTTCCCGTAGTATTGGTCAGTTCGATCGGCTGAGAATCAATGAGAGAAGATTATTTCACTCTCACCGCTTCGCTCTTGGGCCTCTCAAAACTAATGTACTCTTCATGGAAGTATCATGCCTAGAAGCTCGATGCGCTCAGTTCACAATAAACGAAATAATTCCAAGCAAAAAATGTTCCATAAAGTTTTTTTGAACCCTCAATACTTTTTCAGTTATTCGTTATTGAAAACAACTCTTTCATTGAAAAATTACACTTTTTGGAACGGTTTTTTACGAAACACAAAAACTACGCATGAAACGAAATGAAAAGTGGGAAAAATATTTGTATCTCCTGAAAAAAAACATATTATTTCCTTCAAAATTATTCTTGCTACAACACAAGGCAAGATATCGTTAGTTGAAGGAGACAATTTTTCGTAAATGCTCGAATCGATACATTCAACTTGAAATAACGGAAAACGATTGATTTTGCGAATAATACTGGATAATATGCGGATAATATTTTTTGAAGTTCTTCAGAAGAGCATTGAAATGGGCAGTGTTAAAATTCGATTGCGTATGAACTCAGCGGAATATAATGCTAAAAAGATTGATGACTCACTTTTCAGTGCGGGAAAGAATTAGCACTTTCATTAAAGAATGAACGGAATTATTTCTTTATGCATCAAACGTCAACGTCGAGAGTACCATGGTAGCGACATGTACACATTCATTTTTTCAATGTGCGGTCGTAGAAAATAGTTATTTTCCTAACAAGTGCGGAAAGTGATATTTTTCCGCACGAAACTGCCGTTACCCGAACGACGCGAAGCGGAGTTCGGGTAAGCAGTTGAGTGCGGGAAAAACACTTTCCGCGCGAGTTAGGAACAATATTTTTTCTACAAGCGCTTATACGAGATCGATTCCAATATCCAAATCCTGTTTCAGTTTACAAACACTCTTTATCATTGAATATCGGGACCATAATGTGTTTGGTCTCCAAATTTTGGACATTTCCAAAAAATACGCCGAAAACACTTCCTCCTTCCTCGGTTGAACCTTTTTGGAATTACACCAATCAATGAATTCTGAATATTGCTTCTCATATTTTATCTTCGACTTGGCCGGTAACAAATTTAAACTCGCTCCATAAGAAGCTGCTAATATTTCTTCGGGCAGGCCATCATCAGATCCCGAAGTATCCATTTTACCGGAGCGTACTGATTGAATTCGAGTTGATATTATTTATATTTAAACACAATTTCATAATATAATGACAATGTAATATTAATTCTTATTCACATGCGGTTTCCATAGTAACGTCGTCGGTGGCATAGAGATATATCATTATTCAGTTTATTCTTTAGAAAAAGCGTGCGAGAAAAACCCTTGCTAATCCATTACCACACGTATTTGCGTGCGGTAATGGAATAGCAGGGGTTTTTCCCACACTGTTTGGCAATGTGACTCTTTACGAATTGAAATACGTGCGGGAAAGAGAATGAAAGTGCACGCTTGTAGAAAAAATAATGTTCCTAATTCAGTCGTAAAGTGTCTTTCCTGCCCTTGACTACTTGCCCAAACTGCGCTTCGCGTCGTTCGGGTCAACGGCAGTTGCGTACGGGAACTTTCCGCACTTGTAAGGAAAATACCTATTTGCAACTGCAAAAATAGATGCAATTCGTCATGCACCTGCAGAAAACTCAGTCTTTTTTGTAACGCTACATGTGGGGAGTATGTATAGGTGTGCCAAAACTGTGGGCCAATATGTGGCGAAGATTATGAAGAAATGATTGACAGTAGCGACAGGGACTCATAATTGAAATAAACTTTTGACAAAAAAGTATTCATTTCAATAAAATAAATGTTTAAATGTTATTTTTGTTTTGTTATTTTATACAGAAGGGTTGCTCTTAGGGGTTGAAAAATAAAAACAACGAAAACTGACGTTGACGCAAAATACTGCTATAAAATTGATTGAAATGAATTGGAAATATTAATGGAGCCCCATTTTTATACATTTTATGCTGGAAGGGGGTGGTTCATGCGGTCTCGAAGTATAAGAAGGCCTTTATTCAACTTCATAGAACGCTGTTGAAGGCCAACAGTTACTTTCGTTCACGTTAGAACAGGTTTTATTGAATTTTATCTATAAGGTATAATTTCATCCCCTAAAAAATAATGAGCATATATCGGCATAGGATAGACTTTAGATAAGGAGGCAAGTAAAGCTTATTCCCAAAATTTCATCAAAATCGAGTATCTTCTTCTTTAGGTGCCTTCATCTAGCGAAGGTTGGCGATGACTTCTACAAACTTTTCTCTTGATTGTGCCCTCCTCATTAGTGTGTGATAATCTAATCCGGTCCAATCTTTTGTATATTTTCAACCATGTCATCTGTCGCCTACCAGGACCCCGTTTGCCCTCGATATTTCCCTCCATAATAAGCTATAGGGACTTATATTTTTCGTTTCTGAGTACGTGCCCAAGGTATGACGTTTTACGCTTTTATCCACTCCTATTGAATATAGTATTCATTATTCAACTGCATTCGAGCAATTAATAGTATCTATGAACAAACAGCGGGAGTTATAATAACTCCCACCTATAAATACCTCTAATTAATCAGAATAGACTCATGGGATGATTTGACAACCGAATATCAAGCTACTTACTTTTGTGCTTCTGAACGAGCTGGTTGACAGAGAGGGAACATCTTATTATTGTTATTGATGGGAGTAATGCCACTTGAATAATTCTGACGTTTTTAAATTTGGTTTACAACTAATTATTGTTGTGAATATTTTTCGGAATAAGACCTCCGATGAAATATTATGTAGGTACACTTCCAGAAATAAGACAAGCAGCTAGTGCTACAGTAGGTACAGAAATTATTGCCCGCGAGAAATCCCAAAACAAATATAAAGGTTTATCAAAAATTTTCAAGAATGATGTACGGTAGTAAGAATGTATATTATTATATAGTCCGTTTCAAAATGATTGGCATCTCGGGCGGCTGTGGAATCTCGAAAATATGTTGGTAATATCCCATCAGTAACTTTTGAGTTCTGGGATTTAGGTTGGTGTTGATTGAAAACACTAAGTTTTGACATTTCAGAGTTTGAATTAACCTCCTGAATATATTTCGAATTTATTTCTGTATGCTTATGTTCTTGATTAAATCGACAAATTAGTTTTGGATTTGAATATTTATCAAGTATAACCGAATTGAAAATGGATGGAATTCATCAAGATACCTCTCGCCTCGCCTAACTACAATGGAACGTGCAGTAGTTTATCGTCGGGAGTTTTTCTCAACAATTCAGCAGGTATTTCTGCCAGTATTAATCGCGTTTTGCTAGTTATTCAGGTAACAATCATTTACTTTTTCGGGGTGTTTTCTGATAAATAAATGAATCTCAAAATTTCAGTTTTCACCTAGACCTGTCTAATGAATTTTGGAGAAAAAAGAAGGCAAGACGAGTCATTACAATCAGGAGTGAGCAGTGGATGGAATCCTATTCCACATTATTATACCTTCAAAGAGACATTATACGATGTTAGTTTTTCTAAAATAAAAAGCAATTGATAAATTGGTTTGTACATCTTTCTTGAACTGCCTGAAAAGTTACTAAATTTTAATCAAAATCAACATTTGGTATATTATTTCATGAATCATGAAATGGACAGTACATATCAATAAATACAAATAATAAGTGATCCTTTTTATAGCATTTCACACTTCAAATGATTCACAATTTGTCAACAAATAGTTTCTATTTGTTTCAACAACTTTGCTATGAAAGTGTAAAGTCAGGTCAGCTTTAAACTTTTTGTTCCACAATACTCAGAAAAAAACACAGGGCGAGCACTTGGCTGAATTTTCGATAGTCATCAAGAATGCAAAGATTGCCAAAGGGTCTTCATAAAAAACGAACTCTCTCTACATTGGAATTCCTCGAAATCTTGCAAGATTTCATGTTGAAGCATTCCACGCTATTTTTATTATCAATCCTGAATTTCCAAATCCTAATGCTTGATCTACAGCGAAATTGTATGGGTGTGTATATTTTAGTCATCATCTATCTCAGCTTGTTTCTCTATTGCAATTGAAGCTAAGTTTGAAAATTTTTCAATACAACAATGATGAAAATAATATAATTTCACAAAAAATTCTTCAAATTTATTTGCCTTGAAAAATATATTAAATCATTTAATAGGTTATATTGATATATTTCAATCAATGATGAACACAGAAATTTTTAGTAACTTTTTGTAACTAGAAATTAAGCCCCGGCTGGAATTCCATGGCTTGCTCTAATGACAATCATTTTGAAACGGACTATAGTTGTGGATAAAGTATAGTATTGAACTTGCAGTAATGGTCATAACTCCCTTGATGAATTACAGCACTCGCCTGCGGCTCGCAAACTTCATCTGCGGGAGTTATGACTTGCCTTACTGCTCGTTAAATAATATACTATTTTATCATCTCAAGGAGTTCTCGATCCATGTTCATCCTTCTCAGAACTTCCTCATTCCTAACGTGATCTATACACGGAATCCTCAGCATAAGGCGAAAAACCCACATTGAAGTATAATGAATGAATTCGGAGGTAATGCCGTATTTTTGCCCTCATTGACTGGACTATATCTAAGAAGTCCGTCTGCTGTATACAATCCTTTCTAAGGTAGCTTTGTCGACGTTCTTTCTATTAGAATGGATTTTGATGAGCAGATTTTTGGAGGTCCATATACATTTTTGTGAATAAAAGACTCCATGAGTGTGTTTGATATCAAATAGAAGAGAGAAAGAAAACACACTTATTAAAATAATTATATTCTCTGACGATCGATTTCGGCTCTAAGCCATCATCAGGTCAGCTGAAAATGATAGTCAAATTATAAAATATGATGACAAAAACAAGTACAGATTGAAATTTCCTTTACATAACAATTTCTAGTACAACAATAAAAGTGAACAAGCGTGACAGGCTTTTTTATTATCTACTCACCGTCAAAGGAATATGCACTTTTAGTTATCATAAATTTTAGTTTTCTTTCAAAGGATTTGTATTCAAGTTATATTTGATGTTATGATTTGGACGTATTCGTTTTCGGGTGGTCAGTGTCGACATTTATTATTCGAGTTATCTGTCTTGCGTGGGAATATCTGCGTCAGCTGTCAGTCATCTTCGGAACAATTAACACGAGTACAGGGGTCAACAGAAAATTAAAATCACGTTGTTAGAGGATGAATCGACTTAAATAGATTAGGCATCGGGAAATCTTTTATATCATTAAGGAGAAGATTATTGTTTTTGTTCTTCAAAATTTCAAGCTGTTCTAAAAGTGTCAGCTTATAAAAATCATTATTTTGATGAAGTAATGTTAGACTTTCGAGTGAGGTGGAATGTTTACTCTCAACCAAATGATTTCCCATGGCGGAAGCAGGCCTATTTTTAATGTGTTCATTGAATCTAATTCGGGCTGCTCTAGTCGTCATCCCGATATAAAAGGCAGGACAGTTCTCGCAGGTAATTTTATATATACCGCTCTTTTGATTGTTTTCTTTTCTGGGTTTGTTGTTGACTAGTATTCGCTCCAGTGTTCTATGAGAAACATTGACGAGGTTTAATTCATACTTCGCTAGTATTGCATGTAGTCTGCTGTTAAGGTTAGAGAAGTAGGGAATAACTATACAGGGTCTTTCACGAGGAACCTCACCCATATTTATACGGGAAACTACTGAACGTATTTTCATGAAATTCAGCACTTATAAGTATTTCACGATGCTGATGAAATCTAAAATATTTTCAAGGCATGAGCACCTCCGGTTTTTCCGGAAATGACGTCAACTTCCGTTTTTCAAATTAGAACACCATTTTTTTATTGCAGAAATAGATTCCTTAGAAAATTTCAAGTTATTTTTATGTAACATTTTTCAGTTTTGGTTGGAAAATTCTCTCTGAGCGGGAAAATTCGAAAAAAAAATCGAAAATAGAGCTCCGCTGAAACAAGAATAACTTCGCGGTTTTTGAATGGAAAATTTTCATTTTTCGGATTTTTCAAGATGTAAGATTTATGTATCCACTTTAAAAATCGAAATCGCGATTCATGATACAGGGGGTGAAAAAATCGCTTTCAAAGTTAGGGATGACAAAATCGTGAAAAATCAATTTTTTCAAATTAGAACCCCATTTTTTTATGGCAGATATTGAATCTACGTTAAAAAATAATGTGAGTGTATGCATCACACCCTTGCCCTAAAATGGATATTTTCTGAGTTATTCACAAAAAACTGTTTTTCGTCTTGAATTTTCAGCTATTTCTTTTCCCTTCACGCCAAAAAGATGAAATTTTCAGGAACTGTTATTTGAACCATGCTGTAGATTTTTCACCCCTTCTTGAAACCGACTTCAAGTTACTATTAGGAGAACCATGGCAAACTCTCGCAGTTATAACTAGAGAAGATGCTCAAAGTTTTGACCGTTAATTTCTAGACATTCATTTATACGTCTCAGGAATACTTCGTGCGTTGCTCTTCTTATTTCATCGGGAGGAAGAGATCTGCAAAAGTGATTAAAAACCAAATTGAGTTTCAAAACTATGAATCTAAAAATCTAAACAAACCTGAACGCATTTCTTACTCGTTCTATGCAGTCCTCTTTATCAGTCAGGGGAGTTGAGTAGACAATATTTTTTATCCTACCCCAAACATAATAGTCTAAAGGAGTTAAATCGGGAGAACGTGGTGGCAAAAGATGTGGACCATTGTTCGCCAACCATCGATCTTCAAATAGCCTGTAGAGGATATTTGACACATTGAGTGAATTGTGTGGAGGCGCGCCATCTTGTTGATACCATAAGTCATTATGGTTCTGTACTAGCGGCTCAATTATTTGAGTCAATATGTCAGAATATCTATCTCCTAAGGGAGAACATTCTTTAAATAATGCAAACATGTGTAGTGTTCTATCTTACTAGTTAAAGTCCCATCATAAATGTGAACATCGAGAATTGCATTATTTTTGATGGCGCAAAAAACATTGAAACTCCAGGTCTCTTGAAAGTTTCATTGTCTGAAGTGGTGGTTGTTCTCTTCATCCCAATAATGACTGTTATGCCTATTGAAAGAACCATTCTTTGTGAATTTAGATTCATCTGTCCAAATTATACAGTCCAAAAAGTTTTCATTCTCTTGAAATCGAATCATCATAGCTTCGCAAAACTCTGTTCTCCTGACGAAATCAGTTTCCTTCAAATGCTGTACCCTATTGAATTTATATGGGTGCATTTTATGTTTTTTTAATATTCTCCAAACACTCGATTGAGATAATCCCAGATCAATCTCGGCATCTTTGAGAGAATTTTGAGGATTCACACTAAAATATGCAAGAACTGTAATATCGTTTTTCTCATTTTCTACTACACTTTTTTCTCTGTGTATAGTTTTCTTAACGAAAGATCCGACATTTCTCAAGTTTGTCATGGTTCTGTTAATGGTTTCTCTCGTTGGTCTGGGTCGGTCAGGAAACCTCTCAATGAACAGTCGAATTGTTCTATCTACAATTTTATTACATTCTCCATGAAGTAGAATGAGATTTAAATAATCTTCATTGGTAAAATTAGGCATAGTGATCGATTTTATAACTTAATACGAATTATCACCAAATTAATAGTAAACACAAAATGCTACTGAATAAAGAGGAATTTGGCAGATGTAATTAATGATATCTATCATTAAAAAAAAGAATGTAAAACATGGTAAGTTTTTGCATATGGTTTATAAGGAATTATTTATTTATCACTGGAGAGAAAACCGATGGCCGATTAGTTGAAATAAAGAGGTTTCCGATACAAATTCGAATCGAAATTCGCCATCTATTTAGGAACAACCTGTAACTTTTTTCTCTTGCATATTAGGGTAGTAAAATCTAAAACATGGTTTAAGTAACAGTTCCTGAAAATTTCATCTTTTTGGCGTGAAGGGAAAAGAAATAGCTGAAAATTCAAGACGAAAAACAGTTTTTTGTGAATAACTCAGAAAATATCCACTTTAGGGCAAGGGTGTGATGCATACACTCACATTATTTTTTAACGTAGATTCAATATCTGCCATAAAAAAATGGGGTTCTAATTTGAAAAAATTGATTTTTCACGATTTTGTCATCCCTAACTTTGAAAGCGATTTTTTCACCCCCTGTATCATGAATCGCGATTTCGATTTTTAAAGTGGATACATCAATCTTACATCTTGAAAAATCCGAAAAATGAAAATTTTACATCCAAAAACCTCGAAGTTATTCTTGTTTCAGCGGAGCTCTATTTTCGATTTTTCTTTCGAATTTTCCCGCTCAGAGAGAATTTTCCAAGCAAAACTGAAAAATGTTACATCAAAATAACTTCAAATTTTCTAAGGAATCTATTTCTGCAATAAAAAAATGGTGTTCTAATTTGAAAAACGGAAGTTGACGTCATTTCCAGAAAAACCGGAGGTGCTCATGCCTTGAAAATATTTTAGATTTCATCAGCATCGTGAAATACTTATAAGTGCTGAATTTCATGAAAATATGTTCAGTAGTTACCCGTATAAATATGGGTGAGGTTCCTCGTGAAAGGCCCTGTATAGGTCTTTTTAACTGCAGTATGGGGGTATATTTTTTTCAAAAGTTTTCTTTTCATTATGGAGGTCAAGATATCGTCCACAAACTGTTTCGTATAGTGATTTTCCTCCGCTATTTTATAGATATTATTAAGTTCTTTCTGATAATTCACTTCAGAAAGCGGTATATTATTTAACCGGTTGAGAAGGTAATAGAAGGCGGTCTTTTTGATTTGAGGAGAGTGATATGAATATTTTGGTATAATTACGTCAGTTTGTGTGGGTTTTCGATAGATATCAAATTCGAATGAACTATCAGGTTTCAAAGTGATGTTGAGGTCCAAGAAAGCTATTCTATTTTGCTCTGAAATTTCTAGAGTAAACCTGATATTAGATATTGAATTGATAAATCCGAGAAAAGTGTCTAGCTCTTCGATGGTTCCACACCAAATGCAGAAAATGTCGTCAACGTATCTTCTCCAAAGTGCTATTTTCTGAGACAAAGAGTGTGAATGAATTAGAGATTCTAAGTGATCTATATATAAGTTTGCTAGAAGACCGCTCAAAGGTGAACCCATGGGCAAACCATCTGTCATGTTGTAGATATTATCATTGAACTTGAAAAAATTTTGTTCTGTGATGAGTTTTATTAGGTCCATAAGAGTATGTATGTCTTCAGAAATGACGTTAAAATTATTGACTATATCAGAGTCGTTTAGGTATTCTCTGAGAAGAGTTAGAGATTCTGCGACTGGAACATTCGTATAAAGATTCACAATATCGAATGACACCAAAATATATTTGCTGTTTGAATCTAGTTTGACAGAGTTGATATCATTGACTAATTCCACTGAGTTTTTTATAGACATGGGTGACGTAAAAAACTCGCACAAGCTTTAAGTAGCTTCTGAGGGGTTTCACTGAAACCTAGAATGCATGGAAATTACAATACAATACAATACAATACAATACAATTAGTCAATCTGTCAAACTAGATTCAAACAGCAAATATATTTTGTTGTCATTCGATATTGTGAATCTTTATACGAATGTTCCAGTCGCAGAATCTCTAACTCTTCTCAGAGAATACCTAAACGACTCTGATATAGTCAATAATTTTAACGTCATTTCTGAAGACATACATACTCTTATGGACCTAATAAAACTCATCACAGAACAAAATTTTTTCAAGTTCAATGATAATATCTACAACATGACAGATGGTTTGCCCATGGGTTCACCTTTGAGCGGTCTTCTAGCAAACTTATATATAGATCACTTAGAATCTCTAATTCATTCACACTCTTTGTCTCAGAAAATAGCACTTTGGAGAAGATACGTTGACGACATTTTCTGCATTTGGTGTGGAACCATCGAAGAGCTAGACACTTTTCTCGGATTTATCAATTCAATATCTAATATCAGGTTTACTCTAGAAATTTCAGAGCAAAATAGAATAGCTTTCTTGGACCTCAACATCACTTTGAAACCTGATAGTTCATTCGAATTTGATATCTATCGAAAACCCACACAAACTGACGTAATTATACCAAAATATTCATATCACTCTCCTCAAATCAAAAAGACCGCCTTCTATTACCTTCTCAACCGGTTAAATAATATACCGCTTTCTGAAGTGAATTATCAGAAAGAACTTAATAATATCTATAAAATAGCGGAGGAAAATCACTATACGAAACAGTTTGTGGACGATATCTTGACCTCCATAATGAAAAGAAAACTTATGAAAAAAATATACCCCCATACTGCAGTTAAAAAGACCTATATAGTTATTCCCTACTTCTCTCACCTTAACAGCAGACTACAAGCAATACTAGCGAAGTATGAATTAAACCTCGTCAATGTTTCTCATAGAACACTGGAGCGAATACTAGTCAACAACAAACCCAGAAAAGAAAACAATCAAAAGAGCGGTATATATAAAATTACCTGCGAGAACTGTCCTGCCTTTTATATCGGGATGACGACTAGAGCAGCCCGAATTAGATTCAATGAACACATTAAAAATAGGCCTGCTTCCGCCATGGGAAATCATTTGGTTGAAAGTAAACATTCCACCTCACTCGAAAGTCTAACATTACTTCATCAAAATAATGATTTTTATAAGCTGACACTTTTAGAACAGCTTGAAATTTTGAAGAACAAAAACAATAATCTTCTCCTTAATGATATAAAAGATTTCCCGATGCCTAATCTATTTAAGTCGATTCATCCTCTAACAACGTGATTTTAATTTTCTGTTGACCCCTGTACTCGTGTTAATTGTTCCGAAGATGACTGACAGCTGACGCAGATATTCCCACGCAAGACAGATAACTCGAATAATAAATGTCGACACTGACCACCCGAAAACGAATACGTCCAAATCATAACATCAAATATAACTTGAATACAAATCCTTTGAAAGAAAACTAAAATTTATGATAACTAAAAGTGCATATTCCTTTGACGGTGAGTAGATAATAAAAAGCCTGTCACGCTTGTTCACTTTTATTGTTGTACTAGAAATTGTTATGTGAAGGAAATTTTAATCTGTACTTGTTTTTGTCATCATATTTTATAATTTGACTATCATTTTCAGCTGACCTGATGATGGCTTAGAGCCGAAATCGATCGTCAGAGAATATAATTATTTTAATAAGTGTGTTTTCTTTCTCTCTTCTATTAGTCCATATACATATAACTAGATGAAGAAAGTTAAAAATTGATTCATTTTGATAAGTCTCTGGTCTTTATTTCGTTTGTAGATGTTAAAGAGTGTACAGATGTATATTTCCAAATATACAACAACATATATCAAAAATTTGACTTATCCTATTCAAGGTTTCCATTTACTGCATTTAATCCGTACAAAGAGAGGTCTTTCGACATTTGTTTAATTAATATGTATCTTCATGAGCAGATTTTTGAACTATATAGATGCATAAACCTAGATGGATAATATTACAAATTAATTTATTCTGATGATTATTTCTGATTATTATTATTTGAAAACCCTTACATCATTCCAACATATCAATTTTTCAATTTAAAATACTCTCAGTTTTTGACTTTATAGTTGCAGTGATATCATATTCACATATTCTTATTCCCATTAAAAATGACCTTCTTAATACTCTGATAAGCAGTATGATTCCAACTATAGCAACAATTTTTTACCTGTTTCTTTAAACAACCTTTCGTGATTTATGGCTTTGATTGTTGAGGCTGATATGCCTAAATATAAGCATCCTCTCTCAAATTTTGTTAATCTATGTTTAGTAATTAATGTTCAAGTTTCTTTCGTTTCGTGTTTTAAGATCGCTGATTGAAATCTTTTTCTTGAATGAAGCTATAGGTTATAATTTCGTAAAAATAGACTCCTGTTAATGTAAGGCTGTTTGATTTCTACATGATTTTAAACGTTTCAGGTTCAGCATGGTCCTAAGGGTACGTTCTTGTACTATGAATAGATCGTTGGTTTCTTCTACATTTCCCATAAAATTAGTCCAAATCTGTTTATAGACTGAAAATTTGAGGAGTAAACAGTTTTCCTGGTCAGTGTGATGTTTCAATATTCGTATGGTATAGAAAAAAAAGTTCAGCTTCTTTCTCAGATTATAAATATGCAGATTCCATTGAATATTTTCATCTATAGTTAGTCCTGATAATCTAGTTGACGCAACTGTCTTTAAAGTTTTATTTGCAAACTGGATTTTTTTGGGTGAATTTATCTCAGATCTGTTGGTCTTAAACTTAATTTTGAAGCAATCAACCAGACAATCGCTACACATTTTAAGTATCTGAGAAAGAAGCTTCATGATTTTCACTAAGCTACAGTTCAAGTCTCTCACAACACTTTCTAAGTCCATCTCCTATGCCCGATCCCTCAGGTAAAATTCAAACAACATGAGTGCAGTTTTTTCAAGAGAATCACCTGAAGAAAAGACTCAAGGGCCTTCGTTAGGTCCAAAAATACACGTAGCTATTGATTTTCAAAGCCGTAAATAATTTCATGGATAAAGCTGTTTGTTGCTGTGTCCATAGAACGATTTTTTATGTAGCGTTGGTGGCAGTGGCTGAATAGGTTATTACCGTTAAAACACTCTTTACCCTATCCACCAAGGCAGTTCAAATACCTTAGAGTGAAAAACTCATGAGCTCAATAAATGCCAGTTGGAAGGATAAATGGAATGGTGTAGTCACAAATATAAATTTGACACAATCCAGTAGGAGTTCATGGTATGTTTTGAGAAAATTAGGTGAAGCTGCAACTCTCGTGATATCATCCTCGGAAATCAACCCCAAATTGATTGCTCGTCGTCTTGTCAATGTCTCTTTCAGTTAAAATATCGAAATTCCTCATCAAAGATATGAAGTTGAAATAATATAAATTCAGGACATCAAAACACACCGTGAATGTTATTTCAAACCAATTCAATATGGATGAATTAATTTCAGCGGTCAAATATACAAAATCTAGAAAAGCAGCCGATTTTGATAGAAGTTATCCAGAATTCCTAGAAAATTTGGGGAAAAAAACCTATCTTGGTTAATATCTTTTTATAATGATATATTGAATTCCGGCAATTTTCCGACCGAATTTCGTAAAGCTAAAGTAGTAGCAATTTTGAAACGTAAAAAAAATTCTTCTGATCCGAGTAGTTACCGTCCTATTAGTTTGTTGAGCGTCCCTTTCAAAATTTCAGAGAGATCGATTCTATTTAGAATAGAATCCACTATACAGGGTGAGTCTTTGACTTGTACATATATTTAAACCGTAGATTCCTGAGGTCAAAAGAAACACTTTTTTCATCTTCCATTTTTTCCGATTCGTCTTCGTTGGAAAGATACAGGCTGTCAAAAATCCATAAAAAAATGTAATTTTCAGTTATATTTCGCAAACGAATCAGTCGAATGAAGTGATTTTCGGAATATGGCTTTTCGTAAACGTGATTGATCTATTCCCAACACAAAATTCCACTAACATCCGCCAGTTTCTCAATTATGACCATAACATTCCATAAATTCACCAGAAATTCAAAGAGTCTAATTGTAAATAGTAAATTCAATGTGATGGAATGAATATTCATTCATTTCGGAAAATAAAAGTATTCATGATATTTTCTTGTGAAACCCGCCGTTTACGAGTAATTTCATATTGAAAGAAAAAAATTTTCTGAAAAATTCCATAAATTGGGTACTTTGGCTGAATGTAACTCTGTCGAAAATATGCATAGAATTCAATTTTTGCTAAGTTGTCACGTTAAAAACTATCACGTTTAAATCCGAGAATTTATGTTTTGGAAGGACAAGGTTATTATGAATGGAAAGGGAAGCGGACTTTGGAAATTGAGTTATATTAATGAGCTCACCTCTACTTCTTCGATTTACATCCTTATTTATTCGAGCAAATTTACACACTTCTTTCTGAATACCTAATGCTTCAGGCAAGTTACATTTTTTCAAAGGGGATTGTTCGTTAGAAGCCCTAACTTCCCGTTTTCATTAAAAGCCAGAGTGAATGCTCCACCCAGAGAAAATCATGTTGGTGTCTTTGGCACCTCCGTCCGAATATCAAGATAGGTACACTTGACACACGCGATCACAATTCAGCCACATTATTCACAAAACTGCTGTTAACAACGTTTTAATTGAAAATCACGATACCATTAAGTCCCAATTTGAATTGTTTGTCGATCATTCTATGCGAAACAACGATCAACATAGAAGAGTCGCGATAAATCTGCTTTGTCAAAGTTAACATTTTTTCCTTTTCATTAAATTATGAAGTATATTAGACATAATGATGAGTATCTTCTGAAATGATAAGTCAAATTCTAGATGAAAAATTATTCACAACAGTGTTATAATTGAAAAAAACTGTCAAAATACAATGAAATATGATCATTAAGTGTTAAGTCTATGCACACTCTATTAATAATAGGTCTATGATCTATGGTTACGGACTTCTAACCTAACTGGCAACGTTCAGCTCAGCGGTGAAGTTCAATTTGTTTATGTTTGGAAATGAAAGGTGATGATTCTGTTGGAGAACCTCAGAAAATTTCATGAACCACGATAAAAAATGATACTGAAGATATAGGTGATAGCAAGCTGAATACTTCATTATCAATAATGGAAAAGAAATCAAAAGAAGAATATTCAACATTTGCAGCTAACGAAATCCTGTATGAAGTACAAGAATTCTTTGTAGGTACATTTTATACATTTGGTAATTATTCAGAACTAACAAAATCGTACTTCATCTTTCGTCGAATAGGATTGAAAAAGTAAGTTGACGCTTGTTTTTATTGTACAGTTGGTTATTATTTCCAAGTTTTGAATGGCAGGCACATATCTATGATATCCAGGAGTGGCATAGCATATTATGAAAGTTTAAAATGGCTATATCTTTTTTCTAGGTCGAATCGAAAAAAATAGTAAAGGAAAAATGTGTTTCTTTTGACCTCAGGAATCTACGGTTAAAATATATGTACAAGTCAAAGACTCACCCTGTAGAAGAATCATTACAGAATTATCAGGGGGGTTTCAGGAAAAATAGGATTTGTTGTGATCAGGTTCTTAGCCTCACCACATTTATGAATCAGGTTTCAATAAAAACTTGAAAAAGGGGAAAGCATTTGTAGATTTATCAGCTGCATATGATACAGTATGAAAAGATGGATTAATTTATAAACTCTATAATCTTTTAAAATGTGGAAAAATGGTTAGACTATTAGAAAATATGTTATGTGACAGAAGTTTCCCGGTTTTTGTCGATAATAATAATAATTATTTCGAAACTTCGAATAATGGTCTTTGACAAGTTTCAGTTTGAGCACTTCTTCAATTCAATTTATATTTGTGTGACATTCCAACTACTTCTTCGGAAATATTTATTGATGCTTATGATATTGTTCTGGCATTCTATCATTCTTATTTTCAAACAATAGCAAAGTACCCTTTGCGGTGATTTGGATATCATGAAAAATCATTTTTTAAAGTGCCGTTTGTGCCTGAATGAAAACAAAACCGAGGTTTTCATTTGAATAATCATCAAAAATATAGAAAATGGAGTGTAACTTTCGGTTCTTCTCCCTTAAAACATAATTTAAATCCTAGATACCTGGGAATTAAACTTGATTCCTCTCGGAATTTCAACGCCCATTTAAATGATCTACGTTTGAAGATTAAAACTCGAAACAATATTTTTTCAGAAACTAGCTGGTTCCCCATGGGGCGCTGATGCAACAATACATCGTACGGCAGCGCTAGTTTTGTTTTTATCTGCTGCTGAATATTGTTGCCCTGTTTGGTTGAACAGTGTTCATGTAAAAAAAAAATTGATGCCCAACTAAATTTTTCTATGAGGATTATTACTGGTACTATCAAGTCTACACCTTCTCCTTGGTTATCAGTCATCTCAAATATTGTCCCTCCCCATATTCGCAGAGAGACAACAGCTTTGAATTTTTGGAACAAACTCAATTTCTTTCCAAATTCATTTCCCACATTCACCAGATATTCCAGATAATAAGGTCCGCAGATTGAAGTCGCGTAAACCTTTTTGGTCAAATTTTCTGATTGATGTGAACAGAAGCGACAAAGAAATTTGGCAATCTGAATGGAATGTATTCAATTTTTTCAATAAGGATTTTATTTCTGATCCTTTCATCAGAGTTCCTGGTTTTGACCTTCCCAGGAGAATATGGTTTGTTCTAAATCGTATTAGAACAGGACGATGCAACAGCAATCTCATTATATATGGGCGACATATACGAACTCATGATCATCGCATCCTTGGTGTGATTGATAGAAATCCGGAGATATCAACGAAAACTTTATCAAATCATCCTAGTGAGTATAAAACCAAAGCAACTGTATGGAGGATTTTGAGGCGAAACAAATACCGTCCGTATCATTATCAAAAAACTCAAACTCTAGAAGAAGCTGATTGCGATAAAAGGATGGAATTTTGTCGATTTATTCTTAGAAGAAAACGTACTGATAAAAATTTCTTGAGTGAAATTCTATTCACAGATGAAGCTACGTTCCATAGAGACGCCGATGGATTGGTCGATCAGGATATATATATATATATATATATATATACAGTGGAACTTCCCTACAGCGAACGTCTCTACAACGAATTTCTCTGTACAACGAATTTCGTATCTGTCATTGCACCTTGAATCCAAATACCCTGTTAAAAATACCCTCTAAAACGAAGTGAATTCTCTCTATAACGAATTATTCCAAGAAAGTCACTCTCTAAGTGCGTATTGGTAAGAAGGTTTTTCCCAGAGTATACTTAGGGATGGTTTTTTCCGTAATTCTGTCGGACGTAGGTACTAAATCCCGATCATAAACTAAACCTTTACGGCGGACGGAGAGTTCCTTCTGAAACAGGAGGCTATACAGATTGTTCAGTTTTCAGTTTCGCTCGTTAATGAAAATAGTAGTGCGAAAATGTCTAGGAGGAAGTGCTTGAGTTAATTATGTATAATGTATTCAAATAAAAAAATGCAAGTGAACGTTGCTATTTTGACACTTGATACAATAAAAAAAAAAATTCTGCATAACGAAATTTCTGTATAACGAAATTTTTTTGCGGATTTAGCGTATTCGTTGTAGGGAAGTTCCACTGTATATATATATATATATATATATATATATATATATATATATATACAGTGGAACTTCCCTACAGCGAACGTCTTTACAACGAATTTTTCTGTACTACGAATTTCGTATCTGTCATTGCACCTTGAATCCAAATACCCTGTTAAAAACACCCTCTAAAACGAAGTGAATTCTCTCTATAACGAATTATTCCAAGAAAATCACTTTTTATATGCGGATTGGTAAGAAGGTTTTTCCCAGAGTATACTTAGGGATGGTTTTTTCCGTAATTCTGTCGGACGTAGGTAATAAATCCCGATCATAAACTAAACCATTACGGCGGACGGAGAGTTCCTTCTGAAACAGGAGGCTATACAGATTGTTCAGTTTTCAGTTTTGCTCTGATCGTTAATGAAAAGAGTAGGTCGAAAATGTCTAGAAGGAAGTGTTTGAGTTAATTATGTATAATGTATTAAAATAAAAAAAATGCAAGTGAACATTGCTTTTTTGACACTTGACACAATAAAAAAAAATTTCTGCATAACGAAATTTCTGTATAACGAAATTTTTTTGCGGATTTGGCGTATTCGTTATAGGGAAGTTCCACTGTATATATATATATTAAACTGTTTCAAAAAAATTGACATTTTTTTTTGACGAAACCCCCCCTAATTATCTCACGGGTATCGAAAAGAGACCTCTATGAAAATATCAGCTTCAAATAATAATATTTAGAGGTCGCTCATCAATTATTTCTATTTTCAATAAACAATTCCTAGAGCAGAAACCAATAGACGGATTTCATTGTGTGATACATTTTCGTGTAGACAATCAGATACTTTACAAATATGTCCCTCACGATATTTCAATAAAACGGCCGCTTCAAAAGTAATTCATTTCGATGCTAATATTGAGGTATTTCTGAAGAAAAAAATTATTCAAAAAAATCGATTCCGTTTGTTTTCACGAAACTCTATTTCTAATTATCTTCAGGGTATCGAAAAAAAGCGTCTGTCAAGATATTAGCTTTGAATATTAATATTTAGAGGTCGCTCAGCGATGATTTCTATTTCCGCTGTTGATAGCAGGAAAAAATTTTCTTTTTTCAATAAAAAACTTTCCATTCACGAACCAATTGACGGATTTCACTGTGTTATACATTTTCCTGTAGGGAACTAGATGCTCTACGAAAATGTCTCATACGATATTTTGATAAAACCGCTCGTTCAAAAGTTATTCGAACTTTTTCTTCAAAAATACCGCTATATTAATACCTTATATTGAGGTATTTTGGAAAAAAAAGTTCAAATAACTTTTGAACGAGTGGTTTTATCGAGATATCATATGGAACATTTTCGTAGAGTATCTAGTTCTCTACACCAAAATGTATTATACAGTGGAATCTGTCTATTGGTTCGTGAACAAAAAATTTTTTGTTGAAAAAAGAATTTTTTCCCTGCCATCATCAGCGAAAATAGAAACCGTCGATGAGCGACCTCTAAATATTAATATTCAAAGCTAATATTTTCACAGGCGGCTTCTGTCTATGCCCTGAAGATGATTAGAAGGCGGGTTGCGTGAAAACAAGTAAAGTCGATTTTTTTGAATATTTTTTTTTCTTCAAAAATACTTCAATATTAGCATCGAATCGAATAACTTTTGAAGAGGCCGTTTTATCAAAATATCGTAAGGGACATATTTGTAGTGTATCTGATTGCCTACACGAAAATGTATCACACAAAGAAATCCGTCAATTGGTTTGTGTTCTAGGAATTTTTTATTGAAAAAAGAAATTTTTCCCTTGCTATTAGTAGGCAAAATAGAAATAATTGATGAGCGACCTCTAAATGTTATTATTTGGAGCTGATATTTTCACAAAGGTTTTTTTCGACACCCTGAAGCTAATTAGGGGGGGGGTTTCGTGAAAACAAAAAAATCGATTTTTTTGAATCAGTCTAATATATATATATATATATATATATATATATATATATATATATATATATATATGGAAAAGATTTAACGGACGTAACCCTCTGAAACGAAAATGGTTATGTCCGTTAAATCTTTTCCATGTACTTCACTGATCCCTCATTATTTATCATTATATTGTATATATATATATATATATATATATATATATATATGATTAAATTATTTCGGGTACTTGGCTAGGTGGGCAGATTGAAGTAACCAATCGTCACTCAACACATCATTAAAAGTATTTGGTCGGACTTGAAGCATTTCCATGGAAAGTATATAACTATAAATATTACTTAATCTATCAATATCAGTTTTCTTATCGATATTATTAACATTTTCTTAATGAGTCTATTACTTGAACCATGTTGGTATTGGTTTTCTTCTTCTTTTTAGATTAATTTTATGATTCAACATCAAAATTGACGACATTCATCATAAAAAAATAGGGTTCTAATTTGAAAAACGAAAGTTACGGGCCAATCTTGATCCCAATTTTTGACCCAACATCTGGAACACCCTGTGGTGAGTTTTTCAAAATTCTAAAAATGTACAATATTTACACAGTCTTCGACTTCAAAAATGTGAAAACGGTTTGTGCTTAGGGTATCTAGATTAAGAATAACAAACATAATACCGAATACTCTTTTCTCTCTTTTTCTTCAGGTTTTTCTCGATATTTTGGAAAGTATATCGACGAATGCAACGGTTTTAGTACGAATGTGTTCAGAATTGTTTACTTCATCAAATTCGAATACAAAAAAACCGAAAAAAAATATTTGAAGATTTTTTTTTCGCTCCCTGTATAACTGAAAGTGGTCAGGCTCCAAGAATCTTTTAGCTTGGTAGATAATGTCAAACAATAAAATAATCCCAATTTTCATATTTCAAATAAATCTAGTTCTCCAGAAACGCCTAATAGGCCGTCGAACTTGGTACACCCTGTATATATATATATATATATATTCCTAATAGACCACGGCCGATAAGTGTAAGGACTCTCTCAATAGGGAGATATGGAAGAAGCAGATAACGCCGACGTACGCTAATAACGGGATGGGGTAAACGAATAATGTCTTGAGCTATTTGTGCCAATAATTAGCCTCATGGAAGAATTGCTTTAACGGATTAATCGAAGTTATTGGATAACACACAAAATGACAGTATCCTGTTCTGTGTGCACCTATTGATGTTATTTTGGTGTTGTGTTTTTGTTTTAAATTCAAAACAATTTAACTGGGAGAAGTCTGATTTCAGATTCTAGTTTGGTGTTTCATTTCATTTGGAGAAAAATAGAAAATAGTCAAAGTTTTATAAGTGCAGATGGTAGTGGAGCAGATATAGAAACTTCAATTATAAGAAATATTTCTGAAGATTCCAATGAATATGATAATGGAACTTTTAATATCGATGATTTTCCAAATGAGTGGAAATTCAAATTTCGATTCTTTAAAAGAATATTCATATAGGCTTTCAGAAGCTCTAAGAATGGCAGATGTAATCTGAATTTACGAAGGAAATCAACATTTAAATTTTAGGTATACCAGTCTCTTTATTGTTTCAAGAAGACTTTCATATCCAAATAGGCTTAAGGATTTTACAATGAATTGGTTATTCAGCTCAGTAATTGTCACTGATAATACACCAATCACTCGAAGTAATTTACAACAACTGTATTGTTCTCTGGTGAAATGAAATAACTATTACTTTTTTAATAATTCGTTTAATTCACTATGCCCGAGCGTCCTTGCTGAACGGTACAAAATGCGATCGTGTGTGAGTGACAACTGTTGACATATATTCTTGAACATAGAATGTCTATGACGCATGGAGCGTATTCGCAGCGCCCCCCATATTATAATAACTACAACTACTGTAATAATGTACATGTAACATCTCTCTCTTTTAATGAAAAAGAACACAGTCAGCCTTATCAGAAAGAAGTACTAAAAAACTTAAACTATGCTCACAGATTAATACCCGAATCTTATCGGCTTAATTACAGTACGTATTCACATAAAGGGAGTTCTTTATCCTATAGAAAACTTCAATCTCTGAATCTTCAATTTCCTTTTTATCTGGCCATTCTGTTTGACAATACTGAATGACTTTTGAACAAACTACATCATGATTGGTAGCTCTTTTCAATTCCTCTAGTCTTTCATATGATATTGGTAAATCTAACTCTAAGGAGTGTACAATTTCTTTCATTTCCTTGTCATCCGCAACAGGCATTTTGAGATAACACCTAGACAAAAGATCAGCAATATACATAAATTTGCCTGCCAAGTATTCTACTTCAAAATTGTACATTAACATTTTAAGCTTCAATCTTTGTAATCTCGAACTAACATGACAAATATCTTTTTTATGAATCGCCACTAGTGGTTTATGATCTGTTTTGACAAGAACTCTTCTGCTATAAACAAAATGGTGGAATTTTTGCCAAGAAAAGGAAATTGCTAGATACTCCTTCTCAACTTGAGCCCACCTGGATTCTGTGTCAGTGAGACTTCTAGAGCAAAATGCAACTGGTTTTCCGCCTTGCAAGAGACAACCCCCTATTCCTGATTGACTTGCATCGCATTGAATTTCAACTGGTAACTTTGGATCGAAAATTTTTTAAACCGGAATATCTGAGATTAATTTTTTCATTTTCTGAAAAACTTCACTGTGATCTTTTGTCCAGATCCATTGTACATTTTTCTTTATTAATGCTCTTAAAGGAGACAACAGTTCAGAATGTTTAGGTATATATCTGGACAAATAGTTGAACATACCAAGTACAGTAAGGAGATCTTTTTTGTTTTTAGGTTCTTCTAGTAATAAAATTGACTTGACATACTCACTGTCAGGTTTGACACCTTCAGCAGAAAATATTTGTCCCAAATATTTAACTTCCTTTACTTTATATTGAACTTTAGACTTGTTAAACTTTACCCCAAACTTTTTAGCTCTACTAACTACTTCTTTTAGAATTCTATCATGTTCTTCCTCAGACTTTGCTCCTACTATGAAATCATCAAAATAAATTCCAATTGGCAGATCTCCAAAGATTTTTTCATTCATTCGCTGAAATACTTCAGGACTCACTTTAATACCGAACGGTAGTCTATTGAAACAATATTTTCCAAAAGGTGTTATAAATGTGCATATCTTTCTACTTTCAGAATCTAACGGAACATGATAGAATCCTTCTTTCAGGTCAAGAACTGTGAAAACAGCCTTATCCTTCAGCTTTAAAGATAACTCCTCCAGAGTGGGTATTGGAAATTGATCCTGACAGATATAACGATTTAACTGAGTAGGATCCAAACAAATTCTTAAAGCTCCTGATGGCTTCTCAACTATGACAATATTATTGACCCAATCTGTTGGCTCTTCTATCTTAGAAATGATACCCCTATTTTCAAGATCAAATAAAGCATCTTTGAGTCTAGCTTTCAATGCTTCAGATACTCTCCGGCAATCACTACTCACTGGTTGTGAATTTTCCTTCAAAACAATTCTATATGTAAATGGAATTTTACCTGTACCCTCAAAAACATGTTTATTGTGGGATATGAAATCATTTTTTCCTTTTGAACTGATTTCCAGCGTATCAACTTTTCTAACTAATTTTGTCACATTACAAGTGTTCAATCCCAAAATAGGCATGCTATTGTTACAATCTACCACTACAAATCTTATTTTATAGAACTTATTTTTGATATAACAATCTAAATTTATATATCCCATTGCATTTAACCTGTTGTTACCATAAGTATTTAAGCTTAATCTACTTTTTACTATATAATTCTCTAATTTGAGTTGTTTTACATAGTTCAGTGGCAAACAATTGCAGTTAGCCCCTGTATCAATTTTAAATTTAATCGATTCACCATTTATACTCACAACTGTTGTCCAAATATCAGAGTTGTTTTTCTGTCTAATGCTGTCCAATTCAATGTTATTTATATAAAATTCTGCTTCACTACTGCTGCTCTCTGACTCTTCATTGCATTCAACCTCATGGACTTTGTTCCAGTTCTTTTTGCCTTTGTCCTTTCCTCGTCTCTTCTCTTTTCCATATCTTTGATTTCTGTCCTTTCCTGGGCTGGTTCTACAACAAGAGGCATAATGACCCATTTTTCCACACGCCTTACATGTCTTTCCGAAGGCTGGACATTTCCTGGGTAAATGTCTGGTCAAGCACCTGCCGCAGTTGAAGCTTTCTCTCATGTTGTTGTACCCTTGACTTATCGAATCCACTTCGTTACCTCTTATTACCTTCAACTGTCTCTTGCTTGCCTCTGAGGCTCTGCACGTCTCTTCAGCAACCAGCAAAGTAAGATTCTGTATCCTGAGTAACCTTTCCTGTAGTTCACTATCTCTTACTCCTGCCACGATTCTATTCCTGACGAACCGGTTAGTCATTTCTCCAAATTGACATTGCTTTGCTAGCATCTTAATATCTGTGAGAAAATGATCAAAGTCTTCACCTTCTTGTTGGCATCTTGTATTGAATTTGAAGTCATCATACGCTTCATTTCTAAGCGGTTTGCAGTAATTGTCGAATGCCTGTATAACCTCTTTGTACTTTGCTCTGTCTGTTTCCAGAATTGGTAACGTGTTGAACACATCTTGAGCTTCTTCACCAGCAACGTTTAAAAAAAATTGCAACTTTAACATCATCAGCTTTGCTGTCTAATCCTGATGCTTTCATATATATTTCAAAACTACTCTTGAATTTTTGGTAGTTTTGTTCAATATTCGTGTCAAACACGAGGTTTTTTGGTGGTTTGAAATTTGCCGACATTTTGTTTTATACGAAATGTTCATTGACGTTTCTTTCTTGTAACCATCAAATAGTTTTTTTTTTTTTTTTTTAATTAAGGGCTTCACTTACTCCTTAATGCGTGGTTTAAACACCTGACACCATGTATTGTTCTCTGGTGAAATGAAATAACTATTACTTTTTTAATAATTCGTTTAATTCACTATGCCCGAGCGTCCTTGCTGAACGGTACAAAATGCGATCGTGTGTGAGTGACAACTGTTGACATATATTCTTGAACATAGAATGTCTATGACGCATGGAGCGTATTCGCAGCGCCCCCCATATTATAATAACTACAACTACTGTAATAATGTACATGTAACAACAACCACAGCCATCTTCTGGAAAATTTGAAGAATTTTCGTTGGTTGACCCAAGACCGGCTGCGATGATATGCGCAGGTACTAGTCTCTAATAAATTGTGAATGAAGGTTTTTTAAATTGTTTACCATCTTAACATGATGAGTTGCTTTTTTGTTATTGTATATGCACATGTAAAACTCTAAACCTCTTTGATTCAGGCTGTTCGAGAAAAAGAAGCAGTTCCCAATTGCTGGGCTTTTATTGATGGTACTATATATATATATATATATTTATATATATATATATATATATATATATATATATATGTACAGCGGGACATATGGGAACCGATTCGGAGATCCAGCGGTAAATGTGAGGACCTTTGGTACTTTTTGGACCGGACCCAATAGTTTTATAGACGCTGTGGTATATGCGAGGACCGGTCCCAATTTGTTTCCATTGGTGTATAGGTAGATATGGGTACCGTTTCCGAAGTAGATAAAACGGTAATTATTGGGACCAGTGTACATATCGAATACGGAATTTCTTGGTCAAGTACAAATCTACTTGGGAATAACATTTTCATTCTTTCTGGAATTTTGATCTATAATGCATTAATAGTTTTTTGAATATTCCAATTATTTTCAATTTTCCGCTCGTATGGATATTCATAAACACAGAAATACAAAATAACATCATAACCTAAGTTATATCCTTTGAATTTCTCAAGGATCGAATTGTATTCGAGTAACTCGAATATACACCATTTTATTGAAGATTCGAGAACGAAACAAATCAATCTGATGAAATTATCTCTTGTAATGGATACCGTTTCCAGAATACTTAGATAAAATGGTTGTTATTAGGACCAGTGTACATTTAAAACAAGTAATTTCACGTGAAATACAGATATTCCTGCCTGGAAATAATATTTTCATTCTTTGAGGAATTTAATTTTCTAATGCGTGTACCGTTTGTTGGAGATTTCATTCATTTCCAATATTCTGCTAGTATCGATAGTTATAAACACAAAAAATGAAATAATAACCTGACTTATGCCTATGATCTTCCTTAAATAACAAACTGTATTCGAGTTACTGAAACATACAACATTTTATTGTGGTCTTACTTAAGATTTATCGTCCAAAAGAATAATTGAAGATTCGAGCACGAAACGAATCAATCTGATGAAAGTATCTCTTGAAACACCTACGGTAGTTCTAGCTCAGGTTACCGTATATTAATTCACCAATGAAATACCCTGTATAGAGTACAACCCAAATTGCTTGATTTTGGCTGTTTTTGGTACTTCTAGACTAGATTTCGGAATTAGGCCATAACTTTTTCATTCTCGAAAACATCTAAAAACGATTGAAACTTTTAAGAACCATTTTTTCACTAGGATTATGACATCATATTCAGTTTTTTCAATTTCTAGTTTATTGCGTTCGTATTTGAAATGAAAAATTTGTTATTTCATACTATATGAAAAAATGGAATTAAGTGCTTTATTTCCAGGGAAAAATTGCCTGTACTACCTTTAAATCGTTTTCAGATATTTTCGTTAATGAAAATGTAGTGGCATATTTTAGAAATCGATGACCATGATGGAACCTCAATCATACCCTTTCCTGACATCAAGCTCAACTTCAACCTTCAGCAAAAACGCAAGTTCTAAAAGTTTTGTTCGCATATGACTAATGTCGATTACAGAGAAACATTTTGAAAGCCAAAAAGTTGATATATACGAGTTACACTCAGGGCCGTTTTTAACCTTTTGGAGGCCCTGGGCACATGAGGATAATGGGGCACCTACGAAGAATACCACATACAAAATAGAAATACCGCCGCTAATGCCGTGATGTGATTTAATTATCAAGTCGGGGGAATTTTGCCGAATTACAGAATTTCGCCCTGAAATTTCTTGCAGTGGCGTGGAGCAAAATTCGGCCTCCCCCCATCTGGGGTGTCCTCTATAGATCTATTATTCATGATAAGTTTTACCTGAAATTTTTCATAGAGGAATGATGAGAACAATGTAATAAAAATAATTTATATATTGAAAACAAAAATTTCTAAACGAAATTATGTAAATTCTGATATGAAAGTAACTAGAAACTACACCATTTATTCAGATTTGTCAATAAAATTTTAGAAAATATCAAATAAAATTCAATTAAGTGATCCGAAATACATTCGACGTTTTCTGAAATTCAATTTACTAATCTGAAATTCAATTGATTCATTCTGAAATTAAAGTGACTAATCTGAAATACACTTGACGGTTTTTGAATAACACTTGAAAATGGTGTAGAAACTAGAAGCACCTCAATGTGGTAAGAATTTGAAAACATTCTTATAAGAAAATTGGATCACCCTTTTAATTTTTGTGTACAAACATATCCATCAACTTGTCGATAACCAAGCTTTTGGCCACTTCTTGTCCAAAGCTGAGTAAGCTCAAAAGTCTGATAGACATGTTTGCGACATGTTTAAGGAGAGTACCGAAAAGCTTGACGGTATATTGAGAAACCCCTCAATAAAATGAAATTATTGGGGCATCATTTCATGCTTTTAGTTTGGCTTGGGG
The DNA here is from genome assembly GCA_038502775.1 of Hippodamia convergens. NCBI lineage: Eukaryota > Metazoa > Arthropoda > Insecta > Coleoptera > Coccinellidae > Hippodamia > Hippodamia convergens. The sequence continues at coordinate 57,374,965 of CM076609.1, read as the reverse complement.
GCCCCTTTGGTGCCGAACCTACCAGCATCGCGAGTTCTGTGGAGCCCTCTTATACGCCACTGATTTCTTGTCTTGTAACGCTGTCTGAAATTATGTGGTTAAATGGAGATTTCTTCGGAAGCTTCCCAATGAATACAATAATGTAAGAATGTGATCAACAACATGGTTCGAACAGATGTTTTATGGCTAACCACCCCAACAAATATCACAGGCTAATAATTGCTCTTATCTAGTGTATGCCAGTATGAGCAAGGGTCATAAAAATTGCAACCTTCGAGAACTTGTTGATAGAAAACTGGGAATTCCAATCCATTTGGACTTGTGAATGATCACTCCCGCCTTTTTACCTGAAGGTAATTTTAGTACGCAAAAGGGAATTTTGAAGGAAAGAACCGTTCAGATCTTTTCGAAAAAATCAGTTCTATAATAATATGAGGGGATTTTCTATGAAATGGGATTTTTCCAAACATTATTGAGGAAATCTTCGTTCTTCTTGATTCAGAACAATTGATCTGAGCGTGGCCCCTATCGATCGCGGGGCCTGGCACTTGCCCAAAGTGCCCTAGGCGGAAGAGGGGCCTGGTTACTCTGATATGTTCTGAGTATCGCTCCGTGAGTTTAGCAAAATACTCAAATCCAATCGATCTGGGCGAGTTGTATCAAATATCAAAATCCTGTCTGATCGCAAAAGCGACTCTTTAATTCCTAATCGCTATTCTGGAGTGCAAACTTCGAAAAAATGCAATTATAATGGGAGTTGTTCCTTTGTTTCGAGAAAAAACCAAACGTTTCTCACTCATTTAACATTTCCAATAAAAAAAATTTTTGAAGAAAATTTTCCATATTAGTTCTACAAAATTTTACTCTTCGCTGATCGGAAAAATCCGAACACTTTTATTTCATTCCTATTTTAAAGTTAGGTTCGCATCAGACACTTCACAAACTTCAACCTCTTGTTAATGAAAAACGAAATTAATCTGACAGCATATGACGCTATCCAAATGCAAGCAATATTGATTATTTCTTCCAACATTTTTCTTGAACTCAAAACAAGGCATTTCTCAAACACTATGTTGTTTGGTATGCCTTGTTTTATTATAGTCATGAACATAATTTCGTCTTCGTCAACTCTAACGTGATGAAGATAGCAAGTGAGAAAAGAAAGCAAATACAGAAATGCTCCGCTAATTGGTCAAAATGCACACTACGACAATGGAGAAGGCTGTTTTATTCATTAGAATTTCCAGCTCTACATACATATTCTCATTCTCGTTTTCGAGAATATTTCGAAGGAATTGTTTGTTCCTACTGTCATGACATATCAAAAATGCAGTTCATTCCGGAAAAAATTGATTTCAGGCCTTCGTTAACTGAACAAACAGGCATAACACGAACAAAATTCAACAAGGAACAAAGTTTTCCGTGAATCAAAAAGTTTTGGACGAACTTCAACAGATCAGAGGATTACAAATTTCACGAAATTGATTCTTCATAACTTCAAATGCTTTTCAAATAAAAAATCTATTCGGATATTATTCATGCCTCTCAACTGTATCTGAGTCAGGAAAAATTTGATAACGATAATTTCATAAGGAAATAACAACCATTACATGAATTAAAAAAGTGTTGCCGGCAACATCTAATACCCCAGCTCCTCAAGTCGGAAGCTTCGACGTTTACGATCTTCAAATCATTATGATCAAGCGGTGACCGATACGACACAACAGCTGCATTGCTAAACGTAAACACAAACAAAGACAGAAGATAATTTTTCATGTTAGATGTAAGAACCAACAATTCGCCCGAGGACGATAACATTGGATTTGATCTGGAAATCTCTTTTCATGCGTAGTTTGATACTTTTTAGTCGGGAGATTTTGATACGAGATTCAAACCATTTCTGTGGGAAGGATATCTAGAATGCATGTGCAAAATAAAAAATTTCGTGATAATCGAATTATACCATGATGTTTCTTTGTTTTTGAGTTAAGGTTACAGACCGAAATTGACAGTTAGGCAATTTCAATACCTATTAGTTGGTCATTACAATTTTTTGTTTTTCCATTTGTTGCGGCTCTCATAATATTCTCGTAAAACGCTGTTTCTGTATATCTTGTTGGTCCTTAAATGTAAGGTCGTACCGGAATATATAGGAAAGGTAAAAATCGAATGTATTCATTCACAATGAACAGAAGCAATAGAATCTTTATGTATACTTAAAAATGCAAATAATCCAGAATGCAACATCCATAAAATAAATATACATTCGGTCTGCATATATCTGACTTTTAAATGATGTAACTTCTTCGGCTATTTCATCAACCCTTCTGTAACTCATATGTTCATATTTTAAAAGCTTCCAGAAACATGGTTTCGACGAACTATATCATGTATGGTTTTCGACGAATGTTATCATGTTCTATTATGAAAATATTGCGATATTTCTAGTCGAAAAGTGCTTGTTGAAAGTTTTAAAACTCTTTCAGATATTTTCGAAAATGAAAAAGTCATCTTCGAACTCGATAAAATATTAAAATTTTGTTACATCTTCTAAACAAATAAAGATAATATCTTGAAACGGATTTCACGAAAA